>OZ012704.1:36212884-36812884 GCA_963942595.1 Cylloceria caligata | reverse complement strand
GTTGAAACCACATATCGCCCACATCCATATCTTCCAATTCGGGCCATAAAAAGTTCGTTATCATCTCACGATAGCGAACACCATTCACAGTAACTGCCTGACCGGCCTCATTTTGGAAAAAATACGGCCCGATGATGCCGCCAGTCCATAAACCGCACCAAACAGTCACTCTTTGTGGGTGCATTGGTTTTTCGACAATCACTCTTGGATTATGATTCGCCCAAATGCGGCAATTCTGCTTATTGACGAATCCACTGAGGTGAAAATGTGCCTCATCACTGAAGATGATTTTCGTCGAAAATTGATCATCCACTGTTGTCATTTCTTGCCACCATTCTGACCATTGACGACGTTTGGAATGGTCAAGAGGCTTTAGTTCTTGAGTCAATTGAACCTTATAAGCGTGTAAATGCAAGTCTTCATGCATAATGTTCATCAACGACGAGCGTGAGAGGTGCAATTGTTGGGCACGACGACGAGTTGAGGTGGACGGCTCTTCAGCCACACTATCGCGAACAGCAGCAATATTTTCTGCAGTACGAGCTGTACGAGCATGCACTGGTGTTTTAATATCTCCTACAGACCCGGTTTGCTCAAATTTTTGCACGATTTTACCGATTGTACGCACATTTGGACGATTAAATTGACCGAAAAAATCACGAAGTGCACGATATGCATTTTGATTTGAACGCCCATTTTCATAATAAGCCTGAATAACTTTAACGCGTTGCTCGATTGTGTATCTTTCCATGGTTCAAATTGAGTTAGTCTGAAATTGAGAAATGTTAAATGAAATGCAGAAAAAAACTTGACGTTTAGGTGTGGTTCACATTCAACATCGGCCCTTACAATTTAACCACCCTTTATAATCGAATGAACCTACGTAAATATTATACGCCTGTTGAACCGGCCTAAATGTTCTCGCACTAATCTCATTCTTTCAGAACTCTACGTAAGTTATTGTTGAATGATAGCCGTAGGAAATGTCTGTTAATTATATTATATACAAAGTCTCAGGAACATTAGATATTATTTAATCTCGATATTTGCTCGTTGAACAGCGACTTGTGACTATTCCCTGTTCATCGAACAAAGGGGGATAATTGTAGTAGCCTAGTTCTTATTCGAATTTAGCGCCCTACTGTCGTTTGGCGTGAAGGGTCGCCACTGCCGCTAGAACGTTAGAGAAGCATCTTCGGAGTGCCGTGAGCTAGTGGAAGGGAGCCCCGAGGAGAGTCAGTCGTTGAGAGTCTTCCAACCGAGATACTAGACGGTCTCGGATATTATATTCGTGTGAGTAGAGTCACACGATTCACTAAATGGTGTACGCAATGTAATACGATGGGATATGGGGATCCCTGACGTCTCACTGAATTGCCAAGGGATACGAGAGTCTACGTGAACCGTAGCAGAACAATTTCGACGAAGGAATTATCCTCACGACGGACACTGCTCATAAGGAGGAAGAATCATCTCTACTATAGTGTACTCAAAACGGAAAGATCCCTGTGGAAGGACAATATACGGTCACCAAAAGGGTATTTGATTCTCTCTAATCGAATATAGAAGGTGAGCGAGATTTATCTTTTCTAACACGAGGAAACCGCCTCAACGGAAAAATTCGAGCTTGCCGGTTGATCTCACATAACCTTCGGTGATTGCAAAAAACGCTCAGGAATGTGAAGTCGTCGGTTCACCGATTCCGGCGAATTTCATAACAAGTTTTTCTATATAATCAGCTCGACGTTTCTTTTTGGTACGCGCTCATTGTCAAGCTGGTTTGTTATGATCAAGTGATTTACAATACGTGGATCTACCGGTGAACACATCATAATAATGTAAAACTATTTCGATCATAGAAGAGACTAATAAGTTTATCTGTCGCTCGTCGTTACCGAGTTTGTTGTTCTGGTTAATTCGCCAGAGATAATTTGTCATATTGAAATAATATTGTGTATGATGGGATAATGCGCGCCCTGCGACATATATAGCAAATTCTGGTTAATTCGCCAGAGATAATTTGTTCATATTGAATTAATATTGTGTATGATTGGATACTGGTCGCACTGCGACATATATAGCAAATTCTGGTTAGTTCGCCAGAGATAATTTGTTTATATTGAATTAATATTGTGTATGATCAGGATTGGTCGCACTGCGACATATATAGCCAATTCTGGTTAGTTCGCCTGAGGTAATTTGTTCATATTGAATTAATATTGTGTATGATTGGATATTGTGCGCACTGTGACATATCTAGCAAAGTCTGGTTAATTCGCCAGAGATAATGTGTTTACATTGAATTAATATTGTGTATGATGGGAGAGGGTGCGCACTTCGACGTATCTAGTAAATTCTTGTAATTCGCCAAAGACGATGTGTTTATATTGAATTAATATTGTGTGTATTTTGAGATTGCGCGCACTGCGGCATATACAGTCAATTTTTGTAATTCGCCAAAGACGATTTGTTTATATTGAATTAATATTGTGTGTATTTTGTGATTGCGCGCACTGCGGCATATACAGTCAATTCTTGTAATTTGCCAGACATGATTGTTAATTATTGAATTAATATTGTGTATTATTGAACATTGTGCGCACGGCGACACATCTAGTCAATTCTTGCTAATTCACCAGAGATAATTTGTTAATTATTGAATTAAGGTGATATCTGGTATGTGTTACAAAGACTCAATGCAACATCTGTACAACCTTGAATAGAGATCCTGCAACATAACCCAAATGTTCATATAAGGTTCTCTCATGGGAGAAAACCACCAATAGTCAGGTGTCATTCGTGGACCCAAAAATAATAAAGAATCATATGACATGCAACTATAGTCTCTATTTTCATTGATAATAGGGAATATCATCGTGACGTATCTAGCTTGTTGCCCTGCCCGTTCAAAAATAAGCGGGAACAGACAAAAACGTTACATTTTGGCGCCCAACGTGGGGCCATGAATGAAAACTGACAACATATTGGTGGTATAAGTACAAAATCAAAATATAAACCTAAATTTTGATTGCAAGGGTTTCATGGCGTTATCACGGACCCCGACTAATTCATTTGTGTTGGGGGATGCACCACCCACCACGAAGCCTTCTACAGTCAAACGTAGGAAAGTACGGGGGGATGAAATTCCTGGAAGTGTAAGAAAAAATTTGGATCACACAGAGTATGATGATGATTCGGACATGGATTTATATAATCAAAGAATCTCAACTTTCTCTGGTGATCAATTTGAACAATTTTGTAATACAAACATTCAATCAACAGAAATGAACATGGAGAGAGAACGCTTGCGTAAAGAAAGGATCGCCATCGCAGCGGAGCGAACGGAGATCGAGAAAATGAGATTAGCGTTGAAAGACGAACAAACCTTAGCTGAGGAAATAAAACAATTACGTCGATTGGCTGAAACACAGCAAATAGCCATAGAGAGGTTAAATGAGGCCAACGCCGAGCGTCCACCAACGAACAATGAAGGTATGTTTAGCAGGCTTATACATGGGTTCAACACAATTAAATTGGACCTTCCATCCCCTAAGTTTGAGCAAGACATGGGCTGCAATCCCAAAGAATTTTTGGATCGTCTCGAAAAATATTTTGCGGTAAAAAGAGTGGATTCAAATCAGTAAATTATTAGTTGCTGAAAATGCCTTAGAAGGGTTTGCAAGGATATGGTACAATGCCAATGCGGATCAATGGAACGATTATCGAGGTTTTCGTTTATCCTTCTTAGAGGAATTTTACTCAGTTCCTATAAGAGTCAACTTGAAAAATCAATGGATAAATAGAAGGTATTCTCCACAATCTGGATCTTTACAACAGTTCTTTTTAAAACAGCTTACGGAAGCACAATATTTGTCTAGTATGACAGAGCAATATGAAATTAATTATACGATAATACAGCAGTTACCGATACGAATTCGAGAAGCTATGGTTAATACCGACTTTAACGATCGTCACGCCGTATCAAACGCGTTGTCCTTGTTAGATCGTGCGAATGAGGATAGGGAATCAGTCCGGCGGAATAGTAATACTGGAAATCGAGCTTCCCCGAATAATCAGATTAATCAAGGTGCGAGACCGCAGCATTACAACTCACCCAGAAATGGCAATTCCCCAAATCACCACTATCGGGCGGTTGAGAATCGACCCGTACAAAACGCAATACAACCGAACTCTTATCGCGCTTCGGCTCCAAACTATGAACTACCAAGGCCTATTGCACAAATATCAATGGATTCAGAACAATCTTGTCGAGACGCGACTGGAAATGCGCGTTTCACCATACTGCCACCGGTTCTGTTGAGTCAAAATGATCAAATAAATTCGGAACATCCAAAAAACTAATTATGGGTGCGTTGAAGGAAGGTCGTCAAACGAAATCACACCCGTATGATATATTTAAGGACCTTAGTGCCGAAGTACTCCAAGAACCGAGTATGAGCATAACCGTTCCGACATTACGTAAATGTCCACAAATAATATTGCATATGTATGAGTTCCCGGTCGCGGCTCTTCTGGATACGGGAAGTCAGGTTACCTGTGTATCGTTAGAATTTTACCATTATTTGAAGAAATATTTTAAGCCAAGTGAGCTACCTGTTACTAATGTTACGGTCACTACGGCGATTGAGCGAAAGCCTACAAGGGTCACCAAGCAATGCCAAATAGAAATTGTTCTTGGGGATATAAAAATCTCATCGGTGTTTTTAATTATTCCATATTTGACTTCTCCAGCCATTCTAGGAAATGACTGGTTTCATATAAACCGCGCGGTTATCGACTATAATCAGAATATAGTAACGATCGCTGGATATCACGTCCCGAACCAGCTCGTCCACTTTGACAAGCTCGTTGAAGAAGAAATCAGATCCTACCAACAAGAGGGGGTCACATATATCCAAATATTACAATCGCGCTCGATGTATACCTCGAATGAATTCGCGAGGACCTCAAGCAAGGAGGAGAAGCCTTTTCACCAAAAAAAGAAAGGACCTCCCAAAGCCGAAATTCATCTCCCTGAACTCCCAGAACAAGTTTGTGCTGAGCGCCTCATGGAAGTGAGCCTTCCATCTGAATTCCACCGGTGCGACCAAATCATCCCTAGGGGGATAAATACAAAAAGATTAGAGAGTATGAGTCTCACGAAGATAGGTCCACATTCATCGATGCCAAATGAAGACTCCCAGAGGGGGATTAAGATAAGGTCTGCCACAGAAGTATCTCCTACGGGAAGTGAACTGATTGTGAATACACCCGTTTTAGAGAAAAGGAGGCAAGATTCGTCCGGAACGAAACTCAGTCGGTTATATACCGTGGGGGAAAATCAGAATTTCTTTGACGACGTTAAGAAGCTCGTCGAAGAGGTGCCCTCAATTTCTGCGGTTGAACGCGATTTGTTGGCCACTACCGTACTCAAATATCAAAGGTTATTTACTCTCAAGGAAACTGGAGCTGGTTCATATCAACATCGAATCAATCTGATCCATCCCAAAACCATAGTTCGTCGATCTTACCCGGTTCCTCTGAGCTTGCGCCCCGAAGTGGAAAAAGAACTCGAACAAATGCTTAGCAATGGAATAATTGAACGTTCCACAAGCCCTTATTGCAGCCCCTTGCGTATAGTACAAAAAAAACGGTCGCATAAGAATTTGTTTAGATGCCCGTTTTATCAATCAACTTATAGAATCTGATAATGAATCGCCTCCATTGATGGAAGAACTAATCCAAAAGTATCATGGGGTTAAACTCATGTCCACGACGGATTTGGCTTACGGATATTGGCAGATCCCCTTGGAAATAACCTCTCGACCGTATACCGCTTTTTTGTACGGCTCGACGTTATACCAATTTTGCCGCATTCCTTTCGGACTTAAAACTGCCGGAAGCGGATTTATTCGAGCGGTAAGCCAAGTCCTTGGTAAAAAGTACGAAGGATTTTTGACATTATACATCGACGATTTATTGATTACCTCAAGATCCTTCAAAGAACATCTGAATCATATCGAATTGATTTTTTCTGAATAACAAGAAGCCAATTTTACACTTAGGTTAGATAAATCACACTTTTGTCGCACTAACGTCAAATTCCTGGGATGCGAGTTATCAATTAATGGGATAAGACCAGATTCTTCTAAGCTTGAAATAATACGTAATTTCGCTGAACCAAGAAACCGAAAACAACTGCAACAATATCTCGGATTATGCAATTATTACCGCAAATTCTGCATAATGTACTCTACGTATTTGGACCCTTTTCGATCATTGCTCAGCAATAAAACGTCGTGGCAATGGACGGCATCGCATAGTGAAGCGTTCACCGCCTTAAAGGAAAACTTCGCTAACGCGGTCACCCTGAAACATTTTAGGTTGAATGAACCGTTTAAACTCCAAACTGATGCCTCTAATAAAGGGATTAGCGGAGTACTTTATCAGATGGATGCAGAGGAGAATCCACTCATAATATCGCTGGTGAGTCGTTGCCTTAGTGCGGCCGAGCGAAATTATAGTACGACAGAAAAGGAATTGTCGGCTATCGTTTATTCAGTCCTAAAATGCGATCGTTATCTTAACCGCCGCCCTTTCGAGATTATCACCGATCATAAGGGTTTGAGTTTTTTAAATAACACCACATTCCAGTCGCCCCGACTGAAAAGATGGTGCACTACTCTACAAAAATACACCTTTGAAGTCTCGCATTGTGCAGGCAAGGACAATCTGGTTGCCGATTTTTTTAGTCGAAACCCTAATGGATGTTTCGAGGAAGAAGAATCCAAATCTTTGACCATTGCGAGTCTAATGGATGATATCGACGATTATCTTGTTCTATCGCATGCACCGAATACTATTAATAAATTAACCGGTGAACTCAGCGAAATTCCTAATCAATTAAAAAGGGAACTACAAAGAATGAGTGAATTACAATTGCAAGATAAGCGATTAAAAAACCGAATCGCAGAAGTTAAAGCTGGTCGTTTTGCGTCAATGTACCAGTACCGAAACGAATTACTTTACCGTTACCACGACTCGCCCGAGCGATGGCAAGTAGTCGTACCACAAATGTTAACGCATGCCCTCGTGGCTTTTCTCCATACGAATTTAGGACATCCGGGGGTTACGAAAACTTTAGCACATGTTCGTCGTTTCTTCTACTGGGACAAGATGAATCGGGATGTTCATACCTATATCCGTACCTGTGATTTGTGTCAGCGCATAAAACACGTGAACCTCGCGTCGCAAGGAGAATATCAAAGAGTAGAGGCCACCCGAACTGGTCAATTACTGACGGTAGATTTCTACGGCCCCCTTCCGCCCTCTACGGCTGGAGTGCAATATCTTTTCGTGGTATTGGACATCATTTCGAAATACGTTAAGCTTTATGCCATCAAAAAAGCTACAACTCCTACCGTACTTTCAAAACTAGTGCAACACTATATTCCCGAATTGGGCAAACCAAGCGCTATCCTGGCAGATAATGAAACGCAGTTCAGATCACTGAAATGGATAAGGGCACTGCAAAACCAGTCGATAAAGGTAAAGTTCTGCTCTATTCGTCATCCCCAAAGCAACCCCACAGAAAGGGTTATAAGAGAGTTGGGGAGGTTATTTCGAGCCTACTGCGCCGCATCTCATGTCAGTTGGGCCCGATACGTGTCTCGTATCGAAACGCTCTTGAATATCACCACTCACGCTAGTACTGGGTTTACACCCCATGAATTACAATTTAGTCATGCTCCCCATGATGAACTACAGGAGATTTTAAAATTCCCGGCGGGGACGGAAGTGCCTCTGTCCCAGAAAATTCTAGTAGCAAATGAACGGCTTACCCGTTGTTACGAGACCCGGAAAAAGTTTCAAAAGAAAATCTCCCCAATTTCCTATGAGGTGGGAGATCTTGTGTTAATTAGACAACCCCTACCTTCAAATTCTTCGGACGGAGTGACGGCTAAATTCTTTCACCTTTATGTAGGACCATATTGCATCAACGAGTTGTTAGGGCCCAATGCCTTCCAACTCGTCAATCTAGAGGATCCAAAAATTGTAAAAGGGATATAAAGGGTGGTTAGATTTTAAGGGCCGATGTTGATTTTGAATGAAACACAAATTATTTAGGAAATTATTGTCAATTCTTTTTATTATGATAATATGGTATGGTTCAATTATGTATGGAACAAAAAATCGGCCAAATGGCCGCCGCGACCTCGCCGCACACTTCCATCAGATGGTCCAAATTTTCGATGACGCTTAGGCATAATTGAGGTTCTATGCCGTTAATGTGCCAAATTATCTCATCCTTTAGCTCTTGAATTGTTGCTGGCTTATCGACGTACACCTTTTCTTTCAAATAACCCCGAAGAAAGAAGTCCAACGGTGTCAAATCACATGATCTTGGCGGCCAATTGACATCGCCACCACGTGAGATAACACGGCCATTGAATTTATCGCGCAAAAGAGTCATTGTTTCGTTAGCTGTGTGGCAAGTGGCACCGTCCTGTTGAAACCACATATCGCCCACATCCATATCTTCCAATTCGGGCCATAAAAAGTTCGTTATCATCTCACGATAGCGAACACCATTCACAGTAACTGCCTGACCGGCCTCATTTTGGAAAAAATACGGCCCGATGATGCCGCCAGTCCATAAACCGCACCAAACAGTCACTCTTTGTGGGTGCATTGGTTTTTCGACAATCACTCTTGGATTATGATTCGCCCAAATGCGGCAATTCTGCTTATTGACGAATCCACTGAGGTGAAAATGTGCCTCATCACTGAAGATGATTTTCGTCGAAAATTGATCATCCACTGTTGTCATTTCTTGCCACCATTCTGACCATTGACGACGTTTGGAATGGTCAAGAGGCTTTAGTTCTTGAGTCAATTGAACCTTATAAGCGTGTAAATGCAAGTCTTCATGCATAATGTTCATCAACGACGAGCGTGAGAGGTGCAATTGTTGGGCACGACGACGAGTTGAGGTGGACGGCTCTTCAGCCACACTATCGCGAACAGCAGCAATATTTTCTGCAGTACGAGCTGTACGAGCATGCACTGGTGTTTTAATATCTCCTACAGACCCGGTTTGCTCAAATTTTTGCACGATTTTACCGATTGTACGCACATTTGGACGATTAAATTGACCGAAAAAATCACGAAGTGCACGATATGCATTTTGATTTGAACGCCCATTTTCATAATAAGCCTGAATAACTTTAACGCGTTGCTCGATTGTGTATCTTTCCATGGTTCAAATTGAGTTAGTCTGAAATTGAGAAATGTTAAATGAAATGCAGAAAAAAACTTGACGTTTAGGTGTGGTTCACATTCAACATCGGCCCTTACAATTTAACCACCCTTTATAATCGAATGAACCTACGTAAATATTATACGCCTGTTGAACCGGCCTAAATGTTCTCGCACTAATCTCATTCTTTCAGAACTCTACGTAAGTTATTGTTGAATGATAGCCGTAGGAAATGTCTGTTAATTATATTATATACAAAGTCTCAGGAACATTAGATATTATTTAATCTCGATATTTGCTCGTTGAACAGCGACTTGTGACTATTCCCTGTTCATCGAACAAAGGGGGATAATTGTAGTAGCCTAGTTCTTATTCGAATTTAGCGCCCTACTGTCGTTTGGCGTGAAGGGTCGCCACTGCCGCTAGAACGTTAGAGAAGCATCTTCGGAGTGCCGTGAGCTAGTGGAAGGGAGCCCCGAGGAGAGTCAGTCGTTGAGAGTCTTCCAACCGAGATACTAGACGGTCTCGGATATTATATTCGTGTGAGTAGAGTCACACGATTCACTAAATGGTGTACGCAATGTAATACGATGGGATATGGGGATCCCTGACGTCTCACTGAATTGCCAAGGGATACGAGAGTCTACGTGAACCGTAGCAGAACAATTTCGACGAAGGAATTATCCTCACGACGGACACTGCTCATAAGGAGGAAGAATCATCTCTACTATAGTGTACTCAAAACGGAAAGATCCCTGTGGAAGGACAATATACGGTCACCAAAAGGGTATTTGATTCTCTCTAATCGAATATAGAAGGTGAGCGAGATTTATCTTTTCTAACACGAGGAAACCGCCTCAACGGAAAAATTCGAGCTTGCCGGTTGATCTCACATAACCTTCGGTGATTGCAAAAAACGCTCAGGAATGTGAAGTCGTCGGTTCACCGATTCCGGCGAATTTCATAACAAGTTTTTCTATATAATCAGCTCGACGTTTCTTTTTGGTACGCGCTCATTGTCAAGCTGGTTTGTTATGATCAAGTGATTTACAATACGTGGATCTACCGGTGAACACATCATAATAATGTAAAACTATTTCGATCATAGAAGAGACTAATAAGTTTATCTGTCGCTCGTCGTTACCGAGTTTGTTGTTCTGGTTAATTCGCCAGAGATAATTTGTCATATTGAAATAATATTGTGTATGATGGGATAATGCGCGCCCTGCGACATATATAGCAAATTCTGGTTAATTCGCCAGAGATAATTTGTTCATATTGAATTAATATTGTGTATGATTGGATACTGGTCGCACTGCGACATATATAGCAAATTCTGGTTAGTTCGCCAGAGATAATTTGTTTATATTGAATTAATATTGTGTATGATCAGGATTGGTCGCACTGCGACATATATAGCCAATTCTGGTTAGTTCGCCTGAGGTAATTTGTTCATATTGAATTAATATTGTGTATGATTGGATATTGTGCGCACTGTGACATATCTAGCAAAGTCTGGTTAATTCGCCAGAGATAATGTGTTTACATTGAATTAATATTGTGTATGATGGGAGAGGGTGCGCACTTCGACGTATCTAGTAAATTCTTGTAATTCGCCAAAGACGATGTGTTTATATTGAATTAATATTGTGTGTATTTTGAGATTGCGCGCACTGCGGCATATACAGTCAATTTTTGTAATTCGCCAAAGACGATTTGTTTATATTGAATTAATATTGTGTGTATTTTGTGATTGCGCGCACTGCGGCATATACAGTCAATTCTTGTAATTTGCCAGACATGATTGTTAATTATTGAATTAATATTGTGTATTATTGAACATTGTGCGCACGGCGACACATCTAGTCAATTCTTGCTAATTCACCAGAGATAATTTGTTAATTATTGAATTAAGGTGATATCTGGTATGTGTTACAAAGACTCAATGCAACATCTGTACAACCTTGAATAGAGATCCTGCAACATAACCCAAATGTTCATATAAGGTTCTCTCATGGGAGAAAACCACCAATAGTCAGGTGTCATTCGTGGACCCAAAAATAATAAAGAATCATATGACATGCAACTATAGTCTCTATTTTCATTGATAATAGGGAATATCATCGTGACGTATCTAGCTTGTTGCCCTGCCCGTTCAAAAATAAGCGGGAACAGACAAAAACGTTACATTTTGGCGCCCAACGTGGGGCCATGAATGAAAACTGACAACATATTGGTGGTATAAGTACAAAATCAAAATATAAACCTAAATTTTGATTGCAAGGGTTTCATGGCGTTATCACGGACCCCGACTAATTCATTTGTGTTGGGGGATGCACCACCCACCACGAAGCCTTCTACAGTCAAACGTAGGAAAGTACGGGGGGATGAAATTCCTGGAAGTGTAAGAAAAAATTTGGATCACACAGAGTATGATGATGATTCGGACATGGATTTATATAATCAAAGAATCTCAACTTTCTCTGGTGATCAATTTGAACAATTTTGTAATACAAACATTCAATCAACAGAAATGAACATGGAGAGAGAACGCTTGCGTAAAGAAAGGATCGCCATCGCAGCGGAGCGAACGGAGATCGAGAAAATGAGATTAGCGTTGAAAGACGAACAAACCTTAGCTGAGGAAATAAAACAATTACGTCGATTGGCTGAAACACAGCAAATAGCCATAGAGAGGTTAAATGAGGCCAACGCCGAGCGTCCACCAACGAACAATGAAGGTATGTTTAGCAGGCTTATACATGGGTTCAACACAATTAAATTGGACCTTCCATCCCCTAAGTTTGAGCAAGACATGGGCTGCAATCCCAAAGAATTTTTGGATCGTCTCGAAAAATATTTTGCGGTAAAAAGAGTGGATTCAAATCAGTAAATTATTAGTTGCTGAAAATGCCTTAGAAGGGTTTGCAAGGATATGGTACAATGCCAATGCGGATCAATGGAACGATTATCGAGGTTTTCGTTTATCCTTCTTAGAGGAATTTTACTCAGTTCCTATAAGAGTCAACTTGAAAAATCAATGGATAAATAGAAGGTATTCTCCACAATCTGGATCTTTACAACAGTTCTTTTTAAAACAGCTTACGGAAGCACAATATTTGTCTAGTATGACAGAGCAATATGAAATTAATTATACGATAATACAGCAGTTACCGATACGAATTCGAGAAGCTATGGTTAATACCGACTTTAACGATCGTCACGCCGTATCAAACGCGTTGTCCTTGTTAGATCGTGCGAATGAGGATAGGGAATCAGTCCGGCGGAATAGTAATACTGGAAATCGAGCTTCCCCGAATAATCAGATTAATCAAGGTGCGAGACCGCAGCATTACAACTCACCCAGAAATGGCAATTCCCCAAATCACCACTATCGGGCGGTTGAGAATCGACCCGTACAAAACGCAATACAACCGAACTCTTATCGCGCTTCGGCTCCAAACTATGAACTACCAAGGCCTATTGCACAAATATCAATGGATTCAGAACAATCTTGTCGAGACGCGACTGGAAATGCGCGTTTCACCATACTGCCACCGGTTCTGTTGAGTCAAAATGATCAAATAAATTCGGAACATCCAAAAAACTAATTATGGGTGCGTTGAAGGAAGGTCGTCAAACGAAATCACACCCGTATGATATATTTAAGGACCTTAGTGCCGAAGTACTCCAAGAACCGAGTATGAGCATAACCGTTCCGACATTACGTAAATGTCCACAAATAATATTGCATATGTATGAGTTCCCGGTCGCGGCTCTTCTGGATACGGGAAGTCAGGTTACCTGTGTATCGTTAGAATTTTACCATTATTTGAAGAAATATTTTAAGCCAAGTGAGCTACCTGTTACTAATGTTACGGTCACTACGGCGATTGAGCGAAAGCCTACAAGGGTCACCAAGCAATGCCAAATAGAAATTGTTCTTGGGGATATAAAAATCTCATCGGTGTTTTTAATTATTCCATATTTGACTTCTCCAGCCATTCTAGGAAATGACTGGTTTCATATAAACCGCGCGGTTATCGACTATAATCAGAATATAGTAACGATCGCTGGATATCACGTCCCGAACCAGCTCGTCCACTTTGACAAGCTCGTTGAAGAAGAAATCAGATCCTACCAACAAGAGGGGGTCACATATATCCAAATATTACAATCGCGCTCGATGTATACCTCGAATGAATTCGCGAGGACCTCAAGCAAGGAGGAGAAGCCTTTTCACCAAAAAAAGAAAGGACCTCCCAAAGCCGAAATTCATCTCCCTGAACTCCCAGAACAAGTTTGTGCTGAGCGCCTCATGGAAGTGAGCCTTCCATCTGAATTCCACCGGTGCGACCAAATCATCCCTAGGGGGATAAATACAAAAAGATTAGAGAGTATGAGTCTCACGAAGATAGGTCCACATTCATCGATGCCAAATGAAGACTCCCAGAGGGGGATTAAGATAAGGTCTGCCACAGAAGTATCTCCTACGGGAAGTGAACTGATTGTGAATACACCCGTTTTAGAGAAAAGGAGGCAAGATTCGTCCGGAACGAAACTCAGTCGGTTATATACCGTGGGGGAAAATCAGAATTTCTTTGACGACGTTAAGAAGCTCGTCGAAGAGGTGCCCTCAATTTCTGCGGTTGAACGCGATTTGTTGGCCACTACCGTACTCAAATATCAAAGGTTATTTACTCTCAAGGAAACTGGAGCTGGTTCATATCAACATCGAATCAATCTGATCCATCCCAAAACCATAGTTCGTCGATCTTACCCGGTTCCTCTGAGCTTGCGCCCCGAAGTGGAAAAAGAACTCGAACAAATGCTTAGCAATGGAATAATTGAACGTTCCACAAGCCCTTATTGCAGCCCCTTGCGTATAGTACAAAAAAAACGGTCGCATAAGAATTTGTTTAGATGCCCGTTTTATCAATCAACTTATAGAATCTGATAATGAATCGCCTCCATTGATGGAAGAACTAATCCAAAAGTATCATGGGGTTAAACTCATGTCCACGACGGATTTGGCTTACGGATATTGGCAGATCCCCTTGGAAATAACCTCTCGACCGTATACCGCTTTTTTGTACGGCTCGACGTTATACCAATTTTGCCGCATTCCTTTCGGACTTAAAACTGCCGGAAGCGGATTTATTCGAGCGGTAAGCCAAGTCCTTGGTAAAAAGTACGAAGGATTTTTGACATTATACATCGACGATTTATTGATTACCTCAAGATCCTTCAAAGAACATCTGAATCATATCGAATTGATTTTTTCTGAATAACAAGAAGCCAATTTTACACTTAGGTTAGATAAATCACACTTTTGTCGCACTAACGTCAAATTCCTGGGATGCGAGTTATCAATTAATGGGATAAGACCAGATTCTTCTAAGCTTGAAATAATACGTAATTTCGCTGAACCAAGAAACCGAAAACAACTGCAACAATATCTCGGATTATGCAATTATTACCGCAAATTCTGCATAATGTACTCTACGTATTTGGACCCTTTTCGATCATTGCTCAGCAATAAAACGTCGTGGCAATGGACGGCATCGCATAGTGAAGCGTTCACCGCCTTAAAGGAAAACTTCGCTAACGCGGTCACCCTGAAACATTTTAGGTTGAATGAACCGTTTAAACTCCAAACTGATGCCTCTAATAAAGGGATTAGCGGAGTACTTTATCAGATGGATGCAGAGGAGAATCCACTCATAATATCGCTGGTGAGTCGTTGCCTTAGTGCGGCCGAGCGAAATTATAGTACGACAGAAAAGGAATTGTCGGCTATCGTTTATTCAGTCCTAAAATGCGATCGTTATCTTAACCGCCGCCCTTTCGAGATTATCACCGATCATAAGGGTTTGAGTTTTTTAAATAACACCACATTCCAGTCGCCCCGACTGAAAAGATGGTGCACTACTCTACAAAAATACACCTTTGAAGTCTCGCATTGTGCAGGCAAGGACAATCTGGTTGCCGATTTTTTTAGTCGAAACCCTAATGGATGTTTCGAGGAAGAAGAATCCAAATCTTTGACCATTGCGAGTCTAATGGATGATATCGACGATTATCTTGTTCTATCGCATGCACCGAATACTATTAATAAATTAACCGGTGAACTCAGCGAAATTCCTAATCAATTAAAAAGGGAACTACAAAGAATGAGTGAATTACAATTGCAAGATAAGCGATTAAAAAACCGAATCGCAGAAGTTAAAGCTGGTCGTTTTGCGTCAATGTACCAGTACCGAAACGAATTACTTTACCGTTACCACGACTCGCCCGAGCGATGGCAAGTAGTCGTACCACAAATGTTAACGCATGCCCTCGTGGCTTTTCTCCATACGAATTTAGGACATCCGGGGGTTACGAAAACTTTAGCACATGTTCGTCGTTTCTTCTACTGGGACAAGATGAATCGGGATGTTCATACCTATATCCGTACCTGTGATTTGTGTCAGCGCATAAAACACGTGAACCTCGCGTCGCAAGGAGAATATCAAAGAGTAGAGGCCACCCGAACTGGTCAATTACTGACGGTAGATTTCTACGGCCCCCTTCCGCCCTCTACGGCTGGAGTGCAATATCTTTTCGTGGTATTGGACATCATTTCGAAATACGTTAAGCTTTATGCCATCAAAAAAGCTACAACTCCTACCGTACTTTCAAAACTAGTGCAACACTATATTCCCGAATTGGGCAAACCAAGCGCTATCCTGGCAGATAATGAAACGCAGTTCAGATCACTGAAATGGATAAGGGCACTGCAAAACCAGTCGATAAAGGTAAAGTTCTGCTCTATTCGTCATCCCCAAAGCAACCCCACAGAAAGGGTTATAAGAGAGTTGGGGAGGTTATTTCGAGCCTACTGCGCCGCATCTCATGTCAGTTGGGCCCGATACGTGTCTCGTATCGAAACGCTCTTGAATATCACCACTCACGCTAGTACTGGGTTTACACCCCATGAATTACAATTTAGTCATGCTCCCCATGATGAACTACAGGAGATTTTAAAATTCCCGGCGGGGACGGAAGTGCCTCTGTCCCAGAAAATTCTAGTAGCAAATGAACGGCTTACCCGTTGTTACGAGACCCGGAAAAAGTTTCAAAAGAAAATCTCCCCAATTTCCTATGAGGTGGGAGATCTTGTGTTAATTAGACAACCCCTACCTTCAAATTCTTCGGACGGAGTGACGGCTAAATTCTTTCACCTTTATGTAGGACCATATTGCATCAACGAGTTGTTAGGGCCCAATGCCTTCCAACTCGTCAATCTAGAGGATCCAAAAATTGTAAAAGGGATATAAAGGGTGGTTAGATTTTAAGGGCCGATGTTGATTTTGAATGAAACACAAATTATTTAGGAAATTATTGTCAATTCTTTTTATTATGATAATATGGTATGGTTCAATTATGTATGGAACAAAAAATCGGCCAAATGGCCGCCGCGACCTCGCCGCACACTTCCATCAGATGGTCCAAATTTTCGATGACGCTTAGGCATAATTGAGGTTCTATGCCGTTAATGTGCCAAATTATCTCATCCTTTAGCTCTTGAATTGTTGCTGGCTTATCGACGTACACCTTTTCTTTCAAATAACCCCGAAGAAAGAAGTCCAACGGTGTCAAATCACATGATCTTGGCGGCCAATTGACATCGCCACCACGTGAGATAACACGGCCATTGAATTTATCGCGCAAAAGAGTCATTGTTTCGTTAGCTGTGTGGCAAGTGGCACCGTCCTGTTGAAACCACATATCGCCCACATCCATATCTTCCAATTCGGGCCATAAAAAGTTCGTTATCATCTCACGATAGCGAACACCATTCACAGTAACTGCCTGACCGGCCTCATTTTGGAAAAAATACGGCCCGATGATGCCGCCAGTCCATAAACCGCACCAAACAGTCACTCTTTGTGGGTGCATTGGTTTTTCGACAATCACTCTTGGATTATGATTCGCCCAAATGCGGCAATTCTGCTTATTGACGAATCCACTGAGGTGAAAATGTGCCTCATCACTGAAGATGATTTTCGTCGAAAATTGATCATCCACTGTTGTCATTTCTTGCCACCATTCTGACCATTGACGACGTTTGGAATGGTCAAGAGGCTTTAGTTCTTGAGTCAATTGAACCTTATAAGCGTGTAAATGCAAGTCTTCATGCATAATGTTCATCAACGACGAGCGTGAGAGGTGCAATTGTTGGGCACGACGACGAGTTGAGGTGGACGGCTCTTCAGCCACACTATCGCGAACAGCAGCAATATTTTCTGCAGTACGAGCTGTACGAGCATGCACTGGTGTTTTAATATCTCCTACAGACCCGGTTTGCTCAAATTTTTGCACGATTTTACCGATTGTACGCACATTTGGACGATTAAATTGACCGAAAAAATCACGAAGTGCACGATATGCATTTTGATTTGAACGCCCATTTTCATAATAAGCCTGAATAACTTTAACGCGTTGCTCGATTGTGTATCTTTCCATGGTTCAAATTGAGTTAGTCTGAAATTGAGAAATGTTAAATGAAATGCAGAAAAAAACTTGACGTTTAGGTGTGGTTCACATTCAACATCGGCCCTTACAATTTAACCACCCTTTATAATCGAATGAACCTACGTAAATATTATACGCCTGTTGAACCGGCCTAAATGTTCTCGCACTAATCTCATTCTTTCAGAACTCTACGTAAGTTATTGTTGAATGATAGCCGTAGGAAATGTCTGTTAATTATATTATATACAAAGTCTCAGGAACATTAGATATTATTTAATCTCGATATTTGCTCGTTGAACAGCGACTTGTGACTATTCCCTGTTCATCGAACAAAGGGGGATAATTGTAGTAGCCTAGTTCTTATTCGAATTTAGCGCCCTACTGTCGTTTGGCGTGAAGGGTCGCCACTGCCGCTAGAACGTTAGAGAAGCATCTTCGGAGTGCCGTGAGCTAGTGGAAGGGAGCCCCGAGGAGAGTCAGTCGTTGAGAGTCTTCCAACCGAGATACTAGACGGTCTCGGATATTATATTCGTGTGAGTAGAGTCACACGATTCACTAAATGGTGTACGCAATGTAATACGATGGGATATGGGGATCCCTGACGTCTCACTGAATTGCCAAGGGATACGAGAGTCTACGTGAACCGTAGCAGAACAATTTCGACGAAGGAATTATCCTCACGACGGACACTGCTCATAAGGAGGAAGAATCATCTCTACTATAGTGTACTCAAAACGGAAAGATCCCTGTGGAAGGACAATATACGGTCACCAAAAGGGTATTTGATTCTCTCTAATCGAATATAGAAGGTGAGCGAGATTTATCTTTTCTAACACGAGGAAACCGCCTCAACGGAAAAATTCGAGCTTGCCGGTTGATCTCACATAACCTTCGGTGATTGCAAAAAACGCTCAGGAATGTGAAGTCGTCGGTTCACCGATTCCGGCGAATTTCATAACAAGTTTTTCTATATAATCAGCTCGACGTTTCTTTTTGGTACGCGCTCATTGTCAAGCTGGTTTGTTATGATCAAGTGATTTACAATACGTGGATCTACCGGTGAACACATCATAATAATGTAAAACTATTTCGATCATAGAAGAGACTAATAAGTTTATCTGTCGCTCGTCGTTACCGAGTTTGTTGTTCTGGTTAATTCGCCAGAGATAATTTGTCATATTGAAATAATATTGTGTATGATGGGATAATGCGCGCCCTGCGACATATATAGCAAATTCTGGTTAATTCGCCAGAGATAATTTGTTCATATTGAATTAATATTGTGTATGATTGGATACTGGTCGCACTGCGACATATATAGCAAATTCTGGTTAGTTCGCCAGAGATAATTTGTTTATATTGAATTAATATTGTGTATGATCAGGATTGGTCGCACTGCGACATATATAGCCAATTCTGGTTAGTTCGCCTGAGGTAATTTGTTCATATTGAATTAATATTGTGTATGATTGGATATTGTGCGCACTGTGACATATCTAGCAAAGTCTGGTTAATTCGCCAGAGATAATGTGTTTACATTGAATTAATATTGTGTATGATGGGAGAGGGTGCGCACTTCGACGTATCTAGTAAATTCTTGTAATTCGCCAAAGACGATGTGTTTATATTGAATTAATATTGTGTGTATTTTGAGATTGCGCGCACTGCGGCATATACAGTCAATTTTTGTAATTCGCCAAAGACGATTTGTTTATATTGAATTAATATTGTGTGTATTTTGTGATTGCGCGCACTGCGGCATATACAGTCAATTCTTGTAATTTGCCAGACATGATTGTTAATTATTGAATTAATATTGTGTATTATTGAACATTGTGCGCACGGCGACACATCTAGTCAATTCTTGCTAATTCACCAGAGATAATTTGTTAATTATTGAATTAAGGTGATATCTGGTATGTGATACATAGACTCAATGCAACATCTGTACAACCTTGAATAGAGATTTTGCAAAATAACCCAAATGTTCATATAAGGTTCTCTCATGGGAGAAAACCACCAATAGTCAGGTGTCATTCGTGGACCCAAAAATAATAAAGAATCATATGACATGCAACTATAGTCTCTATTTTCATTGATAATAGGGAATATCATCGTGACGTTTCTAGCTTGTTGCCCTGCCCGTTCAAAAATAAGCGGGAACAGACAAAAACGTTACACCTTTTACACCCCCTTAGGAGTGGAACTTCTAAAAAACCAAGGCGATATCTCATCGTGCCTAAGAGATATATAGGAGAAATACGTGAAAACATATTTAATCCTTTTACACCTCCTTAGGGGTAGAATTTCTTAAAATCCTGAAATTTGTTTTTAAACATTTGTATGAGTAACATTTGCAAACAAAAACCAAGGCGATATCTCATCGTGCCTAAGAGATATTGAGAAATACGTAAAAACATATTTAACCCTTTTACACCCCCTTAGGGGTGGAACTTCAGAAAATCCTGAAATTGGTTTTTAAACATTTGTATGAGTAACATTTGCAAGGAAAAACCAAGGCGATATCTTATCGTGCCTAAGAAATATTGAGAAATACGTAAAAACATATTTAACCCTTTTACACCCCCTTAAGGGTGGAATTTCTAAACTTCCCTTCTTAGTGAGTGTCTACGACACGAAGTGAATATATCCCTACAATTTCAAGTTTCTAGGCACAGGGGTTTGGGCTGGGCGTTGATGAGTCAGTCAGTCAGGACTTTTCTTTATATATATATACATATAGATTAACGCGACTAATTAATTATTACATATATTATTCCGACTAAGTGGACCACTCAATGTATGAATTGTGTATGGTAATCTGCATTTGACTCCGTCGAGGGTTCGGTATATTAACTATTTAGACCCAGAAACTGCATCTGGTATATTGAACAGAACACTCGGGGGCAGTCAAAAAATAATATGTGTATAATCATGACATATTTGTGTTCGTTACACCTAAAGGTGAATATGTATAACATATGGTATGGGGTGACGCCGTTTAGGTCTCAAGCTGTTCGCGCCTTGCGCTCTAGTAGAAAATCTAAGTGACCATTTCATTATATATAACCATTTGGAAATAAAATGTTTTTGTAAATTTAACTATTCCGAAAAGGAAACTCTCTAGTAGTCGTTCAATTCTCGGAACCCCATCAAATAAACTTTTATGAATTATTTATTTTTTCTGAAGAAGTACGTGTTTATTATTTCCTGCTAGTTATAATCAACTACTAGATCATATTTAAGGACCAATCCTGGAAAGAGATCCAAATCAGGAACGTGGGAAAAATAAGGAAAGTTACAATACCTTCTAGACTAAACTTTCGAATAGCTCAAATGGAAGTTTGATCTGAATTGCATTTTTGTGTTATGAATAAAAGCACGAAAAATTGCGAGGGATAAGGATACGATACAGAGAAATACATGTACAATTCATTTCAATCAATTTATTTAATAATATGTCTATTGAAATTTCTTCATTATCCGCTTAATAAGAAATGAATAATGGTTATAATAAAAACAATTTTTCCAATCGTCTTTGTATAGAATATCATGTAATTATTATTAATCTAAAAAACAGCCTTTCTAGAGAACACATTCAACATTCAATTAAGTGTAGGCAATCCATAATGTATCGATAAGAACTTATTATCACCTTTACATCATTTTAGCTTGGGAATCCTTTACCTATAAAATATGAAAGAAAATAACGATGTAATCTGCCAAATGCTCCCATAATACCTGTGCTTCCATGTAAAGCTATCTTCTCTGGCCTAGCTATAATATTAGATTGTCCCATAAGTTTCTTCCCTTTTTTGACGCGAAATGAATACACGATATTTGTTTAAGGTTGATTTATTATGTTATATATGAACCGTTCTGTTCTATAACCTTCTTTCATCTCTCAATAAGCCTCATTATGCCCTCTTTCCAAAATTGTTGAAGCTTGCAAAATATTCATCTAGGTGCTTTTTTATTTCGCTTATGGATTCGAACGATTTACGACGGAGAGAATTTTTTAAGGAGAGGAACAAGTAATAATCGGATGGAGCAAGGTCTGGGGAGTACGAGGGATGAGGTAGAACGTCCCAATCAAACTGTAATCATTTTTGCCTTACGGCCAACGCAACATGCGGTCGCGCAACATAAGGCCGGTCTCCGTCAACAGGTGTGGAACCCAAACTTCATATCGATTCGCATATCCCATCTTGATTAAATGCTTATGTACCGTTGTCTTGGGAATGTTAGTGGCATCCACTATCTTACGCACACTATATCGCGGATTTTCAGCGAGCATAGTCTTGATAAGGTCCGTATCCGTTGGTGCTGGGCGGCCGCTGCGGTCTTCATCTTTCAACTCGAAATTGCCAGCTCTAAATTTCTTAAACCAATTGCGGACGGTCCTAATAGTCGTAGTACCACTACCGTAAACGGTGCAAATCTCGTCTGCAGTGTCCTTTGCACTATTGCCTCTTTTAAAGCAATGAAGCATAACATGCCGCAAATGCTTCTTTTGGCTCTCCATATTGAACGGTGCAGAAAACATTTTAAAAGAGACTTTGTCACCAATAAAACGTATTTGAAAGAGCTCTGGGACGACTGAAACCGATGCCATAAACGGCTAACAAGGGAACCTCCAGGTACGTGGAACACCGATTCAGACCAAATTTTTATTACAGGTAGGTCGCACCCAGGGGTGCAATAGGTGCAAGTAACAGGATGCAATTCTCAGGCGTTTTCGAGATATAAAATATTAAAAATTTCCGAGCGTTCATATACTCTCTATATACTTTCTGCGTTAAATCATATTCAACAAGAGCGCGTAGCGTAGTCGGCAACGTCTCGGCTTCATAAGCGCTGGATCGCCGCACGGTGGGGCCGATTCCCGAAAAGCTGGTCAAAAGTCGAAAACGTAGTTCATTCTGTTTGAGATATAGTATATAAGGGTTTTTGGGATCGCTGATTACGAATCTGAAGTCAAAATTGTAAAAAAACCAAATGGCGGGTTCAAAATGGCGATAGTAAACCGAAAATACTCAGTTATAATACGGAATGTTTATCGAATTTGTATGAAACTTGGTTTCTATAAGTTTTCGAGGTCGCTGAATACGAATCCGGTGTGAAAAAAACAAAATTCAAAATGGCGGATCCAATATGGCGGACGCAATTTTTGTAATCGGCCGGATTCGCTTGAAACTTGTTATTTCGGGGTTTTCGAGGTCGCTGAATACGAACCCGGTGTGAAAAAAAACAAAATTCAAAATGGCGGATCCAATATGGCGGACGCAATTTTCGTAATCGGCCGGATTTGCTTGAAACTTGTTATTTGGGGGTTTTCGAGGTCGCTAAATACGAATCCGGTGTGAAACAAACAAAATTCAAAATGGTGGATCCAATATGGTGGACGCAATTTTCGAAATCAACCGGATTTGCTTGAAACTTGTTACTCGAAGGTTTTTGAGGTCGCTGAACATGAATCCGATGTGAAAAAGATAAAATTCAAAATGGCAGATCCAAAATAGCGATTCTAAAAATTTATTAAGTTTTTATAAATCTGTAAATAAATTATATATTTGATAAAAAGTAATAAAACATCTACTTTTACATCTATAATTGTATTGATTAAAATCACTTTTGAAAGACTTATTTTATACTATTTACAAGTTACATTTCCTTTTTTCATTGAAGTGAATGTACTTCAGTTACATGCAAGTAATTTTTTCTTTGAAGCACATATTTCTTAAGATCATTTTCTGAAACAAAATAGATTTTGTGAATGTTACGTCCCGTGTCTCCTCGCCAGATAAAGATTCTCCTAACAGCTACAGCTGTTAGTATAATACGAAATATATATACGCAAGACAGAATGGTTAGGATAGGTCACCTTATACGTATATGCTACCCATTCGATATATACCATCGAGCAATCTATTCTATTCCAATCGATAGTTTTTACGGATTTATTAATAATAACTGTACTACGCTTCATTGACAGAAATGATAGGGACGTATTACATGTACTCGTAATTATATTTGATAATAATCACCTATCTTATATTCTTATATTTTCCATATATTTAAAACGTAGAATACTTTACGGAAATACAAGTAATATATTCGTAATGGTATTTAACTATAACCATTTTACTTTTTATTGTTAAATACTCAAAACGTAAAATATTCTACGGGTAAGTCAAACGGCTTACACTCGTACTCTTCTTAAAAGACATAGTAAAAATCACATACGGACAAGTGAAAAGGAGAATATGGTCAGCAATAAGCATTCCTCACGAGTGGAAGCAGTGCGACCATACTCCCCGAAGCTTCGATAAGAGTAACTTGACTCCTAGTCTAAATAGTACCCAATTAAACTCGCTTATGCGGTGCCTCGCATTCCTGGTGCCACCCGCAAAATAATAGTTATAACCAGAAAATGTACTTCGCTTCGCGTCACGGAGATACATCACCTGAGGAAGACGCCAACTAGATGCACCAACCTACCTACCCTTTGGCTACGTAGCATACTACAATACGATAAAACCCATTCACACAGAATAACGGCGCTTACAGTGGCCTCTCCTTCAAGTGCACATACTTTTATACATATTTAAGAATTTAATATAATTTTATATCAGTTAAAATAAGTTAACATAGTTGAAATAACCGTAATCATCATCAGATTTTTGACGCGTAATAGAATCAACGACGCAAATCCTATGTACGAATTCTGAGAAGTGTTTGTCCACTCTTATCATAAGTAATTAGATCACCGTAGGCATTACCTCATACGGCGGTCTTCTTTACCCGAGGATGCTGGACGCATATGAGGGAGGACACGCGCCAAAATGACACGACCCCCACCTTAGCGTGCAGAACCCGACGACATATATATACGCGTAATCAAGAGCGCGCGTCAGAGTAAATAGAGAATTAATTAGAGAAAGCCAGTTAATAATAATCAGTTAATCAGTCCTTAAGATTTAACGTTACTACTATTTAATTCCTAAACTAAAAATTGTGTAAACCGTTTAAGTGTTAGTTTAATAATTATACCCAAAACTATATTAGCGTTAAAATTATTTCGCGACCTATCCACGTTAATAAGTTATTTGTATCATTCTGAAATTATTTCAACGCTTCGCATCATTTAGCAGTTCCATTTAAATTCTCGCGACATTATTAATCTACACGCCTCTACGTTGTCCATTCATAAATCCTTTCGAGCGACCACTAGTTTCGCTCTCACCCATTCATCTATTGTAGCATCGCGCCTCCACTGGTACATGCTACCCTTTCCATTACTGTAGTAAGTTAGGCCACTAATTGTAAGTAATTCGCCGTCCCGCTTGCATCAGCGGTACAGCGTTAAATAAAACCTTCCTCGACCATCCACGTTTCATACATGGGCAAACATAAAGGTGGACGTAAAAAGGCTGTACGCCGTTTTTTCGCCATATTCAGAAGGATATTGGATAACGAAAGTTGTTCCGCAGAAAAGAATATTGAAATAGACAATTGTTCGGTTGCCCTCAGAATACCATTGAAACCAAGTGCTATCTCCTCCATTGAGAGGGAAATCGAGGAAAATCCCTTTCAGAACGTAAAGATTTCTAACGTGAGATCACTACCGCGAGTTACATCCGACAAACTCTTCCGTGGTGCATTCAAGCGTTCCACCAACGAAGGGAACGTCGTGTTCCATTGGACCTCCATCAGCCCGCACGAAGTCATCAAATACACGGACACCCCGGACTTCGAAGACCTGCTTTTCCTTGACCAATTGACCGGTAAGCCGGCTTACCGGTGATCACCATCGATTAGACCTTCTTATAACCCGCTACGCTCTTCCGCTCGCGCAGCCAACTACGGATGTACTCCCGCGACGTCAACGGCCGGTAAGTACCCAATCCTCTTCAAATAATAAAATCGCAAAAACGAAATAACCTAAGATTAGCAGATTTGTATAAAAGGAAAGAACAGCCTCATCCCTGCTGGTAAATCCCGGCTAAACTGAGGCTACCCCTTTTGTAACCGTGCGATCCTTTTAAAAAATTAAATATTAAAATCAAGGACGTAACAGTGAAATAAAATTAACATGTTCAAACAGTTAATTTATAATTATTTTAGTTTAAGTAAACATTTTTTAAGATTACTCTATAATAATTTAATTTACAGTTTTAAAATAAATGTATTTGGATTACAGAGTAATGATTTTCTTGTTTAAAAGAAATATTTTGTATATATTTCAGATAAGTAATTACATTTTTAATCATTTATAAAAATATTGAAAAATGTATAATTCAAATATATAAGAAAGTGTAATAAGGAACACGATTTTTTAAATACTAACATATTTATTTGAGAAATACAGTACAAAGCCAAATTCAAAAAATAAATTTATATTAACAAGAATATTGTTCTAATATTAACATGAAAATTAGTCTTCTTCATCAGTCGAATTGTCTGTATAAAAATCTGAAGAATCTGACGACATCGAAAAAGAAGAGATAGAATCATCAGTAGACGCATAAACAGTTGGTGAAGTAAGCAAAGCAATTGTTTCCGGAAATAAGGATTTTAATTTCTTATGTGGCAATTTCTTTAAGCTTGATATATACGGATCTGATGCCACTAGCAAGCGCAAGAAAAGATCTTCCATCGATTTTGTTCTGCTGCATTTTCGTGCAAAATCTTCACGGTATCTTTTAATATATTTATTACAAGACTCCTGTGCATCTTCAGACGTTTGTCCGATTGACAATAAAGCAGATTGTATCATTTCAGAGCCGTGAATTAAAAGTTTGTGAACAGAAGTCGGCATGTAGAACCAGGGAAAATTAAAAATGGTGGTTTTATTTCGAAAATTATGTTCGCCGTATTGGATCCGCCATTTTGAATTTTGTTTTTTTGACACCGGATTCGTATTCAGCGACCCCAAAAACCCCCGATTAACAAGTTTCACAAAATTATATTCATTTGAAAAAAACGTGCAACAAGTGGTTAATGTGAATTTGTAATTTTTTATATTCAAATGTGCACTAAAAACAAAGTTGCAGCTAGCTGCAGCTGATTTTTACTAATTTTGTTACATAACAGTACAAACTTTAATTTAAAACTTGTTTCGTTGCGGAACACTGCGGAACTTTGAACTTTTTCCCTGTTTTTCTAGAATGATTGCACATAATTTTTCATTTTTTTCTACTTTAGACATTGTTTAGCTATTAATTTATATGTATCTGTTACGATTTTCGACGCATATGATAATAAACTACTTTCTTCAACCTGAAACCTCCATTTTGCAGAATTAAAAAACACCAATTTTACGATTTTTTACGAATTTTTTAATATGACGCTTGAATATGAGCTCGAACGATCGAGCTATTACTTGCGCGAAGGTCTCTTTTGTACTGGCTTATACTTGCCAGGTATACTTCACTAGCTGTTGAGAATCCTTCCAATGTGGCTTGACCGATCTTGAAGATGTTGAAAAAGAATGAAGCCTCACTCGATACAAGAGGGAAAATAAACCAGACACAGAGATGTTATATTGAGGAAGTGGTTTATTCTACCTTCCAAAAATATTGTAGAAATACAATTTAAATACAAAATGCGTGGACACTGCAATTGAAAATTAACACCAAAATAATTCAATTTAGAAAATTACCTCAAAACATCAATTTAGAAAAAAGTACAAATTATAAAAAAATAAACAAATTGAATTTTGAATGTTATTGAGCAGCACACAATTATATTAATTGTGTGCTGAGGGTGATTGAGCTTGAGCTTAACGAGGAGTGAGCGTACAGCAGTCAGTACTGCGTAGCATGATACGTTGTGAAATAATGAGTGCGTAAGATGTTGCAAGTGATTCACTGCAAGCTCTCAGCAAATTGTTGAAGAGAGATTGCAGTGAATCAATGAGAGCACTTGCAATTAAAATTGCTTGAGTGCTATGATTGAATGTGAGACAGCTACGCAGTCAGCACTGCGTAGCACAATACAACATAGAATGAGGATGTATGGTTGAGCAAAGAGTATTCACTGTACTTTCCCAGCAGATTTACTGGGGGAAAATACAGTGAATATAAGGCACATGCTTAATTATATTAATTAAGCCGGCAAAGTAACATGAGGAGAACGTGGAGGAGAACGTACAACATGTGCTGTAACGCACGCCACAAGTGAGACCAAGTGCTGATGTACCATTTTCCTCCTCACTGACAGTGAATTATCACAGAGTTATATCAGCGTACTCTTACCGTGAGCTATGAGTCCTGAAGAGCGAGAGGTTGAGCAAGTCCGATCAATAATGTCCGTGAAAAAAGCCTGAGAGTCCTGTGGATGCGCGTGCTGTCCAGTGGATGTGTAGCGAAAAAGTGTAAAAATTCCAATATGGCTGCGAGTATGAAAGCGTCGTTGGGCGCTGAAGTCAGTTGAGCGAGATAGCCGGTGAGCGAAACCGAAGTCAAGCGAGAGAGACATCCTCTCGCTCGACGCGGCATGCCAACGAGGCACATCCTCGGCTTCGCGAAGCCCTGCCTCGGCTATCTTCGGCTCAACCGAACGACGTGTGCTAGAGCACCGCAACAGGTAGGCGCACTACGAATATCGATCGCCGTGCGCCAGCTGATTCTCCAACACTAGCCCTTATAAAATGTTCCATTATATTCTTTAAACGTTACTCTATCCACCTATGTACTCTAAATCCTATAAAATGAAACTTCATTTTTCGACTTTTGATCAGTTTTTCGGGAATCGGCCCCACTGTGCGCCGGATCGAATCCCGGTGCGGATTTTATTATTATTATTGTTATTATTATTATTATTAAATCATTTCTACGGCAACTACTATGCGATTATATTAATATTTCCGTAAAGGAATGAATACATATTTTTTATTGTGGATCATTTTGGTGTTTTAAGGAAAAACGAGCAGCTTTTTTTATTTATTTATTTTTTGGTTGAAAGGTAGGGAAAGAATTATGACAAATGAATACACGAGTTTAAAAGAGTTTAAACAACCAATCTTTTTATTAACTTTTCATTGGTTGTCACAACTACAAGAACTAGGGTGGTACTGATCATAAATCGGCCACAGCGAGAGTTTCCTCCATTGTAATAGTTTCTCGCTCGGATACAAATTTCGTGATTTTTCTTTGTCGAATCCTATGTTTTACTTTAAAGCGGTGTACTCAGACATTAGAGGCTTTGAATTCTAAATCAGGAAATTGGGTCGCAGCAGCTAGAGCCCATATCTGCAAGTTCCTCGTTGTGACCTGCTGGTTGGATTGTGTAGCTTTTGCGAAACGATCGTATGTCCACGAATCAATTTTATTATATTTGTCTGCAATGGTTCCACCACTTCTGATATGTTTATCCCATATTTTCAACTGGTCCATTCTCTTGAGGCGATTTCCTCCGTTTTTGTGGAGACTTTTTAAACTCCACTTCGGATGCATTTTTGCCAAATTCATCACTTTTATTTTATAATCCAGGGGAATGAACTCCTTTTCGTCTTTCATCTTTTTTATTCATTCCTTTACGGAAATATTAATATAATCGCATAGTAATTGCCGTAGAAATGATTTAATAATAATAACAATTATAATAATAAAATCCGCGCCGGGATTTGATCCGGCGATCCAGCGCTTACGAAGCGGAGACGTTGCCGACTACGCTATGCGCTCTTCTTGAATATGATTTAACGCAGAGAGTATATGAACGCTCGGAAATTTTTAATATTTAATATCTCGAAAACGGCTGAGAATTGCATCCTATTACTTGCACCTATTGCACCCCTGGGTGCGACCTACCTGTAAAAAAAATTTGGTCCGAATCGGTGTTCCACGTACCTGGAGGTCCCCTTGTAAGAGATAAGCCTGCATGTTTATATGAACATAGCCAGTTAGAGTCATTCTTAGCGTGGCGCGGAAGAAACTTATGGGACAACCTAATAAGTCGGAAGACGTAGTTGTAAGTTGAGCGCATGCGCACAATCGTAATTTTCACCTGTCGGCTGTTGTAAAAAATTGTCGGAAGTCGAGCCTTGGAAAATAGTCAAGTCCCATATTTGACGTCGACGACATCAGTTATAACCTTAAAATATGGCGGGAGAAAATATCATTATCGATCAAACGAACTTATAAGTCAATTTACAGCGTTATTATATGGCACGCCTCGTTCAAAGGGATACTACGTAGTACCGCTAATTTGCGCTAAGCGCCACCACAAGTTTCAGGGACTAGTAGTCGTATTCATACATCTTCCTTCAGGAATGAGGGTTCCTTGTTCCTTATTTCTCGTTCCATAAACCTTCCTTCACCAAACAAGGAACTTTATTGGCTTCCTTATGTTGTAGATGTATGTCGTAAGTCGTAACGTCTCGTATTTCGCATGTGATTCCCAAACAGGGATTTGGTCAAGGATGGACTTCGTGGGATTAGTGTAATGGCCACGAGGCCCGAAGTCCGCAGGTCAGCCAATTCGTACTCGCATAATACAGAAATATCAAAAGGATTGTTTTATTAATTAATATAATTTGGCGAAACGGAATAACACTATCCCGTAATATAAATAACTCATTAACAGTCTCAAATGCGTAATCACGCCACGCGCGACTCACGTACTGGCAATGGCGTCGCGTCCTTCGTCCTACGCGTATCAAGCCGTCTACTTGTACGCGTCGCATCGTTAGGATCGCGTGTTGAGCAATGTTTACGTCTCGACCAGTCGATAACATGTTGCTTTCTACCTTCTTCTTCGCTCGTCGCTGGACACCTCGGCACGCGCAGGCGCACTTCGCTCGCTTGTCTCCCAGTTAGTTCACTGTCGTTCGGCCGCTGCCTACTGCGCTATTTGATACAACTGGTACCCAGTGATACCAGATGAGAGAATTTTACCCCGATCTCGCTGCCCCCACCACACTGCCGTGCGAGGTGCGTCAGGGGAAGGCTTGCGCCGCTCGTAACAAATCTTGTCGCGATTGCGCTTTACGTTGTCTCGCCCCACCCACTTCACAACAGCCTCTGCGCGGGCTTTTATGCAATAAGTTATGGGAGATTTTTTAATGAATATATATCAATTTTATATAAATAAATAAATGATGAAATTAAAGGAATATATAAAACGCTCACTAATTATGCAGCCGTCAGCAAATGAATAGTGCATTAAAATATCCAACACCAAATTGTAGTCCTTTACGCGAAAGGTTCATAACAATTTATTGAATAAAAAGAAATTGTAATGCTCTACTCACGTCCCAGGTCCTACCACGTGGAGGTCGCTGCATAAGGACCCACCGGTGGGGCCGTTGCTGTGTTTGTACAAGCAAATACGGACACAGGAAAGACCCCTCTCCATTCCTCCAACATTTAAACGGCTTATTTCTTCATCAAACTAAGAGCAACAAATAAAATATGAGTTCACAAGATGAGTATTTTCTTTTCAAATAAAAAATAAATAATTTTTTCAAATAAAAAAATTAAGAAATTTCTGTTTTTGTCTTGGGTTAATGGAATGCGTCATGAAAAGTTAATAAAAGCTAAGTTAGAAATTTGAAAAAAAATAAATTGCCCTATGTAATTGTATGATAATGATTGTGAGTACATTATATCCGGCTCGAAGGACCAAAAAATGTATGAGTATTGAATATGAGTATATTATAAATATTTGATAATGCTCCAACAAAATTATTAAGACCTCTACGATAGACACTAACTGAGGCGACAACGCACTATGACAGAAATTGACAAGTGCGCAAAGTCAGCGCCTAGTCAGACTGAGTAAAAACATAATGAATAATAATAAATATAGTGCTCTGCACAGTGAACCTGTATCATTTGAGTATTACTACGCTGTTGGTGGATAGCGGGTTGATGCATTCGCACGTAGCATGTCGAGTGACAGATGCGAATATTAAGGTTAAGGATCCTGGTGACAAGTATAACTAATTAAATGAACTCAGTAATTTAACAATAATAAATTCAACGTTTATTGAAAGTATGTAACATTGGCTGCATGAAAAAATACCTGTTGATTGTGTTTAATATATTACTGTGATTGGTCTGGCCTGCGTGTTGGTGTACTGTTGGTGATTGGGTCTCAGGCCTGTGAGTTGCCTTGGTGATTCCGTGTGGTTGATCCTGGTGATAAGGTCTGATTGTAGAGCTCGAATAGTGCCACACGGCAGTCTATGAGAGTCCGGACGCCGATGATCGGTGCTGAGCAGAATGGCGTCTGTGCAGCCAACGCGCGAACCACGCCGTTGACGTTTATGTGATTGGTTCTGTGGTTCTGATGATCTGCTGTGAGTTTCACTAACACTGAGTTTAAACACGGGTGATTTGACCAAGAATGTATTACACTACAGAAATGAATCCGCACTAGAGTGATTAGAACAAGAGAATATCTCCGTGAGCTTTACGCGGGAACGTGTACAGCGAGCGACTCGAGTGAGAACAATGGCCACATCCGTCGACCACGCGGCAGAGTATCAAGAAGACGGACGTGCGTCACAGCTTGCTTGTGATTTGCTGTCAGCGATGGAAGGCGAGACTTATGAGTGGTCTTGCCGATGGGGCCACGCTAACAGCGTTGGCCGCTTGAGTGAGCTTCGATCGAGGATGTGAGCAGATGGACAATATGCATGAGTGCGCGGTCGATAAATCGATATAGCATACCTGCGAGCTATACCATATGACGCGAGGCGTCAGATGATTGTGACTGTAGCGTGTGCATGAGTTAAGTGTGTACTTGGTAAGCGTGAAAACTGAACAGTAATCAACGGTATTATATTATATCTTTCTAAATTGATAAACAATAAATAAATATATTTCTCTTTTTTCTTAAGTCTATGAAATGCATTATACACAATATTATATTCATTTTTATTCACATTTATTTTTATGTCACGGGTTCGATTAACTTTATTTTCGGGTTCGATTTACTTTATACAGAAGATGGATTGCCGTGCGCCAGCTGATTTTTCAACACATTTATTTATTCGATATTATGTTGAGATAAAAACTTTCATCGGTAACACGCAAGTTGGATAAGAAAAACTTGTTTATTTGACATTCGGCAGTTCAGTCAAATATAAATTGTTATTGGAGTGAAGCTCGAGGTGTCGAGAATGTACTTTAAGGGGTTGTACGCAGTTATGAGGCAAAAAAAGACGGTTTTTCAAGGATTTATCCCGAAGAGACTTTTGAATTTATTAATTTGAAAATTTTTATGGTTATAAAAGCATCCTTCAAGAACGTGAACAAATTTTTTATTTATAAAAATGTTGATTATAGAGGGCGCTGCAGGCGACTTCCGGAACCTCCTCTAAAAAAAGACGATTTACGATGTACATCGTAACTCAAGATTGAATTATCTGAAATCAAAAAACCAAACAAATTTCGTTAATATATTAGATTATCTAGTAATTAATCGTTCGGCTAATCAAAATATTAAATTTTCACAAAATGGCGGCTTCTCAGAAAAATGGTTTCGATTTTTTATGTAAAATTTGGCCTTAAATTGTTTATAAAATGGAAAATAAGTATCGGATTGATAAAAGGAACGATTAATTACTAGAAAATGTATCTAAGAAGATTGTGTTAAAATTTTAGACCGATCGAACAAGCCGTTTTTGAGATATCGTGTACACCGACTTGAAAAATGCTGTTTGAGAAAAACGCGTTTAAAGTTTCAAAACCGGTTCACACATAGAAAAAAAATTTTTTTTTAACTTACATGGTGTCGTCTATTCCAGGGCTATATAATAAACCCTCCTTTCCTTCAGCAGCCTCAAGCAATTCAATTCGGTGCTGTCTTCGAGCCATCCTTCCCTCTCGTGTCGCTTCGTGCGCTCTGCCGTCGGATAGCGTAACGCGCTCTTTGTCCTCCTTTTGTACATATGCATGCGCATTGGGCCCCAAAGACAGTCCCATTGCATTCATATGGTACAAAAGTGAAATTAAACCTTCATTAAACATACTGGCGGCGATATTTGCGGCCATTTCAACAATTTTTGAGCCACTCGGAATGATTTTCGGCGTAATTTTCCAGATGATTTGGTTGTAACTCTCGTTATTATTTTGTGTAAAGCCGCCTACACATCGTTCTAATAATGTCTCGCTGCTGAGGTCTTCGTCAATTGGACGCACAGCTTCAGCAACATCCGTGGGTAATGGCTGGTAATCGTGCTCAAATTCAGTCAGTTTGTCTGCTGCTGCTGCTCGCTGCCAAGAACACCATGGCTTTCGTCCGTCTCAGCTTTACTCGGATTAAAAACGTTTTTCCGTTTTAGATTTCTTGATTTGTGCGCGTTTGTAACAGAACGCCGTTCTCTACTTACTTTCATATTAAATTATTATACTATCAGGAGTACAAATTGAAAATGCGGGATTTTTTTCTATTTTTGAACGTTTATTCTGAAAAAATGGTAACAAATGAATTATTCAAAGTATTGTCCATCGCTAGCCACAACTTTTTCCCATCTTTCTGGCAATTTACGGATACCGTCGCGAAAAAATTCGGCCGGCTTGGCTGCTATCCAGTCATCGACCCATTTTTGGGCTTCTTCGTAAGAATGGAAGCGCTGGTCAGCTAGGCCATGTGTCATCGATCGGAAAAGGTGGTAATCGGAAGGAGCAATATCTGGGCTATACGGCGGGTGGGGTAAGACTTCCCATTTCAGCGTTTGTAGGTATGTTTTGACCGGCGCTGCAACATGTGGCCGAGCGTTGTCATGTTGCAAAATTACTTTGTCGTGTCTTTGCTCGTATTGTGGCCGTTTTTCTTTGAGTGCGCGGCTCAAACGCATCAATTGAGTTCGGTATAGTGCTCCTGTGATGGTTTCGTTCGATTTCAATAGCTCATAATACACCACACCCAGCTGGTCCCACCAAATACAGAGCATGAGCTTGGCGCCGTGAATATTTGGTTTGGCCGTCGATGATGATGCATGGCCGGGGTAACCATATGATTTTTTGCGCTTCGGGTTATCGTAATGGATCCACTTTTCATCACCAGTGACAATGCGATGCAAAAAACCCTTCCGTTTTTGCCGTTCGAGCAGCAGTTCGCATGCAAAAAAACGGCGCTCGACGTCTCTCGGCTTCAGCTCATACGGCACCCAATGTCCTTGCTTTTGGATCATTCCGAGGGCTTTTATACGATGGGAAATGGCTTGTTGTGTCACTCCCAATGAATCTGCGAGCTCTTGTTGAGTTTGACACGAGTCTTCATTGAGTATTGCCTCCAATTCAGCATTCTCAAACTTTTTCACTTGGCCCGGCCGCTCTTTGTCCTCAACGTCAAAATCACCACTTCTAAACCGCACAAACCATCTCTCGCACGTTGAAACCGATGGAACATGACTCGGATAAGCCTCGGAGACCAATCGATGTGCTTCAGCAGCACTTTTCTTCAAATTAAAGAAGTAAATTAAAACTTCCCGCAAATGCTGTTTTGTTGGCACGAAACTCGACATATTGAGAGCTCAAAAAAACTATGAATTTGACACTGCGACAAATTGACACATACTGAAAATTAAAGCTATAAGACGTAGCTTTGACATGAACATAGTCACAGTACTGCCTGATGCGTATAGCGTTAGTAACGCCATCTGTTATCAAACCCGCATTTTCAATTTGTACCCCTGATATAATTCACAATTATCTTAGAAATCCGAACAAAATATTGCAGAAAATACGGAAACGAACGCACTTCTTCACTGCTTGCCTCGGCTGTATATACTGAATAAACGTCTAGAAACCGTTGAATTTTGCTCTCAGGTACAAGGAAAACAATACTACTCTCACACAATGTATAAGAATACAATACACAGGTATATAAAAGGAGCAACGGTTCAGGTAAACGGCTGCCGCTTGAGCCTCTGTCCAACCTACTTTCAAACGCGCCGAGGCGTCTCTACATATAGAAGTATAACTCCGAAAGTATTGCTCGGATCGACTTGAAATTTTGTGTGTATACTTTTGAATATATGTACATTACAAAAATGCAATAATAAAAAAAATCGATTTTTTTAAAATCATAACTGCGTATAACCCCTTAATAGTGCAATACTTCACCCCAAAGAAGCTCCGTAACGCAATGTTAGCACTCGAGCTGATACATATTTTTTTGTTGCCACAATTTGCTTTTTGACCGCATTGCCGTGACAAAAAGACCAAGATCTACACTTTTTGATTCGTCTGATTCCTGCTAGGCGCATACGAAACGATATTTGGACTGTGATTGCATCATTGACGCAAGTACACTGAGAAAATAATTTATTTGATGTTAACGAATCTTGAGTTGGATATGGTAGAATAAATATTTAGTTATCATTACCAAATTTTAGTTGGGCTAAATAATATTGGTTTGGGTCAAATAAAGCTACAAAACAATTGCTAACAATTAAAAAATCTTATTTGGCTCGACTTTAATTCAACTATAATAATTAAACCTTTATTTCGCTATATCCAGCTCAAAATTTGTTAATATCATATTAAATAAATTCTTTTCTCAGTGTACACTTCAATCACGGATGAGGGTGCTGTTACTATACTGGAAGCTCTTTCCCCGCAAAACAGAATCTATAAAATGACAGGCTACCAGGTCTATAAATATGAAACCGGAATTTGCCCATAGATGGCCCTAGCTGTCAATGTGGTTACCGTCAAACCGCGTCATTGGCGCCATTTCCTTGTTGACATCTCTAATAAAGATTTTCAACTCACAACAATACAAGTTTCATACAACAGCCTAGTTTGTAATAGCGTTGAACATGTCGAATTTTGTGCCTGGAAACTACGATTTGCGGACAGCATTGATTTTCTGTTACCAATTGAAGAAAACTGCTGCAGAATCGCATCGAATGCTTGTCGAAACTTACGGTGAGCATACTCTTGATAAATCACAGTGCTTTGAGTGGTTTAAAAAATTCAAAAGTGGCGATTTTGACGTGAGAAACGAAGAACGTGGAAGACCACCGAAAAAGTTTGAAGGCAGCGAATTGCAAGCATTGCTGGATGAGGATGACGCTCAAACGCAACAACAACTCGCGGATCAATTAAATGTGACACAAGAAGCCGTCTCCATACGTTTAAAAGCCATGGAAAAGATCTAGAAGATGGGAAAATGGGTTCCACATGAACTGAATGAAAGACAGCAGGAAAACCGAAAAACCACTTGCGAAATTCTGCTCGCCAGGTACAAAAGAAAGTCATTTCCCCATCGAATTGTGACTGGCGATGAAAAGTGGATATATTTTGAGAATCCTAAGCGTAAAAGATCATTGGTAACTCCAGGCGAACCATCGACATCGACTGCAAGGCCAAATCGCTATGGACGGAAGACAATGCTCTGTGTTTGATGGGATCAGAAGGGTGTGATCTATTATGAGCTGCTAAAACCTGGTGAAACCGTTAATACTGAACGCTACCAACAACAAATGATCGATTTGAATCAAGCTTTGCGTGAAAAACAACCAGAATATCAAAAAAGGCAACACAAAGTGATTTTGCTCCATGATAATGCACCATCACACACAGCAAAACTGGTCAAGGAAACGATTGAGGCATTCAGTTGGGAAATACTTTTGCATGCGGCTTACTCATCAGACTTGGCTCCGTCCGATTACTACTTATTTGCATCGATGGGACACGCACTTGCTGAGCAGCGCTTTACTTCTTACGAAAATGTACGAAAATGGCTCGATGACTGGTTTGCCTTAAAAGAGCAACAGTTTTTTTGGCGTGGCATCCACAAATTGTCAGACAGGTGGGAAAAATGTATAGCTAGCGATGGGCAATACTTCGAATAAAATATTTTTTATCATTTTCACACAATAAACGTGTATTTTCTATACGAAAATTCCGGTTTCATATTTATAGACCTATAGTGCAATAGTATAGTGCAATAGTATAATAGAGTATACTGTCATAAAACAGTTATGTGCAACATTGAATACCAGAGAAGCTGGGTAACGCAGTGGTAGCGTTCCAGACTAATAAATAGTAAATAGCAGGTTCGAATCTCGAGCTAGTCATTTCGTGATTTTTTTTCTTCTCGTGTAGATTCACTTTTGAAAAGTGAATTGTTGCGACTAAAAGACAAAATCGAAAAATTTCGTTATACGACCTACTAAGTATCCATGTCATTGACACTACAAGATTTATTTTCCCGACTCTTACTGAAAAACCGCTACAACGTCATAAATTTCTTACAAATACTAATGAACACATAAAAAGATCGACAATTTCAATAATTAATGAAAACAAAAATTTTATTCATCGATCAAGAGTACACAGAAATAATAGTATGGCTAATAATTGCATTCATTTATTTTTTACTTTGAACTTTGAACCGCGCGCGGCGTGATGAGAAACGTTTGCGCTGCCTGACTGTTGATCTTTCAATGAACCTCACATAAACTTGTGATTCTTCGATTTCAGTCTCCGTACCAACATCTTAGGCTTGACATGTGATGCAGGAGTCGGCAGCTTCTGTGGTTGACAGTGGCACATTGAAGTTTCTGGAAGTCCCGAGTAAGCATCTATGTGTGTATAATATTATATTTTTTTTTGCAAGTGCTTCTCATTGAGGCGCTTTGATAAGAGGACACAAATAATTAATAGATTACCAGAAACTAGGAATATTTAGGTAGACTATTTTGAAGATGATCGTCGGTGAGATCTGAAACAGAAAAAAAAATAAAACTAACAATACAATATTACATGCTCATCTCCAAAAACATTTCCATTGTTATGTTGAATACGACATGATCTGGAACAGAAATAAAATTCAATTAAAATTAAGAATCAAATTACATTTTTAAAAAAGTGAAAGCGTACTTACTAGAAAAATTAATTGTACGATTTCGCTCTGCTGCGGGATATCTTAAACACTGCACTTTGACTCAAATACGCAAAATACGTACCCATGCTTGTTTGAAGACTACCATGGCTGAAACCGGGAACAAAAAAAGATTGAGTTAACAATATTAATAACTCCCCCTCAAGAACATTTTCATTTTCATCAAGAACATTTACGCTAATGGATGCGATCTAAAATAGTAATAAAAATAAAATTAATGCTGTAAAACCAATCTCACCTGAAGGTGATAACACACCAGTAACTGCGATTATGTTTATATCTCTCGGTACAGATGCCATCGTTGGGGGTCTTTCTTCGATGGATAGAATCGATACAGGAAGTGTTGATCTGACAGGATCACCTTCCATCGCAAGAATTGATCCAGGGAGAGACTATGTTGTCGAATGAGTTTGCGAAGCACAATGTTCTTTCACCGATGGAGGTTGGTAGTACTGTGCCAAGCTTCCACGATCGTGCAGCAGTAGAGAGTAGAGTCAGTGTCTATAGTGCCCGAGGGAAATAAAAAAATTCTGAACGTGATCTACGATCGGATTGTTCCATCACTTACCAAAATCATGGCGTTGTGGGAGTCATTTACCGCGAAAGGACAGAGGAGGGTATTTTCACGATCCTTAGCGGGGCAAGAAAATGAAGTGCAAGTGCCACTCATGGAAAAGAGTTTCACGGTTGACATCAATAGAGTACTTTGCTATGGTGTTCATGGCGTGCTGTAAATCCAGAAGGATGTGAGCCTGCTCAAATCTTAGAAGATGCCACCCTGCTGCCAAAGATCGTAGAAAAATGTTAAAATATGAATGTTTGCAGTAGCCAAGGCACTGTTATATTCATTATTTGTCCGCCGATACTACATTCAATAATTGTGTTGACCGACTATTTCCGAACGACTGTACATTGCTCTCGAAACTAAACAGATGTGACCAATGTATGAAAATGAGACAACGATTGTCATGAACCACGGCATCCAGCCACGTAGTCTACGAGCAACGAACGAGTACGACGAGCAACGAGGAGACACGAGCGACGGGCGCATGCGCCAACACGCGCGACGCGAGCCCGGCGAGGCAGGCGAGCCACCCCAAGGAGTTAGTCAGCGTCCAGAGGTCTAAACGTGAAACTGACTCTCGAGGCGCGCTCCGTAGCAACGAAAGACAAAGGCTCCCATTGTTCGAGCCACGCGATGCATAAGAGCAAAACCGGACGTCGGTTAATACGCGTCCACGAATATATTGTTGTATCGAATTATTCCTCCGGAAATATTAAATACTTACCTGTATCATTCTGAACTATTTAACCTGTGAATTAATAAATTACCATTATCCGTTCAATATCATCTCTCTCTTTCTCTCACATTCTCGCGTCTCCTGGACTCGCGGCCTACGCCACGAGGCGCACGATCAGACCAACCGACGTACCTGGCAAACGAAGTACATCACAGAATCGCCCTACGGGCAGGGACAGTAATTCATAAGAATATTGAGTTACGACATGATTATTGAAGAGAGAAAATAGATCAAAAGAGAATCTAACGGAAAGACGTGTATTGCAAGCTTCTCATCCGATAGACCAAAGATACTGGTGCTGCGGAAACAAAGCTCCCGTGAAAGACGGTTCGAGAATCGAGTGAAGTTCCGTGGAGGATTGTTCAGGCAATGAAATAGTGAGTATTCGCACCGAGACGTTGGAGGAAAGGTATTTGAGTTTGAACGTCCCAGCAGCACAAAACCCGCTGTCGTGAAAATAAACTCAGCTGCATCAAAAAAAGGCAGTAACACTCGACGCTACACAGCAGAGTGGATTGTGTTATACATGTTGATGAATATAATATCTCCGGGATACTACAAGCTTCTGCGTAAAAACAACGTTTTGCCATTGTCCTATAAAAGAACGATTGGTAGTTACTGTTCGCTCATCAATATGAAATGTGGTTATGACGAGCAATTTGGCAAATCATTCCCGAAGAATTTCGATACCAAAACCTCTCTGTAACGACATGGCGTACTGTTATTGGACAAGATCGGTTTGAGGACACCCGTAACCGTCTGTTCAAAAAACTTGAGCTACGTTGGCTTGACTGACTTTGGCGATAATGGACCGCAGTCGACGGATATTAAAAATCAAGTAACACATAGTCTCGTCTTTATGTTTCAACCTCTCGCTGATTCATACACTCAGCCTATTGCTGTATTTGCATAAAAACGCCGTGAAGGGCGACGAGCTCTCGAAAATGGTGGTTAAAGCTATTTCGTTCCTAGAAGACAATGAGGCGTTACTGGGTGTCTCGGGTGCAATGGAGGACACAAAAATGTGGATTACATATCGTTTCGATGACGCCGAAAAGTCTTTATCTTCTCCGATACGCCCTATGTCATCAAGTGTATTCGCAACAGGTTGTACAACAAGAAAAAATTGCGGGTAAGTTGTCAGTTTCATATAGTGTAACGTAAATTCTGCCTCCAACTTACCACACATCACCTATAGTCCGTCTCAGTTATTTTTCTTCCCTTTTCGTTCGTTCTTACGAGCGGGGCGCCAGGCGCATACGTGCCGGGAGGAAAATACCAATGGTCAAGACGGGACTCAGCCCAAGCTAACTGCAGCTATACAAAGAAGAATGGGTGGTTCGAACTTCTCGAGGTTTTGATAAACAAATTCAAGTAAACAGTCAATACGGGCCTCACAAATACGCCGAAGTGACGAATTGTTTATTTAATTAGAGCACTTTCTTGCTCGGCGGAATATTACAACAAAATAATAAAAACATAAAAAATAAATGTCCCGTAAAATATCTTTGGGTTTTTAACAATTAAACCGACTTAATTATTCCCGCAGTGAAAGATGAAAAAAAAGAGACACAAAAAGTGTGATGTCAAAAAATCGCGACATTGACTGGGCACCCAGATCTCCAGATTTGACCCCTCCGGACTTCTTTTTGTGAGGTTATTTGAAAAGCAAAGTGTACGCCAACAAGCCTCAGATCATTGACGAGCTCAAGGCAAACGTTCGTGCCGAAATCATCGTTATACCGCCCGAGATGCTCGAAAAAGTGATGGAAAACGTAGCAAAAAGGGCATATTTTGCTTTGGCCAATAAAGGCGGTCACTTGATTGATGTTGTGTTCAAAAACCAGTCCAAGTAAATTGTAAAGGACCAACTTAAATAAAAATACCTCGTATATGGAAATCGGTTGTTTTTTTTAAGTTATTCAATGTTTACATATCGACATGAAAGATGGCGCACCCTGTACGTTTTACCGTTTTTATTACAAGTCAGTCGAGTTATCGTCACGTTTGTAATCAATTAGTACGTTTTCATTTATTGCAATTTTTGTCGTAAATATTTCTACGTTCTAAAAAATAATGTACTTACTGTTATTCACGTATGCCAAATCGAGAATATCGATCGTACAAAGCACAACGAGTAAAATTGCGTGGTTTTTTAAAAATAAACAATTATTAATACGCACCAACGTACACGCAAAATCTTAAGTTTGTTCGACTTCACCTGTCTTCTTCCAGCCAACTTCATCCAGCAACAGCAACCACGGAATAAACAACCGTAAGCACAATCTTCTTTTATAAATGAAGTGAAATTTTGAAGAAAAATCTTTCTCTACACGAAACTGTAATTCAAATGCACATAATTATTCGCCAAGTGACAGTGAACTAAGAGAGAACAAATACACTCGAGCCCTGTCCCGAGTAACTGATGAGTGGTATCCGCCCCTCCGAAGATGTCATTGAGAGACTGTCCAGATGATGTGGAGCTAGAGCCATTAAATACCACTCGTAGTTTGGTAGTGACTCTGTCTGGCCTGAGAACACGGTGATGAGGCAGATAATATTGTGTTTCTCTTGAAGATGATGTTGAAGCCGTCATCATGTGACCAGGTTGCTCATATTCGTCCATGAATTGAGAGTAGAGCTGACCGTATTCAGCATCCTTTGAGATTTTCCGAATGATGTGTTGCAGACACCGATGCGCTTTTGAATATGGGTTTTCCAGATTTGCAGGCGAAGAAGTGAGAGGAAGTCGAACAATGTACCGGCCAGTACATTGTAGTATCACGCTTATGCGTGTTGCGAAAATGATCCTTACAAGCCTGCTTCTCTGGTGTGAGTTAATTCTACCTGGGATTTACCTGAACAGTGAGTGCTTCTGGTTGGCATGAGTTGATTGGTCCAATGATGAGCCATCCAAATATTGATAATTGTGCGATAGGCGATGATGGAGTGCCTTTGATGATGTTAGGCTTGATAACCTGTCCCTAAATATCTGCACCAATCATGATGTCAATCGACCGTGGTTTGAGAAAGTTCGGATTGGCCAGCTTCAGTTTTACTATGTGAGACCATGACCGTGCTGGTGACTCAAATGATGACAAATGAGTTGTGAATGTATTGAGTATGTGAGCCAGTACCGTGATGATTCGTCGTATTGATCCTGGCGAATTACACCGTGCCACTGAATAATTGCAATTACTCGTTATCACCATGTGTTTGAGAATGCTTGAGCATTCTGCTACGCGTAGCTAGACTGCGCACTGCAGGCTACCAGCTCACCTCGTCGAAGGACGATCCGACAGCTCGACGAGCACTAGCACTTACAGTGGAGCCTACTAGCCTAGCTCCGCAGTATCGACTCTGCACATAGACTGGTTCGTAGAAGCTCGACATCTGCATCGGTTTGGGTATCGTACAGCTCTGCGGAGTTTTTATTTACTTTCTCCTCTCTATTATACTTGTTGGTGCTTAAAGCGTATCGCCTGTTGTCAAAAGTGTTAAGTTTGCTCAAATCTAATTAGTACCTCTCTCGTAGTATCATGGCAGATAAATCAAAACCAACTCAAGGCGGTGATGGAATCGAGCAGGCTTCCGCAAAGAAGTTGTTGGTGCCACCACCTACTATCGACCAAACGTCCTATGCAATCAAGTCCTCGCTCAAGCTCACCTGCTCGACTGCCGAGCAAGCTCGTTGCCAAGGCGCAATGTCAGCGTAGCTGCATTGAAGCCATCAGAAAATTGTCAGAGATTCGTGCCTGACTCAAATATTTCTGGAGAGTTTAGCGCGAATGAAATACGTAAGCACTGTGGCCAGGCCATCACAGCTCCGCACCACCAGCTCTGTGCATCTGTCAGCTCGATGCAGTCCAACATCTTCTTCATAAGGCACCTGCCTTGTGGAGTATTTATTTATTTAATTCATTTCATTTCAATGGAATTTAATTCAATTCAATTCAATTGTTCAAAGTACTCGGAAACAAATCAGGTCCGAATATCAGCATTTCTGTTCGGAAGATCTCTTAATAGGGTTTTTATGCAGTAGTCAACCTTTTTCTTTCTCGGTAAAGTTTAATAACTTAAGACCAGCAAATCCAGGTTTTCCTAGTGGTTGTTAAACGGTGAAACTCTGCTACCGTTGTTTGAGAAATTAAGCGCAAGCGATTCATTTTAAATATCTATTTATATTTCATCTAGTTCCGAGATTGAGAATTCAATTGTAAGAAACTTATTTAAGTCAACATACATGAATGAGTGTTGCTCACCAATCATTTTGTGTTCACAATGGACATGTGTACTTCGCCAACCTTTTGTAACAAGACGAAGCATAGTTCATCTGGAGCACACGGCTCCCACTTGGTCAATTCAACCAAGGATTTTGGATAGCGCTTCAACATCTAGATATTGCATTAGAATAGCAACTACTTTCAGCAGTCGAAACATCAGCTTCTGTCTCAGCAGCTTAAACGCTTAGAGTTAATCAAGTGAATGGTCATCTGGTTGAAGTATCGCTGCAATTGTCGGTACAACTGTCAATTCATCAAACAAACTCAAGGCGATTAACATCGGGTACGTCTGCTCAACCGGCAGCTCATTGAGAGGGAGGTGCAGTCGTCCAGAATTCAGAACTGCTCAACAAAGTCAGCTCATTACTCCTCGCAACTGCTTTAGCACTAATTAAAACAATAACTTCAACCCATCAAGTTCGGCTGCTCATAGATCCAGGATCGGAACTATCTTTCGTGGCAGAAAGCCTATGTACTCAGCTCAAACTAACACGTCAGCGCGCATCCATTCCGATCTTTGGTATTGGTGGCAAGAGATAAGCTCAAACACGCGGCTTGACTCAGCTCACTCTTCATTCTCAGCACACAGCCGCTATTGTCACCATGAATGCTCACATCCTCAGAACTTTAACGGTGATATTACCATCTGTGGAAGTACCAACTCAGACGTGGCCTCACATCAACAAGCTCAAATTGGCAGACTCAGAATTTCTACGCCCTCGGTCAATCGACATCATCATCGGGGCTGATGTTTATGGGCAGATCATCAAGCCTAATTTCATCATGCTCACCTTCAACAGGAGGAACAAGCACTACAAGAAGTTCTCACGAAGTTCTGGGTCCAAGAGAAATTACCAACCAATACTGACAGCTCACTTACACCTGAAGAATAGGAGTGTGAGGATCACTTCAAGTCGACGCATAGGCGTGATTCATCAGGGAAGTACATCGTCAGGATCCCGCTTGAATCTCCGGCAACGCTCTTGTGGAGTTCAGTCTCGACTGCTCATCACTGTCTGTCTCAAGTTTAAAACGACACTCGAGGGATGACAAATCCAAACAACTTTATCATCAATTCATGGTAGAATACGAGAAGCTCGGTCATATAGAGAATGCGCCAGCATTACCTTCAAGTGCAGTGCATCATTATCTGCCGCATCATGGAGTTCTCAGGCCAGCGAGTACCACTACAAAATTGAGAGTGGTGTTCAGCGGCTTAAGTGCAGCATCATCTGGATTTTCCTTAAACGATATCATGCACACTGGTGCCAACCTGCTGCTCAATAGCTAAAGGAGTTGTGCATGGCGGGCGGATTCTCGCTTGCCAAGTGGCACGCAACAGACTCGGACATACTGGCCAGCATCGCTTCTACCGAATCATCTTGCGCAGAAATTATATTGGACGACTGCTCAATCAAAATACTCGGACTTACGTGGCTTCCGCACAAAAGATCAGTTCGTATTCTCAAGCCAACTCAGCTCAGCACCTGCAAACTTTAACAAGCGTCTCATCCTATCTGAAGTAGCTCAGATATTTGATCGACTCGAGTTCATTTCACCAATCATGACACGTACTAAAATGCTTTTGCAGGAGCTTTGGCTACTCCAGCTTACAAGGGATGATCCACTGCTATCCCAGATCTTATCAAGGTGGCTAGCAATTAGAGAGGATCTCACTCACTTCGCCAAGATCTAAATTCCTCGTTGGTTTAACTCATGGAGCAGCTCCACAGTGGAGTTGCATGGATTCTCAAATGCCTCTCAGCTAGCTATGTCGGCAGTGATATACATCACTGTCATCTCACCGTCCGCAACAAAAGTGACGTCACTCATATGCTCAAAAACTACACCGCTCAAAAGTTCACCATACTTCGGTTGGAGCTCACAGCAGCGCTGCTTTTAGCCAAGCTCATCTCAAGTGTTCGAGCCACACTCAAATTGAACATTGAATCGACTCATCTGTGGACGGATTCATCGATCACGCTCATGTGGATCAAAGTTCATCCGTCACGCTGGAAATATTAGGTGAGGAACCGAGTCACTCAAATACAAGATCTTACAGAGCGAGCTCAGTGGCGACATGTTCCAGGCATTTCTAATCTGGCGGACTGTGCCTCTAGAGGCACAACTACAGACCAGCTCAGAGCTTATTCATTGCGGTGGACGGGGCCACCAGGGCTCAATCGATCGATCTGGTGCACAGGTATTCGCCAGCTCAACAAATTGTATCGGCTCACAGCTCTCTGCTCGAGAGTGATAGCACGGCTCAAGAGGATACCTGGCTCAACACCAGTCACACTCATCTCAGCACGTGAGATCGACGAATCGAAGGTTTTTTGGGTCAAGGCAACCCAGGCAGCTTACTTCTCGCACGAGCTCAAAGTGATGTCATCTGGAATGCTGCTGCCAGGCTCTCATCCTTTCAGTAGGCTCACACACAGCCTATCTCGATCAACAAGGCGTAATCAGGGTGGGAGGACGGCTCAAACAATCAGCACTCAACTTTGAAGCGTGTCATCCAGCAATTTTGCCTCGTCAGTCTCGTCTCACATCACTCATCATAAACCAAGATCATAAGCGCACGTTTCACGGCGATACTCAGCTCACTTTAGCGCAAGTTCGACAAGCTCACTGGATCATTAGGGGTAGAGCTCCAGTCGAGGCTCACATTTTGCGCTGTGTAGTGTGTGCTGGGCAGAGAGTGATCCGTGCTCAACAACTGATGGGTCAACTACCTCTCTCTCCAGGCACACCTGCGCAGCCATTCAAAGACTGAAGTTGACTACGCAGGCCCGCTCACACTCAAGACATGGTGAAAGCGAGGGGCTAAAACACACAAGGGCTGGATTTGTGTCTTTGTGTGCATGGCCACCATGGCGTTACATCTGGAAGTCGTCACTGACTGCTCAACCGATGCATTCCTCGCTGCTTTTCTGCGCTTCTCGGCCCGACGAGGAATACCTCGCGCTCTCAGCTCAGATTGCTCAGTACGAATTTCGTCAGAGCCAGCAAATAGCTGCGACAACTATTCTCATCATACTCATGTGAACATCTCATCGTTGCAAATGCTCTCTCACAGGATCGTGTACAATGGCGGTTCAACCCTCCAGCAGCACCCCACATGGGTGACAAATGGGAAGCAGCAGTGAAGTCGGTGAAGCATCACCTTCATCGGACGGTGTGTGAAACAGTCCTTACCTACGAGGAGTTGACGACCCTGCTCACTCAAATTGAGGCTGTTCTCAATTCAAGGCCTCTAGAACCTCTCAGCGACGATCCTGAAGATGTGTCAGCTCTAACACCAGGGCATTTTTTCATTGGCAGCGCACTTACCGTCGCCGAGCACAGCCAGCTGGTTGCGAACCTGCTGTTTTCGGCGACGAGCGAATTCCAGAAGCGTGACGTCACCCATTTTTATGCTAGGTTTGGGTTCGTCGGCCTAGCGTCCGCTGTACTTGTCGCTTCAAATGTAATTTCGGCTCTCATAGCCGTTCGATAATATAATATCGCGCTGGCGCCTGTAACTATGTTACAACACGTTAAATTATATGTGACTGGACAATTGTACCGTATACACTCTACAAAGCACAAGTTATAAATATACAGTGTTCAAGACAATATCGTAAGAGAGGCACCCTGGCCTATTGCGGTTAAAGAGAATTCGCATACAATACGTTACGTGACGCGACCGCGGGAAATAGTGATGGAAAACTGAGCTGATGTGTTGTGGAAACTCTTCCTTATATATCCTGGATTTTAGTGGTAATATTGATTCGGAAAACTCGTGAATTAGGGTGAGACGCTATGCTAGGTTTCGAATCCCCTTATACTAACATGACTCAGCTTATGTGCCCTCGTGGGAAGGGGCTCCCCTTCCAAAAGACGTGAGTCCCTAGTTTAGTTTTATGACTAATCCATTAACGGGTTTTCCTTTTGAACTGTACTTTATTCTATCCCTATTTGCCCTTAGTGCCGAGTATTGCAATAAGGGAGTTCGCGAAAAAGGGTAGGTGCAGAGGTAGTCAGAACTATATCTATTATGATTACTCTGAGTGCCTTGTTTGCTCATCGCGACTGGCTCGTACCTACAAGACAAAAAGGAGGAAGGGGGTCTTGCAAGACGTAACACTTTCCACCGTGCAAGCGACCACTTGCACGAGTGATTGCACTGCATCCTAGCAGTGATGGGCTCACAAGAATGGTGAACATTAAGACATCTACGGCGACGCTCCTACGGCCCATTGCTAAGCTTGCAGTGCCGCCAGTTCCCTCAGCAGAACATCACCTTGAAGAGAATCAGCAACCACATTGCTGATGGCGGGCGGAATGCTTGAGCATTCTGCTACGCGTAGCTAGACTGCGCACTGCAGGCTAGCATGGGCAGCTGCTTGCTGCCGCCACTCAGCGGCAGCACCACGCAAAAGCTGTAAATCTCGCACTAGGTCTGCGTGCCGAGCAACAAGTCGCTGCGCAAAAGCGCTCTACGACTGCTTGGCTTGACAACGGCTGCTTTGGATAACACAGCCATCTTGCGTTTTGCTCTCGCACGGTTTTCATCGTCACCGTGTTCGTGCGTGCTCATCAAAGTTCTGTGCATCTTAATAAGACTCAACGATCATCTCGGCCGACCTAGTCATCATATCTGCAGTGATATATCGACGTCGGCACACCCGTACATCATCATTTGGCTCATCTTGTCGTGCACCCAGCATCAGCTTCACCGCGAGGCCCGGTCGTGACAGATCTTCTCATCAATTACACACGATTAATATAATCGTGTGTGGTAATTAGCTCACCGACATTTACTCTCGCCTCTATACGCTTATCTTAATATATTCCTTTCTTTATTTCACTTGTATTTATTTGTATATTTGTGTCTGCTGCACTTGACAGGTGGAGCAATAAATGCTATCGTAATTAACGCCTGTGTACCGATTATTAATTCACCTGCGAATCTTTACAGTCCACTTTACTCTACCATTTGAATTCTCGAACACCATGTTCCGTAAAATTGATAAACAAAAACTAAAATTGACACTCGCGCGGGAGATTGAGTTGATAATAAATTGAGAGAAATAAAAATAACAAATAAATATTGAATGTGACGTAACGATCATGTTACACGAGGAGACGATCCAAAAGTACGACAGGCGCGAGTACACTGTCGGTCAGACCAACGAGCGGCAATCACCAGGTTTGGTGGATGGTTCGCTGGTGAGCGAGGGCTTGATTGCGTAGGTGGTGCATCGATGGTAGGTGGTGACACCAGCAGCTTCTTACCAGAAACCCACTCGACTCCGTCACCGACCTGAGCTGACTTGGCTTTCTCTGCCATGATACTGCGAGAGAGTGCATTAATTAATATGTGCAAACTCTACATCTTTGCAAATAGGCTATACACGTTTGAGCACTTTAATGCGAAAATAGAGAAATAAGCAATATGAAACTCCGCAGAGCTGTACGATACCCCACGATGCAGATGTAGTACTGCGACGAGCCGATCAATGTGAAGAGTTAATACTGCGGAGCTAGGCTGGCGGGCTACGCTGTGAGTGCTAGAGCTCGTTGAACTTTCGTATCGTCCTCCGACGAGGTGAGCTGGTGGAACTCGTTCGTTTGGTGAGAGCGCCCGGTGCCGTTCCATCTGGCAGGTTACGCTTAGACATGGTGCGCAAGGATGATAATGTGACACAGAAATGATATAAAAGAACGAAGACACTCCGCAGAGTTGTATTTTAACAAATCTGCTTGGCTGACGAGTACAAGGATGAGCCGATGAGGTGAGACTGCGAAGATTCTCCACGGAGTCCCACGTAGCGATGAGCCGAGATGAGCGTCGATGGTGGTAGGCCCTGGTCTCCTCTGTGCGTGAGTCGAAAATCCGGCTGGAGGGACCAAAATGTTGAGGATTCCCTTGTGTTCTTGAATCTGAAATATATTGGAATGGGATGAGTTTTCACTCACGACAGATGTGAAATAACCAGACCAAAGATGTTGGTGGAGAAAGTACCCTTTATTCCACCTTTAACTCCATTTGACTACAAAAAAAAATATATAAATAAAATATACAAATGAATTTATAGTAAATTTAATGAGCTGCACATACAATTATATTAATTGCGTGCCGATATGTGTGAGGTGAAACGTAAAGCAGCCCGTGCTGTACAGCACGCCACGAGATGAGACTTATGAGGATGAACAATTGAGATTTCCCCACCTTACCGTTATTGAATTTATGTAAATTGTGACGGTGCACTCTTACCGTGTATTTTGAGTCTTGTTGAGCACTTCTGAGTTGAGTAGATCCTGAGAAATCGGTGAAAATTGTCCGAGTTGAGAGCAGTGGTTAGAGCTGTCTAAGCGGTTTTCACAAGAAGTGTCAAAATCTTCAAGATAGCTGAGCAGTATGAACGCGTCGTTGTGAGACGCTGAAGTCAAGCGAGAGAGACGGCCTCTCGCTTAAGTAGCATGCCTGCGAAGCGCGGCCTCGGCCATCTTCGCGACAGCCGAACGCAGTACATCACCTAGTAACAACAGGTCGACGCACGGCGAATATCGATTGCCTTGCTTCAGCTGATTTTCTAACAACATTCTATTAAAGTACAGTGTACCCCTGCGAGATCGCCTTGGAACCGTTGAGTGAGAAGGACATAGCATTTCATCGGCCCTCGGTCGGAAAGACCTTCTCTCCTCTCCGGTCCTCCCCTAACCCGGCTATAGGTTATACCCGCAACTCTCAGGTACCGTCGATCTCGCAGGCTCATATGAAATAAATAAAAACCAGAAGGTAAATAATAATAATAAGAAATATGATAATAAATGACGAGACTATGCGGTGCAGGCTAACGATGCTTGCCGTGCCATCCAGTTCGGGCCTGTCGTCCCTTCGATTCCATACCCCACGAACAGAACAAAACAAAACTCACGAAAATAAGATCTGCCGGTTGATCCGCAGCCTCCCACGAATTTGTGTATGCCCTGGTACCCTGTAACAATTTGGGAGAGGATCTGCGTGCTAGCAAATTGGGGCTTCCATGCTAAATAACAAACACGGACATTTCGGGCATAACTCGAGTATTCTTGCCATTTTCTCCTAGTTGGCCCCGCTCTCTTTCATCGGACCCGGGACATGACTTAACTGTGCGGGGTGGCCACATACAGAACTTTGGCGCTTCTTCGAGTGGGACTCCAGGCAGTGCACCATTAAATGGCCGACCCCGCCGCATCTTCTACAAGTCATGGGTCCACGGACGTCAACGGGACACGGACGAGGCAGCTCCGGGACGTTCTGTCCGACGTCCTGGACTTCACCCGCCTCGCCTACTGTGACGGTGTTCGACTTCGGGGGGGTCCCCGAGTCTCCCCCCTCTCTCCCGCGTTCCTTGGGCCGTTAGGGTTTGGGGAGATTGTTGCCGGTCTCGTCGCGCGGCCCTGATCCCATGGGCTCGGCCGACGAAAGCCAAACCCTTCCCTGCTGCAGTGCCGTGGCCGCCCTCTTCACCTCCACAGCCGCAAGCCTCAGTGGTAGGGTTTAGTGTACGGGATACGGGTGTATTTGAATCTCCAACATCATCAGTTCCCTTATCCAGACCCACTTCAACAAGTGCCTGGTCGGCGGCATCCCGACCCACCACACCTCCTCCAACTTCTCCATCTCTGATACCTGAAAAAGGAGCGGTAGTCCGAGACCAATGAGGTTTTATGTCGCTAATCGAGATCTTAGTAACTACATTCGGAGACCCATTCGTGAAACGTTAGTTGATTTTGTGAGCCATGCCAATATAATACGTCGAAGTTCGAGTTTATGACCTTCCGTGTCGACCTGGCTACTCTTCTCTTTGGTTCCTTCTGGAACAGTAACCACTTCAAACTCGCGTAATCGGTGATTACTGTGAAGGGATATCCATTTAAATATGGTTTAACTTTTCCACTGACCACGGAATTGCTAGACAATCGAGCTCGCGAACATCATAAATTTTCTCTGCACTGGTAGTAAACTACGACTGGCATATGCGATTGGATGGTCCGCTCTATCTGGTTCTTGCGTAAGCACCGCTCCTAGACCAGTTAGACTTGCATTGGTCTGGAGTGTGAACCTCTTGGTGTAGTCGGCACGAGCTAATACGGATGCCTCCGTCAATGCTTTCTTGAAACGATCGAAAGCTTCCTGTTAGTCATTCCCCCAAAAACTATTCCTGTCGTTTCCTTGTGAGCCTGGTGATCTGCTCAGCCTGCTTCACATACTCTGCTATAAATTGCCTTAACCATGAGGTAGCCCCAAGAAATTGCCTTACCAGTTTAACCATTCTTGGGACTGGGATCTCAAGAATACCTGATGTTTTATCCAGATCTACTATCATCCCTTTACGATTAATCAGAAATCCCAAGTATTTTCATTCCTTGCGACAGAACTCACACTTTTCCAGGTTTATTGATAAGCCTGCCGATGAAATTTTGTCAAAGAGCTGCTTCTGGAATTCCAGGTGTTCTTCGAAAGTTTCAGTAACGACGACAATATCATCAAGGTATGCAAAAGCGTGAGGCTGCATATCGGGACTAATAATTCAGTCCAGTAACTACTGAATCGTGACTGGAGCGGTGGTTAGCCTCTCTCCCTCATTAGCTTCTTTCGGTACTCTAAGTCGAGCGACATTTGGTTGAAAGCTTGACTGAAGTGCAGCATCAAGATGTAGCTCACATATGGCATAGGATACGGATCCTTTTTTGAGACTTCATTCACTCAGCGAAAATCCAAACAAAACTGAACAGTGCCATTTGGTTTTGCCGCCGTGACAATTGGGGCGCTCCATTTACTGTTGGAAAGTTCTATCATATCGGCATGAAGTATCTGGACGACCTCCTTAACCATAACCTTTCTCATGATCGGTTTAAAGGTATACCATAGCTGTTTAAGCGGCCGGGCATTTTCAACATCGATACGATGCACGATCAAATTGGAAACACCTGGAGCAGCCTTTAAATTCGGAACTTTCGCCGAGAGAAACTCCTCCAATCTCACTGTTTCTGGCTCAGTTAAATTCGTGCTCGGCATCAAGGTATTCACGTTGTCCAGACTGATATGACCCAGATTAATCGACAAGTTCGATTAATTTCTTGCAACATTATTCCTCCTTCGCTCGGTCGCGAGTAAGTAAGTAGGCCGCTTACGAACGACGCCCCCTGCAAAGTTTATATATACGTGAAAATCAACACGGACGACGGCGAACAATGCGCGTAATGAGCCATCCGTTTAACTCACACTCTCATCGTCCTAATATCGAAAATAATCTAAAAAAACCCACTCAGCATGGGGTATTAAATAATGCGGCAATACTGGGTTTGGTAGGCGTATATGGAGTAATCGCCCGTGATTTTAGCGTCAAGACCATCGGGAGAACATCACAGGTCATCCGGGAAAATGATCTCCCGCTATTCGACTTAAAACGAACGGAGATAGAAGCTCAGGCACTCTCATTGCGGACCGAGAAGAAAATCCAACTATTGAGCGTGCTGCAAGATCTAGAGAAGCTTTAAAAGCACGGAGCTGGAGCAGACCAGATAATAAAAAACCTCGACACCACTAGGGACGCAAAATAGCACATCTACAACCTGAGCTTCTACTCATTGGGTGCAATAGCACTGATAGCTTTGGTCGGTTTCGCTATGTTTAAATTTTACAGGTATGGGTGAAATCGGACACCATCAAGATCGAGCGAGGTACCGACCCCGGCAGCAGCGGAGGTAAACATAAACCTCAAGCCACTTGGACGACAGCAGCCGACAGAGCGACTGCAATCAGAGCTGGCCAGGACATGTGCAACGCGCCCGCTCAACAGAGTGAGATTTGGATATCCGGAACAACGATAAGAACTCTCTGGAGAACAATCAACAAAGACTTGCATATATGAAAAAATAAGGTATTAATGTTAAAAAATTGTGTATATGTATAGTGTAACATAGTTACACCCGCTGGCCTGCTTTATTATATTTCACTGCCAAAACAGGCGAGATTACGTCCGAATGTACTGAGGTTTGCGGGCACTAGGCCACCGAACCCGGAATTTAACAAAAACTAGCTACATCACAGCTCAGGAATTCCCTCGCTGCCGAAACAGCAGGTCAGCAGCCAGCTGGCCTCACTTGATGGCGAGGGGAAGACGGGTAGCGCAGCAACGGATAGCCGAAAAATTAAGAAATTGCGTTAGATTTAAAAATCAAAGTCGATAATGATGTAGAGGGGAATGAGGCAGCGCGGAAGGCTATAAAAGAGCCTGCGCGAAAAGAAAAGCTCTCTTAGCCCAAGTCTCTTAGTGGAAGGCGATTAAAAAACGAAGTTGTTTTTTTAATCAAAGACGTTTTCGTATTACGTGCATTTCAGAGTTCTAGAATCGTTTACACTTACATTTATTTGAAATACGTGTTTTTGTAAGTAAGAAAATCAGGTCGGTGAGAGCGAAAAACGAAGACTACAGAAGGAGGAAGGACAGGCGAGTTATTTAAGTAGTATAGAAATTATTAGTGGAATATCGAAGAAATTGACATTAATCTAGATTTAGATAAGTTTTAGTGAATAGAATTAATGGTATAGAATTAATTACACAGAATTAGGCGGATAGTGTTTAAGCAATTAGAATTAAAACGCGTAGCATTTAAACCAATAGAACAGGTAAGGAATGTATAAACGAGTCGATTTAAAGAGGATAGTAGGGAAATGAAACAAGTGATAGACAGAGACATCTATAGGTACGATCGAGACATCGGCTGTAAGAGCAAGTGCGACGCGTTTAGCTGTATGTGCGCGTCAAGTGACAGGCTCACTACCAACGCACGGAACAATAATAAACTACCGAGCTGGGGGTACCGAGAATCTATGTAAACGCAATACCCGAAAAGAATTGTGAAGATAATCGTAGGAATTGACGAATTTAAATGCATTGTACTGGTTATTGGTGCCGAGAAACCGAACACTGACATTCTTATTTTAATTGTTTTCCTTAATAAACCCTATTTTCACCTACCTAGAAGTCTAAAATTAATTATTATTGAGATCGAGCTCGAATTTCCCTTGAGAAATAAAAATTAATGTTAACAATAAGAAATTACCGTTACAATATGTATATCAATCAAAATTAATTATGTGAAACAAATTATGTGAAATTTCATACGAGAAACCAACGAAAGAAAAAATGTTTGACTACAATTTTTTTCTTTTTAAGGGAGGAGAGATGTTATGCCCCAAATTAATCGACAAATTTCATTAATTTGTTGCAGCATTATTCCTCCTTCGCTCGGCCGCGAGTAGGAAAGTAGGCCGCTTACGAAGTAGAACGACGACGGAGAAAGAATATGCTGATGCCCGAAGTGATGCAATTCGTACTCAATCGTTCGTTAATTCTTAATCAATTTCGCCAAAAATGGTTAGGAGCCACTCGGCCGAAATCAGTCTAAATTTTCACATTAACCTGAACGGTTGATCCCGGATCGAACCCGCCCGTAATATAAAAGTCTTTAAACAGATTCGAACGAGACAGGTTGGTTCGTCGTCGGCAACTCGAAAACTCATAAATTGTATTTTAATTCATTTTCTTCTACTAAACAAAGTAATTGTAATAAATAACGGAAAGCTGCCGTTATTTACAATAAACATCAATGCTTTTTCAATGAATACACGTGTTTATCACTCTCATGCGAGATCCATATCCTTATCAGCTAACGATCTAAAACAATAACTTTTTAAATATTATACCGTCGACAGTAATACTCTATTACGCGATTCCTGCATAACAAGACACTTCACTAATTCAAATTCAAACTCTTCGGTTTCACTGCTGAAAAACACTCCGATTCCTAGGATAAAGAGTGAATCGAGGCACAATAGCAACGGGACGGGCACATCTGGATAGACTTGAGCCACGAGCCTACTCAAACGTCCGTCTAACGTTACATCGAATTCTACTACCTCAGTGCAGATTATCTTTAGGCCGTTGGTGATGGTGCTCTGATGTTCTGACGTTAGCCATCTAGAATATATCAGTCTGGCCATCATCAATAATCCTTCGGTACTAATAAAGGAACTGCTGGCCCCGCATTCCAATAAAGCTGGCAATTGTCTACCATACACATTCAAGGGAATGACTAAAACTAACATGTATTGGGGAATGTTTCTAGTTCCCAGGAGACGCCCATTCCCCTATCGGCGACCCCCATAACCGTTCCCCGTACAGTTGTGGGCTGATCGGGTAGTTTATCCTTTGCCATATCGGTTGCATCGCACCACCGTGCGCACAGCACTTCCTCTCGAGAAATGACCTACAACACCGCAGTGATAGCAGACAATACAGACTTGCCTGTCAGTACGAGGAAATTATGATGATGATACTGACGCTTCTCCCGGTGAGAGAAACCAGAAGACTTTCCTGAGCCGCTGTTTCTGCTCGCATGGCAGGACGAACGGAATCTGACAAGTATCTTTATCTGGAAGACCCAAGTGCTTCCCCCACTTGGCCGATTCGTAAAGTTAAAATGAATGAAATAGGATGGGCGGACCGAACATTGCGTGCATTACCACCTCCAAACGGATTGGTAAGTCCATGTGGCAGACCTCTCGGCTCATGTCCCTGAGCCGGATGTAGTTCGACCGCTCCAAAGGTAACGTGATTCCGTACGCGACTCGGTGCATGGTAGATGAATTCTGGAAGCATCGACCTCTCTGGAGCTTGCGGGGCACGATATGAGCTGGCAGCAAAATAGCTACGTTCCACTCGTAATGCTGTCTTTTCCAAATCCTCTAAGCTGAGAGCGTCAATCTGTGGAGTCGCTACCTGAATTCGGGGTAACAAATTACGGTACGCAATTACCTGTTCCTCGCCTTGAAACGGTGGCTCGGCACGGATGAACAGATTGCGCATTCAAGTGAAATAATCTGATGCTCGTTCTTCGGACCCTGCGTACGTTTTCTAATCTGTTCCCGTAGCGTATACGGAAAATCAGGATCACCGAACCGCTGTCAAAATCCCCGCCTTGCATTCATTCCACGAGGTCCATCAGGACCGTTTCAACTTGAACCAATGGTATGCAATGCCCTTTACAAACAAGAGAATGTCATTTAAACGCCGTGTATCGACTCGTTGCTACTGGTATTGTGCTGCTCTCGGCTGGCGTGCGAACAGCCGAGGCAGCGCATCGTAGGCATGCTACTCAAGCGAGAGACCATCATCGGTCTCTCGCTTGACTACGGCGTCTCGCAACGACGCTTTCATAGTTCTCAGCCATTTTGAGATTTTTCGACACTCTCATGAAAACCGCATAGACAGCTACAACCATTGCTCTCACCTCGGATTTTTCACCGCTTTACTCAGGATCTACTCAACTCAGAAGTGCTCAACAGGACTCAAATTACTCGGTAAGCGTGCACCGTCATAATTTAGATAAATTCAATCTCAGCGAAGTGGGGAAATCTCATTTTGTGCATCCTCAAAGGTCTCACCTCATGCCGTGCTTTGCAGCATGGACTGCTTTACGTTTCACCTCACATATCTCGGCACGCAATTAATATAATTGTATATGCAGCTCATTAAATTCACTTTAAATTCATTCGGTTATTTATTTTATATATGATATATTTTTTTGTAGTAAAGCGAGTCAAGGTGGAATAAAGACTACTTTCTCTACCAACATCTTTAGTCTGGTTATTTCGCACCTGTCGTGAGTAAAAACTCACACTCTCTTTCAATATATTTCAGATTGAAAATCACCAGGGAAGGCAATCTTCAACACCTGCCGTTCTCAACATGTGCAAGAAATTCATCTACCTCCTCGCAGTGTCTACCAGAAGGATACATTCTAATTACGTAAAATGTCGCACGTAGATAGAGTAGATAGATAATAGAACGGGCTCGTTACTGCCACATTAACATTTTTCTCATTATTCGACCGGACGGAAGTATTTCGCGGTAAGCTATTAGCGTTCCCCTCACCGTGACCAAACTAGACGCAGCAGTTTTAAAAGGGTTGACCAAAATTATTGAAAAATATAACTTTTCCCGCTTAGCAGCAGAAGAACCGTCTACAGGCAATCCCCGCGATATTGGTTCCAGCTTTACCTCGTCCTCCGTCATCGATACTATTTCCTCTGGCGTCTTCAACATGACCATTTTGTCCCTAATTCTATCTCAAATTTAAAAGGAGACAAATTCCATTGGTTTCCATGGTACAATACGAGCAATGCGAGTTAAACGACGTTAATATTCCGCAGAAAAGAAATAATATTAATAACAATAGCGAAAGAGATATTTGAAACCCGAGCTTATCTAAACCCGAGAGTTCTTAACTGGCTAGTAAAGATATAGCATACAACGAAATAACTATAAAGATTAAACAAATAAGATAGTAGACAAAATAAATAACTAATAGAAATAAATAAATAACCACGAATGGTATAATAAAATTAGTCGAAGATGAGCGACGAGTCAATTCCGGATAATATCGAAAGTCAATAAAAAGGTGGAACGAATACACTCCTTTCACGGGATTAGTCCCAATTCAATACAAGTCCCACTATTAATCAAACTTCACAGTGTTTGTAATAAATAAAAGGATTGATGAAAATATTAAATAGGAATAAAAATCAAGATCAATAAATAAATAAATGAGTTAGATAAATGAATAACAATTGTTACTATAATAATAATATCAATAGTAATGAAAAGACGAAATAATTTTGTTCAAATCAGAAAGAACAAATTAAATATCATGCAATAAATAAATCAATCAATAAATAGTTAACGGATAAAAGAGAATTCTGACAAATGCCAATCACGAAAAATAAAAATTGACCAGTGGTGAATTAAAAAAAATGAACAACAACTAAAAACGACCAATAAATTAATAAATGAATAATAATTTTTAAAAAATAAAAATCAGCTGGTCAGTCAACCATCAAAGAGTTTTGTTATTAAAAAAAAGAAACAAAATTTTATGCAAATGCAATTATGCACACCTATCCCGATAATGAAAACGGGACAACGGGTACTATGGGACAATTGATTATCTTCTCGATCTAAAGCTTGTTACGACAGTGATTCTTGAATCCATCGAAATACCCGGGACTCGCAAATACGCTCAACTCAGTCAAAAATAATTTTGAAGCAACATAGTCTTAAATAATATTTAACAGTTTCAATAGACGAAAAATGATATTACAATGACCGGGAGTATCAATCTTCAATGTAGAAGACTGTTACTCACTCGGCGACAGACAATAAATAAACGTAAACACAGCCGGCCTTGAGCTCACGAAGACTTCCTATGACACTACTGTAATAAATTAACTGCGGAATATTAAACTCCAATAATTTTTTCAAACAACTGACGAAAAACCCAGAGCAACAAATACCGTTAGAAGGCCAAACTCAATAATGTTAATGAGAATTTAAAAAGAAAATTACTATAACATAAAAATAATAATACAAAAATCAATGAAATTAAATATACATCCAGAGTCGACTAAATAGAAAAATATTAGAAAAATATCAATGTATACAAAACTAATACTGTTAACTACCAAAATAAGATAATATAAAATAAAATAATTAAAAATAATTGAAATTATCACCAGTGAAATAAACTAAAATAAAAGTAAAAATGCGGCTTCGATTCGGCCAGCTCTAAGATTTTCAGGAGCGATAAAAGCATTGATTAGAACACTCGGTGTACTTTCATAACGTTTCGGTCCTATTGTGCGGACCCTCTTTAGAAGATAACATTTATTTAAATACTAAGAATAATAATACAAATTTTGTAAGTACAATTATGTAAAATTTAAAATAACAAAGTTTGAGAACCCTTGATTAAGTCATATTTCAATTACCGAGAAAATATCATATTAATCTTAAATTCAGCTGTCATTTTTAATATGTCAAGAATTAAAGTCAGCACCGTACTGATAGGTCATAATCTATTGATGCAATAAAATTAAATCTCACGGATTATCTATAAAGACTGAATCTATAAAGAATAAATTGTTATAAAGGGTGATTTTTTTGAGGTTAGGATTTTCATGCATTAGTATTTGACAGATCACGCGGGATTTCAGACAAGGTGTCAAAGAGAAAGATGCTCAGTATGCTTTGACATTTCATAATGAATAGACTTACTAACGAGCAACGCTTGCAAATAATTGAATTTTATTACAAAAATCAGTGTTCGGTTCGAAAAGTGTTTCGCGATTTACGTCCGATTTATGGTCTACATAATCGACCAAGTGAGCAAACAATTAATGCGATTGTGACCAAGTTTCGCACTCAGTTTACTTTATTGGACATTAAACCAACCACACGAATGCGTACAGTGCGTACAGAAGAGAATATTGCGTCTGTTTCTGAGAGTGTTGCTGAAGACCGTGAAATGTCGATTCGTCGCCGTTCGCAGCAATTGGGTTTGTGTTATTCGACGACATGGAAGATTTTACGCAAAGATCTTGGTGTAAAACCGTATAAAATACAGCTCCTGCAACAACTGAAGCCGAACGATCTGCCACAACGTCGAATTTTCAGTGAATGGGCCCTAGAAAAGTTGGCAGAAAATCCGCTTTTTTATCGACAAATTTTGTTCAGCGATGAGGCTCATTTCTGGTTGAATGGCTACGTAAATAAGCAAAATTGCCGCATTTGGAGTGAAGAGCAACCAGAAGCCGTTCAAGAACTGCCCATGCATCCCGAAAAATGCACTGTTTGGTGTGGTTTGTACGCTGGTGGAATCATTGGACCGTATTTTTTCAAAGATGCTGTTGGACGCAACGTTACGGTGAATGGCGATCGCTATCGTTCGATGCTAACAAACTTTTTGTTGCCAAAAATGGAAGAACTGAACTTAGTTGACATGTGGTTTCAACAAGATGGCGCTACATGCCACACAGCTCGCGATTCTATGGCCATTTTGAGCGAAAACTTCGGAGAACAATTCATCTCAAGAAATGGCCCGGTAAGTTGGCCACCAAGATCATGCGATTTGACGCCATTAGACTATTTTTTGTGGGGCTACGTCAAGTCTAAAGTCTACAGAAATAAGCCAGCAACTATTCCAGTTTTGGAAGACAACATTTCCGAAGAAATTCGGGCTATTCCGGCCCAAATGCTCGAAAAAGTTGCCCAAAATTGGACTTTCCGAATGGACCACCTAAGACGCAGCCGCGGTCAACATTTAAATGAAATTATCTTCAAAAAGTAAATGTCATGGACCAATCTAACGTTTCAAATAAAGAACCGATGAGATTTTGCAAATTTTATGCGTTTTTTTTTTAAAAAAAGTTCTCAAGCTCTTAAAAAATCACCCTTTACATGAGTCACCGTATAGAAAATATATCATAATAAGAGTAAGTCATGAAAACGTAAAATATATTTTTACATTACATGCGTCTTATGGTGTAGTAACCTCAGTCGTAAATTGTCATTAATGACTGATAGTCCTAATGGAGGAAAATCTATTGTTTGCTACCTATATATGTAAATGTATTATAATATTAATAATAAATGTGGTGTAACGGGTGACCTGTGACTAACCATAAAATATATATCTTTGCTTTCCCAAGCTGGACACGATTAGGTCAATCCGACAGTGTTTTGATTGGGAAATGTGGTTGGCTTACATCCATCATTTAATACAATGATATTCCTGGAAAATATATGTTACGATGTGAAAAGATGAGTTTTTGGCAATTATTTGCCGGTAATTGTCAAAATCTATGAAAGAAATTAATATCAATTAAGACATTAAGTTTAAGAAAACCCAAAAAACCAGTTAGTGTTTTTTAATTTTTCTTTTTTCTATATACCTTTCACATTCTATAATTAAACCTTACGATCAAAAGTTACCCGGAATTTATCAATAAAACGAAAACGGTTCAAATATTCATCAATATTTATTTTATCCCCTTCAAAGTAATCTCCATCGTAAGCAATACACATATTCCAATGCTTCTTCCAATCTTTAAAACACTTTTCATAGGCCGATTTTGGAATCGCCATCAGCTCCTTCTGCGAATTCTCCTTTATCGCCTCAATCGTCTCAAAACACTTTCCGCGAAGTGGTAACTTAAGTCGTGAGAACAGGAAAAAGTCACACGGGGTCATGTCAGGTGAATGCGGAATGGTATTACCCGGTGCATTGTCGTAGTGAAGAAACCACGAGTTGTTTCTCGCGCTTGAACTCGTCTCATGCCCAAAACATCGTGCATAACGCTCTGCACCAATCCGAACGAGACACCAAGATCGGCTGCTATCTCCCTGATGCTCACACGACGATCTTCGAGCACAATTTTCTTAACTTTTTCGATATTTTTGTCAGTCACAGAGGTGGTTGGACAACCGGAAGGAGGCAAATCACCAACCACAGTACGGCCCGCTTAAAACTTTTTGTACCACTCGCATGCTTGTGTTTTCGACAATGTCGAGTCCCCGTAGGCTACCGTTAACATTTTCAACGCTTCCGCACATGATATTTTGTAAGAACAAAATCTCAAGCACACTCTTTGCTCAACTCAAGATGAGACGTTTATATAAATTTTTCTCCCTATTTAAAATATGCATTTTGTTAAAGTTAAAATTATGATTTAAATACATAACGTGTGAGGCTAAAGCTGTGTGATGTGAATCAAGATGTTTTAAACTATTTTTATGTTCGTATATCCTCTGTTTTAAGTATGCTTCAGTTTGTCCTATGTACCAGGTCTATAAATATGAAACCGGAATTTTTTATAGAAAATACACGTTTATTGTATGAAAATGATAAAAAATATTTTATTCGAAGTATTGCCTATCGCTAGCTATACATTTTTCCAACCTGTCTGACAATTTGTGGATGCCACGCCAAAAAAACTGTTGCTCTTTTGAGGCAAACCAGTCATCGAGCCATTTTCGTACATTTTTGGAAGAAGTAAAGCACTGCTCAGCAAGTGCGTGTCGCACCGATGCAAATAAGTAGTAATCGGACGGAGCCAAGGCTGGTGAGTAAGCCGCATGCAAAAGTATTTCCCAACTAAACGCCTCAATCGTTTCCTTGACCAGTTTTGCTGTGGGTGATGGTGCATTATCATTCAGCAAAATCACTTTGGGTTGCCTGTTTTGATATTCTGGTCGTTTTTCACGCAAAGCTTGATTCAATTCGATCATTTGTTCTCGGTAGCGTTCGGTATCAACGGTTTCGCCAGGTTTTAGCAGCTCATAATAGATCATACCCTTCTGATCCCACCAAACACAGAGCATTGTCTTCCGTCCATAGTGATTTGGCCTTGCAGTCGATGTCGATGGTTCGCCTGGAGTTATCCATGATCTTTTTCGCTTAGGATTCTCAAAATATATCCACTTTTCATCGCCAGTCACAATTCGATGGAGATATGACTTTCTTTTGTACCTGGCAAGCAGCATTTCGCAAGTGGTTTTTCGGTTTTCCTGCTGTCTTTCATTCAGTTCATGTGGAACCCATTTTCCCATCTTCTGGATCTTTCCCATGGCTTTCAAACGTATGGAGACGGCTTCTTGTGTCACATTTAATTGATCCGCGAGTTGTTGTTGCGTTTGAGCGTCATCCTCATCCAACAATGTTTGCAATTCGCTGTCTTCAAACTTTTTCGGTGGTCTTCCACGTTCTTCGTTTCTCACGTCAAAATCGCCACTTTTGAATTTTTTAAACCACTCAAAGCACTGTGATTTACCAAGAGCATGCTCACCGTAAGCTTCGACAAACATTCGATGCGATTCTGCAGCAGTTTTCATCAATTGGTAACAGAAAATCAATGCTGTCCGCAAATCGTAGTTTCCAGGCACAAAATTCGACATGTTAAACGCTATTACAAACTGTGCTGTTGTATGAAACTTGTATTGTTGTGAGTTGAAAATCTTTGTCAGAGATGTCAACAAGGAAATGGCGCCAATGACGCGGTTCGACGGTAACTACATTGACAGCTGGGGCCATCTATCGGCAAATTCCGGTTTCATATTTATAGACCTGGTAAACGGAACTATAATTTTTGTAATCTATTTTGTAGACAACATGCGGTTGTAATGGTGGTTTAATTTTATCTTTTGTGTAGTCAATTATAGAAAATATGTTATGTCTATTGTTAGTTACTAAAGAAATTTTAAAATCTTTGCAAAGTCTTAATATTTTATGATGAATGTTGTCCACATAAGGAAAATTCAATAATCTGGATGTGTCAAAAGATATATTTTAAGACGAATGGTCATGCGAGTCATGAATAAATTTAATTCTCTTTTCAATGATATTTTTGGTTAGCTGAGCAGGATATCCATTCCGTGCCATAGTTGCTTTCATTGAATTAAAATTTTCAGTGTGAAACGAATGGTGGAAAAGTTTTCTTCAATGATTAATAATCAATGTATCCGTAACATCGCAGAAAAAACCGTCGCTGCTTCACCTTTAACCTTGTCACGCACTCATGTGACAACCCGACTGGCACTTCTTGACGCGAACTGGGAACGCTTCCAACAGGAACATATCCTCCTTCTCGATATGAACTGAGACAACGTCGTGGAACAGTCCTACTTCAAGGATACGGTTGAAGCCTAATGCCAACAGGCATACGAAGACGCACGAGTAGCGCTTCTCGTCCTAAAGGAGCATTACGACAAAGTCGAGCCCACCGGTGAGTTTCTAGCTGGCATATCCGCTGTCACCCAAGCATCCACCCATCAACGCGCTCTCGCCGACATTGAACTTCCCAACTTCGATCGTGAATTCCAGTCATGATGGCCATTGCATGACCTTTTCATTTTGATGGTCGGCCAAAACTCAGACATCACCGCAGGCGAGAAGATGAATTACCTACGGACATCTTTTCATGGTGAAACCGCACAATTGATCACTAATCTTCTGGTCTCATCTGATTCGTTTGCTTCTGCGTGGGACATCCTCGTAAGCCATTACGAAAACAAGCGACTCCCCATCAACGCCCAGCTCGACCAGCTGTTCGGTCTCCAGTGCATCCCTCCTTGATCGTCGAAATCACTAAACACCCTCATTTACACTGTCGCTAAGGTGCTCAACGCACTCCGGGCCTTAGATGTTCCGGTCAACCACTGAGACCCCATCTTGGTCCATTTCATCGTGTCTAAGTTCGACTTCCACCCCTGTGAGCAGTGGGAAGTGAAGCAAGAAACTTCCACCGCCCCTTCCAAACTCGAGGACTTGCGCCAATTCCTCAACTCGAGCAAGCGCCCGCGAAGGTATAAAACTTGGTTCTCACAGGAGCCCTTTACTCTCTTCTAACGGCGTTTCAACTTCACGGACTACTGCGAAGCCGACTGCGTCTTCCGCTACGAAGCAATCAGTGCCAGTCTCTCATGCCTACACGGCACTCGCCGTTGAGGTTCCCGGACCACTGAGGCTCGGCGGTTCCCTAGCGGGTTGTGCGATTTTGCAAACTGGTAAAGTCGAAAAAATTCACTCAAATTTTGACTGGTAGGCTCTTTTCATGTAAAGTCGCGCGATTCAAGAATAGATTGGTTAATCCCACTTACCAGTTATAATTTGAATGGTTGTTCGGTTCTCGCTGCTTCGCTGGTTACTCGCTACCAGTTATATTTTGGATGGTTATTCGGTTCTTGCAGCCCCGCTCGATTCTCGCTACCAGTTTCATTTTGGATGGTTATTCGGTTTTCGCAGCCCCGCTCGATTCTCACTACCAGTAATATTTGGGATGGTTATTCGGTTCTCGCTACCAGTAGAATTTTAACCGGTATTTTCATTATCGCTCCGTCTAATTTTTACCATTATTTTCATTGTCGCGGCCCCGCTCGGTGTTTGCTACAATCGAGTGTCTCCGGTCGTGATTATCTTTAATTTCTTTTTAATATCTCAGAGATTATACCATAAATTAAAAAATGGGATGAAACTGAATACACGGAAGGGATTTTGGGATCTTTAGGGAAGTGGTATCAGAATCTTTTATATTGTTCTTTCCGTTATAATTTTTTTTTCATATACATACAGAGAGTATTTTCAATCGTATTTCCGTCTTACAGCCCATTCAGATGTCCGCACTAAATCGAATTTTACCGTAGCAGGTGAGGTCGCGTGGCTCTGGATCCGATTGCAAATTCAGAGGAGTTTCTTCTTCGCTGAGGAATCTGCTATAAAACAGTCAATTTCATGTCGAGCCCGGTGCTTCAGTCTTAAACTTTTGTTCGAAATTTATATCGGATAGTCCCTAAGGATGGACACTGGTAGCAGAAAATGCAAGGTCGAATGCAAATATACCAATTTCTAGAACTTCAGGTGCTCATTTAATTTCTTTGCCGATCGCTCATGACAAAATGAAACTAACTTTTTCATTATCAGACTACTTCTTCCTATAAAAGCTTTTGCAAGACATAGTTTGCTTTTCTCCTTGTGGTAATAGATCGGACTGTAGGGACCTCGGATATCAACCAATGTTTCAAGGACATTTTTGATTTCAGTCAAAAGATTTGTTAACTGACCACTACGATCCAATCCGATCTAAAACAAAGTAACATTTGGCCGATCAGCGGTAGCGAGAGCAACAAAGGTTTCACAAAATTTCTGACGAATTACGAATCGTTCTTTTTCGTTGTTTTGTTCGACTCTTCATCCGTTCTTCGCCCATTCTATAATGCGTTCTCACTTATTCGAGTGTGTTTTCTCAAATTCTTCATCGGTGTGAGGCGCACTTTCGCTAGCTCATTCGCGTCGTCGTACGTTCTGGCTTACTCGCGTGTGCTGCCTTGGACTCTTCATCGGTGTGAGACGCGCTCTCGCTACCTTACTCACGTTACCGTGCGGTTTTACTCTATCGCCTGTATTTCTCGGACTCTTCGATAATGTGAGAAACTCAATTGCTTTCTCTCTCGCGTCTGATGCATTCTTGCCCTCTCGCGTATGTGCGTTCAAAACTCTCCGTCGATGCAAGAGGAGCGATCGCTGTCCTTCCTTTGGCTCATGCGTTCGCGCTCACTCGCATATGCTTCGGACTTGTCATCAAACTCTTCGACAGTGCGCAACGTACGATCGATTCTTCGCTCGTCCTGTCGTGTGTTCTCGCTCATTTTCGTGTGCTTCCCGGATTCTTCGTTTGTGGAAGACGGACAATCGCTACCTCATTCAGATCGTCGTGCGTTCTTGCCACTCTTGTGTGCTTCCTCAGACTCTTCGTCAGTATGAGACGTACGATTGGGTATGACCGACTTTTCGTCGATGCGAGAAGCTCTGTCAGATTAATTTTCGGTTAATCGTTCGTTCTTGCTCACACACGTTGGTGTCGTGACTTCCTTCATTATGGCTCGTGACACTTTCCTCTCTCTCGCACATTACTCGTGCTAAATAGAGCTACTACAGATAATAAGGGTATCTTCGAACGCGAGTGCAGGATTTTATTCAGTTTTTCTTCGTTCGGTATCGAGAGGGTCTCATGACATCAAACGCTTCTAAGATGGACCGGAGTATCAACTGTATGTTCGGATCGCTTCAAGCAAGGCTCAGATATAACTTCCTCAATATTTCTTCAATAGCGGACCTCCTTTTCAATACAGGAACACGTCAGCGGTCTCTGCCACTTCAACCACTTCGGCTTCAGCTAGGGCAACTTCAGTCTCTTTAGAGTCTCTTCTACTCGATGTGTCAAACTTGGGCACATCCATCAACGATTCTTCTTCAAGACAGCGAGCCCTTCGACCTTCAATATTGGTAGCTACCGGTTAAGCAGGTCATTCTTCCACTTCGGGCTCCTCACAGCGGATTCATCTTCTCATCAACCCTGGCGCAGAATTACGATTTATAATGGAACGTGCCGTCCAGCTTCTTCTCCTTAAATGAATCGCTGCCTCCTCCAACAGCGTCGGCGTTATCAGTCAATTAGCTGGGCACACGCGGGGAGCTGTTGCCGTAAAGCTCTCGTCAATTCACCATTCGACTCCAAACTTAATAGTAACCGAATTTGTCCTTCCAAAGCTCACTTCTTCACTGCCTTCATTCTCAGCTTCCGGTCACTGGGTACATCTTCAAAAGCCTCTAATCCGGATTTCCTCACGCCAGGGCCGACTGACTTCTATCACGGTCCTCAACGAGAATACTATCAGGAGTACAAATTGAAAATGCGGGATTTTTTTCTATTTTTGAACGTTTATTCTGAAAAAATGGTAACAAATGAATTATTCAAAGTATTGTCCATCGCTAGCCACAACTTTTTCCCATCTTTCTGGCAATTTACGGATACCGTCGCGAAAAAATTCGGCCGGCTTGGCTGCTATCCAGTCATCGACCCATTTTTGGGCTTCTTCGTAAGAATGGAAGCGCTGGTCAGCTAGGCCATGTGTCATCGATCGGAAAAGGTGGTAATCGGAAGGAGCAATATCTGGGCTATACGGCGGGTGGGGTAAGACTTCCCATTTCAGCGTTTGTAGGTATGTTTTGACCGGCGCTGCAACATGTGGCCGAGCGTTGTCATGTTGCAAAATTACTTTGTCGTGTCTTTGCTCGTATTGTGGCCGTTTTTCTTTGAGTGCGCGGCTCAAACGCATCAATTGAGTTCGGTATAGTGCTCCTGTGATGGTTTCGTTCGATTTCAATAGCTCATAATACACCACACCCAGCTGGTCCCACCAAATACAGAGCATGAGCTTGGCGCCGTGAATATTTGGTTTGGCCGTCGATGATGATGCATGGCCGGGGTAACCATATGATTTTTTGCGCTTCGGGTTATCGTAATGGATCCACTTTTCATCACCAGTGACAATGCGATGCAAAAAACCCTTCCGTTTTTGCCGTTCGAGCAGCAGTTCGCATGCAAAAAAACGGCGCTCGACGTCTCTCGGCTTCAGCTCATACGGCACCCAATGTCCTTGCTTTTGGATCATTCCGAGGGCTTTTATACGATGGGAAATGGCTTGTTGTGTCACTCCCAATGAATCTGCGAGCTCTTGTTGAGTTTGACACGAGTCTTCATTGAGTATTGCCTCCAATTCAGCATTCTCAAACTTTTTCACTTGGCCCGGCCGCTCTTTGTCCTCAACGTCAAAATCACCACTTCTAAACCGCACAAACCATCTCTCGCACGTTGAAACCGATGGAACATGACTCGGATAAGCCTCGGAGACCAATCGATGTGCTTCAGCAGCACTTTTCTTCAAATTAAAGAAGTAAATTAAAACTTCCCGCAAATGCTGTTTTGTTGGCACGAAACTCGACATATTGAGAGCTCAAAAAAACTATGAATTTGACACTGCGACAAATTGACACATACTGAAAATTAAAGCTATAAGACGTAGCTTTGACATGAACATAGTCACAGTACTGCCTGATGCGTATAGCGTTAGTAACGCCATCTGTTATCAAACCCGCATTTTCAATTTGTACCCCTGATATTATTCCGGTCTTTCTTCGAGACTACTTCGGTTTCTAAGTGTACGCTTCACAGTTCAAGTTCCTGGTCATTTTTAGATAGTGCGCAACGGAACTCAATTGGTCCGGTCATCATTTCTTACAGTGTCTCTCGGATCGTTCGATTCACGCCCGGACGATTCAAGTATACTGGTGCGACAGCTTATCGAGAAAGGACACTTCGTTCTCGATATTCAAAAGGCACGCTTCTAATACTTTGAGTCCGGTATTCTACAAGTACGCACTACGCCGGTCTACCTCCGGTTAACCCCTCGGTACAATGACTAAAACGGTTTCTGCAGTGCATTTAAACAGTTTGATTTACGCCCGAGTCAGCTCCGACTTCGAATGAGAGGTCCTTTCGACGGGGCATCCTTCGATCCTCCGGCTTCTTCTTCGATAGACATTATCGTTCGGGACTCGAAACAGCTCATATCGATTTCTGCGACTCGTATCTTTCAAACGGACACCTCTCAACTTCTACAATTCGAACTCATTATATTTCAACAGCATTCTTCTTCGTTTCTTGACGAACATTCGACTTACACCCGAACGTTCTGACTTCTGAATCACGGATCTCTTCACAACGTCAACTCTACAAGAATAACGGCCGCTTCTACCTCGACAAAGCCATAGTGCTGGATATGATCAAGGTGCACGTGCATAAGTTCGGACTAAGTGCTTCGATTCACTATTAACTTGCTCGATCTCCTCAAGGAGCATAAATGCTCCATTAATTTCAAAACAACCATCCTCCAACGTTTACTACTTTTCGAGTCTGGTTTCTTTGGAACAATCCATACAGGACTGTTATATGGTAACTGAGAGGTTTTAATCATACCACCGTCATACAATTGTTTTACTTGTCACGTGATTTCATCCTTATGGATTTGTGTATAGCGATACTGACGAGTATTTATTGAATGCTCGTTGATTGTAGTAATGGGGTATTCTAGTCTTGTAGTAGTCATTAGTTTTTCTCCCGGAACTGTTCCGCACTTTCTTCTAATAATTTATCTGTGTTATCTATTTCCTCGGAATTTAAATGTTCGAGGCGTAATAGATTTTTAATTTGATGTACACAGTTTTTCTGCTCTACATTTTTTGCGATTGCTAAGCAGAGCGTGCCTAATTTAGAAGAGTCGGAAGATTTTGGTACATGATTTTCCTATTCGGTATTTTTCGAGTCTTCCGGGCAGAGCATGCTTGATTTAGAAGAGTTCGTAGAATTTGTAGATTTTGTTGAGTTTGTTGATTTAGAAGATTTTGTGGAGTTAGTATTCTTATTCTCTTCAAATTCCTGAAGAGTAGGAACTTCGATTTCAATACCTTCCTCTCTCGTGTTATAGACTTAGGTGTTCGCGATGCCTTGTGTATTTGGGCTCTTCCGAAATAAATATCTTTTCCGATTTCTAATTTTGGTAGATAACCTTCCAAAATTTCTTCGTTCTTTACTCTTACATAAAATGTTGAAACAGATCGCGCTGGAATTGTTACTATTTCTGGACTTGAAAATTTAATTTTGTTATCCCACCAATACCTACCTACAGTGTCCTCTATAATCATTTGTGAAAATACAATCCTTGTATTTTCGAAAGAATTCGTTACCCAATATCCAAGCTTGTTCAATCGGAAAATTATTTGCAACAATATGAAACACGACTTGACTTCCTAAGATGTTTACCGAATAGGACTCTAGGGTTTCTATCAGCTGCGCCGTTATTCTATGCAACTCCAATATATTTAGCAGATCTCTTTGAGGTTCTGGCCGGGCATACGCCTTTTTTTATAAGATTCGGTTCAGAATCGGAATCGACCATTAATTCCACTGGGGAAATTACGACTGATGACTCTATCTATATCGTTGGGGGTCGATAACGCCGTCTTAAATTAACGTGTGCTATTCGGAGTCGTCTGTGTTATGTTCTGAGCTACTATCAGTGATTTGGGCGGGGCCTGTTTTTACTGCGTTTCCGAGTTTGCCCCGATTTTCTGGAGACTGTTTGAGTTTCCCTGGGTACGTATTTTGTTGTTATATTCTCGTTTCTTACATACTTCTATACTGTGTCCCTCTTTTTTACAGTATCGGCATGATTTTATTATTTGGTTTGGATTAGAAATGTTTATTTTTTGTGTTTTCTGTGTGTCGGTCTGTGTGTCCCGGGTGCTCGCATATCCGGCATATCGCAGACCCCTTGAAACTGACACTGCCGTTCCGTAACGGGGTGCAGCCTCCGTGTTGCGTTTTACGCAGATCGTTTATCGCCTTCTATTTTCTGTCAATATTTAATTCGTCTGTCCCGGCGTCTGTAAGGGTCTCGTATGTCGTTCATATTCGTATTTGTATGCCTTGCCTAAGACCGTCTAGAAACTTTCGACGCATTCGGTTTTTATTAAGGCTCTGTCTGCGTCTGACATAACTTCGTCATTGCTGCTTTTGTATGCCTCGAGGATGTGGCTCTCTATTTCTAGAATCCGATTTATATATTTTATTATTAGGTGCGCAACTAAGTTCCCGCTGTTTTTCAAGAGATGGCTCCAGTAGTAAGTGCTGGTCGATTGGGACATAACCAAAACGTCATGAACCAAGCTTAGACATATGGTAAACAAACCGCCTTATTAGTGATTTTGTTTTTGCGTCATATACTTTTAGTTGTGTGAAAATGTCTGATTTTGTGCCAAATAATCGTCGTTTGCGGGAAGTGTTGCTTTTCTTCTTTCATTCGAAGAAAACGGCGGCTGAAGCGCATCGAGAACTCCAAAAAGTTTACGGAGATGCTGCTCTAAGTGAAGCAACATGCCGTGATTGGTTCCGTCGCTTCAAAGACGGTGATTTTGATGTTGACGACCATTCGCGTGAAGGAAGGCCAAAAACCTTCGAAGACGCTGAATTGGAGGCATTGCTCGATGAGGATCCGTGCCAAACGCGAAAAGAGCTTGTTTCAGCATTAGGAGTTACCCGCCAAGCCATTTCCAAGCGATTGCATGCGTTGGGAATGATTCAAAAACAAGGAACTTAGGTTCCTTATGATTTGCAGCCAAGAGACGTTGAGCGTCGTTTTTTCGCCTGTGAACAACTGCTCCAGCGGCAAAAAAAGAAGGGTTTTCTTCATCCCATCGTTACGGGTGATGAAAAATGGATTCATTACAGCAACCCAAAGAGAACAAAATCATGGGGACTGCCCGGTCATGCTTCTACGTTGTCGGCTCGGCCGAATATTCACGCTGCGAAGATTTTGCTGTTTGTTTGGTGGGACCAGGGCGGTGTTATTTATTATGAGCTGTTGAAACCGAACGAAGCCATCACTGGGGAACGGTATCGAACTCAATTGATGCGATTGAGCCGAGCACTGCGCGAAAAGCGGCCACAATACGAGCAGAGGCACGAAAAAGTGATTCTACAGCATGACAACGCTCGGCCTCACGTTGCCAAACCCTTTAAAACCTACTTAGAAACGCTCAAATGGGAAGTCCTACCCCACGCCGCCATATTCCCCAGATATTGCGCCGTCCGATTATTACTTGTTCCGTTCGATGGCACATGGTCTGGCTAATCAGCAGTTCAGCTCATATGAAGACATCTCAAAATGGCTTGATTCGTGGATAGCCTCAAAAGACGAACACTTCTACCGTGACGGTATTCGAGCTCTGCCAGAAAGATGGGAAAAAGTTGTCGCTAGCGATGGGCAATATTTTGAATGATTCATTTGTAAATATTTTTCACAATAAAGTTGCATTTTCATTAAAAAAAAAACAGCGGGAACTTAGTTGCGCACCTAATACATTTTCGTTTTCAAGCTGGATTGAACTTCCCAAATCGTGACGCACCGGGTTTACAGTCCTTGCAGGCGAATATATATCCTTTAAAAATTTCGTTAACTTGTTTAGAGTATAACATTTTTTTTTCTAATTGTTTGCCTTGAATTTATTTCGTAGCCTCCCCTATTACCTTTGTCCTGATTAATTTAAATAAATTTACTTTGAGGTGAGAGGGAAGCATTACCTTCCTCTGCATCTTTAAGAGATACGATTTATGAATTTCCCAAATGCATTTCGTCAGGTAATTGTGAATCGGCTGGGTGTAAGGATTGGGAGTTCGTGATTCCTCACTCATTATTCGTTTGTAGCGTTTCGATCTTTTTTTTTTACTTAGAGTATGCTCAATTGGCATTTTGTTTTTCTAATTGTTATTTACAATCCCACCGCTGTCACCAAAAATAGGTATGTTACGTCCGGGGAACAAAGCTCTAAGAATTCGCCCCGTTTTTGACCTTAGCTACGGCTAATTGCTCAGGGATCTGGGCTAACGATTCGATAGATTATTCATACTTTAGGTTGTTCTAATTTTAGATAAAAGTTTTACCGTGGATCGGTGATGGGGATGTATTTTGTTTTTAAACATTTAGTGACGTAATCTAGTTTAATTAATTCGTATTTGTTGTCGGGATTACGAGTTAAATTAAGTGACTCTAAATATGGTTCACTAAAATAAAGCTCCTTCGCGGGGTTTGGCGTATCCCTGACATTGATCTTGGAGCTTCCTTAAAGCAGTTTTACGGCCTCCGCGCTTTTGTTTATGGGAGACAGGATCAGATGCCATAATTAAAAAGGAATGTGAACGTAAAGTCCGCGGTGGTCTGTGTTACTCTTCGAGTTAAAGGTTGGGTGGTGAGTCCGTGGTGGTCCGCATTACTCTCTGGGCTTAGAAATTGGGAACCAGTGATATCTGAGTAATTGTTTTTCGGAAACCGAATGATTTTAAAATTCATCAAAAGGTGAATGTCGAGGTGCAAGGAAATATGTAAGTACTATTCCGAAGAATTGTTCTAATAGATGATAGAAACGTAATAGAATGTCAATTATAGGTTATATTGTGTGCAAAGCTTTTTACCCGTTTAATACCCGTGAAACTCTTTTCATTAAATCCAAAAACATAAACGTGTGCAATCTATTTTTTGTTGCAGGTTATGTTTGCATGGATACAGGCTAAGTTAGTGTTTCATTCAGCAAGACCACATTCTTGGGATCTTCAGTCTTCATGCCCATCTGCAAAACGAGGACGATTTTTCATCGAACAGCGTGGATATAAATGAATAAATTAAGAAAAATGTAAGAGGAAGGTATTGTAACGGTATTTATCGTTAACATTACCCTGAAAGGGTTTTGTTCGGACTCGAGCAGGGAGGAAAGTGATATAGGCTTCAGTAATAGGTAAAAGTAGGGTTTCTTCAAAAAAACAGAGTATAAATTATGCGATACATTGATAGAAAAATCATACGAAGTTCAATTTACGATCTCGATCCCTTTTTCCTGGTATTTTGGCTACCACGCGCCTTACAATAAGTTGTTCCCGGGCTCTTGAATGCCTTTATAATCGGGTACGCTGGAGAGGAATCTAAAAAATGTGTGAGAATCTGATTTGCCTTATAATGAAAAGATAAACGTTGGTCAATAATATGATTTATAATGGAAATATCGGCGTTGATCAATAATATGATTTATAATGAAAAGATAAACGTCGTTGATCAATAATATGATTTATAATGAAAATATAAACGTCGGTCGATAATTCTTTTTTACCGCCACGTTCACTGGGTAAGATATTTGAGCACGTGTACTGTCGGTAAGTGGCCGGCAGCTGCTCGTAGAATTCTGACTAGCCTCGGATTTTTACTTTGTGAGTCTATCGATATTCGCTTCTTACGTCACAGGTCCGTGGATGGGAGTAGAGCTCCCGCCTGGTATCCTGTGAAGGCCTACTTGCTCGCCCACCTGACCGCCGCTGCAGTCCGGCGTCAGCGAGATGCACTCAGGGTGCATGCGCAGTTATTCGACACATCAGGGCCGTACTTTGTTAAGTCTTATCGCATCCTATCTTTTCCCTAAGAGATTGTATTTTATATTTAAATTATTTCCTTGTATTCTTACCTACGCTATCGTGATTCGCTTTATGTGAGTCATTTAAATATTTGGTTTGCTGGCCTCTTTCGATTATATTGGAGAGAAAAGTCTGCTGGATCCTCTATCCTTGTTTGCTAGAGAGAGTCCGCTTTGTTATTGTTTTGAAACGTCCCGCAGTACGTTGGACTCGAGCGCTGCATCGGCTCAGCTGCTACCAGTCTAGTGTGGGTCTGACGTTACAGCTGGGCTCTGCTTGTACCAGTGCGCCTGCAGCTAGCGATGACTCATTTGGGCTTCCTTCCTGGTAGCTGAACTTCTCCGTTGGCGGGACCAGCGAACAAAACTGTTCCCCGAATGCCGAATTTCTGGTCTTTTTATACCAGTATCCCCTCTGTTCGTCCTATGCTTTTGACATCACTTTAGCTGGTGGCGTCCTTTAGCCCATCTTCTGTAGCCCATCGATAGCCTTAGTCCTTTTTAAAATTCGTCGTTGGTTCTATTATTCTCTACTGGTACTTTTTGAACCGAGTAACGGAGCTCTGCCTCCGACGTGCCGGCCTACATGGTGTGAGTGACGCGCGGTAGCGGTGTTTCATACTGTGCGCCCCGCGTCATGAGCTGATAAGTATAGGCCGGTCTTACTGGGTTTGAGTAACGCACGGTAGGGGTGCCTTAGTCTGTGCACCGCGCGTTACTAGATGACCGGTACGTTACAGTGTACATTACTTCCAACGCGTCATACCAATGTAAGTTGAGTTTGGTAAATCCAATTTTGTCTATGCCGAGTTCTTGAACTCTATTCCTCATCTTCTAATATCATTAGTGCAAAAGAGATAGAAGAGCTGTGAATATCCGCAGCAGATTCGCCAAATTTGCCTATAATGGTAGTAATAATGTGTTGGAGAATCAGCTGGCGCACGGCGATCGATATTCGTCGTGCGCCTACCTGTTGCGGTGCTCTAGCACACTTCGTTCGGTTGAGTCGAAGATAGCCGAGGCAGGGCTTCGCGAAGCCGAGGATGTGCCTCGTTGGCATACCGCGTCGAGCGAGAGGATGTCTCTCTCGCTTGACTTCGGTTTCGCTCACCGGCTATCTCGCTCAACTGACTTTAGCGCCCAACGACGCTTTCATACCCGCAGCCATATTGGAATTTTGACACTTTTTTGGCTACACACCGGCAGAACAGCACACTCAACAGGACTCTCGGACTCTCGGACCTTTTTCTCTGTCGCAATTCAGCGGATTCGCTCAACTTTCAAGCTCAACAGGACTCAAATGCACGGTAAGAGTACACCGTCACAATTCAGTGCATTTTAATGTCGGTGAGGTGCGTCATTGGCAGCATAGACGCCACGCAGCCTCGCATCATACGTTGAGTATAGCCCACTCACCAGTGCATCGTGTGGCTTTGCTACAGAGCTCCATATCAGACCATCTCACCAGGATCATCCACACGAATCAACGAGCCGACTCACCAGCCTGAGAATGCACTCAACATCAGTGCATCATCACACAGGCCAGACCAAATCAGTTGCATATTTTTTTGTTCACTCACCAGGTATTATTTAAATATTGTTAACTAATTCAATAAACGTTGATTTATTCTTGTTAGAAACTGAGTACATTTAATTTAGTATACTTGTCACCAGGTTCCTTAATATTAATAGTCTCACCTGTCACTTGACACACTAAGTGCAAACGCATCAAGCTATTATTCTCCGCAACCGCTGGGTCAAGACAGTCCTTCGACAGCTTACTATTACTCAATTAGTACAGTTCCATTGCGCAAAGCACTACACTCATCGATACTCAGTATATATCACTTATTTGACGAGTCGCCCACTCTGCGCACTTTTCAATTTTCCTTATAGTGTTTTTTTCACACCAGTCAGTTTTAATCATAGAATTCTCAATCATTTTTTAGAACATTATCAAACATTTTTTGGTCCTTCGAGCTGGACCTAATTTACTCACACTCATTCTCATACAATAATAATAATAATCGTTAATCACACTATGATATCGCATATTAGTAATGCACATTACGTTTCACAGAAATAAGAATCTACACGTCATTCATTCCGAGGGACACCGTACCGCACTGGATATATCAACCAAGCATCTACGTGTCTTCAGAGTAGAGGGAAGCACTCGTTCCTATATCAGACAACGACAAATCCTTATACCAAATTATGAGGAGCCAACCATCACCAGAATTTTCCAGTCTACGTCCTTCCGAAATGGAGATCAGTTAACTCAACGATCTTAAACCCTTCAATAACTCAAATACGCCTCCGGCCATTCGAAGAAATCATCATCGGACAAACACCACACTAATGGACGAACAACACTTTCATACTCCTGCGACATCAGAAGGAAAAAATCATGTTGTTCTGCACCTACTACGAACCCTATGAAATATATCATACACACCCAAACCACTCAGACCATCAAGACTATGGAGAACTCCGAAGACTTCAATAATCCAAGGAAACTGAATAACTTCAAAAACTTCAAAAATCAACGCTCAGGAGACGCCAGTTTAACACCAAGTCCGTATGCTTAAAAAAAAAAAATTTCATACCTACCAGGTCTATAAATATGAAACCGGAATTTTTGTATAGAAAATACACGTTTATTGTATGAAAATGATAAAAAATATTTTATTCGAAGTATTGCCCATCGCTAGCTATACATTTTTCCCACCTATCTGACAATTTGTGGATGCCACGCCAAAAAAACTGTTGCTCTTTTGAGGCAAACCAGTCCTCGAGCCATTTTCGTATATTTTCGTAAGAAGTAAAGCGCTGCTCAGCAAGTGCGTGTCCCATCGATGCAAATAACTAGTAATCGGACGGAGCCAAGTCTGGTGAGTAAGCCACATGCGAAAGTATTTCCCAACTAAACGCCTCAATCATTTCCTTGACCAGTTTTGCTGTGTGTGATGGTGCATTATCATGAAGCAAAATCACTTTGTGTTGCCTTTTTTGATATTCTGGTCGTTGTTCACGCAAAGCTTGATTCAAATCGATCATTTGTTGTCGGTAGCGTTCAGTATTAACGGTTTCGCCAGGTTTTAGCAGCTCATAATAGATCACACCCCTCTGATCCCACCAAACACAGAGCATTGTCTTCCGTCCGTAGCGATTTGGCCTTGCAGTCGATGTCGATGGTTCGCCTGGAGTTATCCATGATCTTTTACGCTTAGGATTCTCAAAATATATCCACTTTTCATCGCCAGTCACAATTCGATGGAGAAATGACTTTGTTTTGTATCTGGCGAGCAGCATTTCGCAAGTGGTTTTTCGGTTTTCCTGCTGTCTTTTATTCAGTTCATGTGGAACCCATTTTCCCATCTTCTGGATCTTTCCCATGGCTTTCAAATGTATTGAGACGGCTTCTTGTGTCATATTTCATTCATCCGCGAGTTGTTGTTACGTTTGAGCGTCATCCTCATCCAATAATGCTTGCAATTCGCTGTCTTCAAACTTTTTCGGTGGTCTTCCACGTTCTTCGTTTCTCACGTCAAAATCGCCACTTTTGAATTTTTTAAACCACTCAAAGCACTGTGATTTACCAAGAGCATGCTCACCGTAAGCTTCGACAAGCATTCAATGCGATTCTGCAGCAGTTTTCTTCAATTGGTAACAGAAAATATAACGGACAATGCTGTCCGCAAATCGTAGTTTCCAGGCACAAAATTCAACATGTTCAACGCTATTACAAACTATGCTGTTGTATGAAACTTGTATTGTTGTGAGTTGAAAATCTTTGTCAGAGATGTCAACAAGGAAATGGCGCCAATGACGCGGTGTGACGGTAACTACATTGACAGCTAGGGCCATCTATGGGCAAATTCCGGTTTCATATTTATAGACCTGGTATATATGCTTAAGGGGTTATACGCAGCTATGATTTTCAAAAAATCGATTTTTTTTATTGCATTTTTGTAATGTACATATATTCAAAAGTATACACACAAAATTTCAAGTCGATCCGAGCAATACTTTCGGAGTTATACCTATATATGTAGAGACGCCTCGGCGCGTTTGAAAGTAGGTGGGGCAGAGCCTCAAGCGGCAGCTGTTTACCTGGACCGTTGCTCCTTTGATATACCTGTGTATTGTATTCTTATACATTGTGTGAGAGTGTAGTAGTGTTTTCCTTGTACCTGAGCGTTACAACCAAATCATCTGGAAAATTACGCCGAAAATCATTCCGAGTGGCTCAAAAATTGTTGAAATGGCCGCAAATATCGCCGCCGGTATGTTTAATGAAGGTTCAATTTCACTTTTGTACCATATGAATGCAATGGGACTGTCTTTGGGGCCCAATGCGCATGCATATGTACAAAAGGAGGACAAAGAGCGCGTTACGCTATCCGAGCGCAGAGCGCACAAAGAGACACGAGAGGGAAGGATGGCTCGAAGACAGCACCAAATCGAATTGCTGGAGGCTGCTGAAGGAATGGAGGGTTTATTATATAGTCCTGGAATAGACGACACAATGTAAGTTAAAAAAAAAAAAAATTTTCTATGTGTGAACCGGTTTTGAAACTTTAAACGCGTTTTTCTCAAAACAGCATTTTTCAAGTCGGTGTACACGATATCTCAAAATCGGCTTGTTCGATCGGTCTAAAATTTTAACACAATCTTCTTAGATACATTTTCTAGTAATTAATCGTTCCTTTTGTCAACCCGATACTTATTTTCCATTTTATAAACAATTTAAGGCCAAATTTTACATAAAAAATCGAAACCATTTTTTTGAGAAGCCGCCATTTTGTGAAAATTCAATATTTTGATTAGCCGACCGATTAATTACTAGATAATCTAATATATTAACGAAATTTGTTTGGTTTTTTGATTTCAGATAATCCAATCTTGAGTTACGATGTACACCGTAACGCGTCTTTTTTTAGAGGAGGTTCCGGAAATCGCCTGCAGCGCTCTCTATAATAAACATTTTTATAAATAAAAAATTTGTTTACGTTCTTGAAGGATGCTTTTATAACCACAAAAATTTTCAAATTAATAAATTCAAAAGTCTCTTCAGGATAAATCCTTGAAAAACCGTCTTTTTTTTGCCTCATAACTGCGTATAACCCCTTAAATACGTCAGTAGTAATTATTCAAATCAAGCTAACTACACCGATGTGTGGTATTACAGAAAGAGGAAAAGAATTTTTAACCAAGTAATGAAGCAGTAATAACATTTGAGTTATATAAAAAAACAAGAGAGAGAGAACAAAGCACTCTAACCGAACAAATATATATTTTGATAAAAATTAAGAATCATAAGAAGAAACAGCATTAAGAACACATACATTTTAACCAGGAAGTCACGCTCAATATTCACCGATATTTGATCATAAGTAACACTTAAGGAAAAAATTCGCTTTGCTTATTATACTGTTGTAATGAAAAAAGCGAAAAATTACAAAGAAAAGGAAATACAAAAGTAAAATCAAGAAATGAATAAATAAATAAGCAAGCGAAGAAAATTTTAGAAAGAGAAAAAGAGAGAATCACAAATGCCCATAAATAAAGGGATATATATTTATTATCCCAATATTAACGTAGATTGTGTGTCTCGCAAAAAATTCACCCACTTTCCGTCAATGAATCGAAGTAAAACTTGGTCCATAGATTCATTGGCTTCGACAATGTATTTAATTAAATTTTTTTAGAAATAATAAAATTTTTAAGTAATAAAAAATTATTTTTGCTAGATTAAAAAAATTTTAATAAAAAATACAAAATTGAAATAAACAAGAAAAAAGTGAATAATAAAAGACGATAAATTTTTATTTTCAGTCGTTCATTCATTTTAAGATTGATAAATATTTAAATATATATATCCCCAGCAGCCCGGCTAGCCCTGATCCAGAACAGTCAGGCATAGAGGAAGAAGAACCAGTGGTGGTTCCGCATAGATCGGTCAATATCGATGAGGCATCCACGGAATCAGAAAATGACTCAGACTTTGGTGAGTCAAAATAATTTTTAAAAAATATTTAGTATTAGGTTATTGTATTAAAGTAAATTAATAAAATTAGTTTTCTGGTAGATGCCCTGCAACAAGGTTTCAAACCGGCTATTGTACACGGGGCGGAAAACATCCTCGATATTTCAAACCGGCTATTGTACACGGGGCGGAAAACATCCTCGATAGTCCAGAGCCACGACCGTCTCACGAGCAAGGCTTTGACATGCACGACGATGCGGTAGTCACTCGCATACGCGTTGTATGATAATGAGTATGAGTAAATTAGATCCGGCTCGAAGGACCAAAAAATGTTATGATAATGAGTGTGAGACTGAGTTTGAAAGTATTTTTAACCTGTCGACTGGTAACAAGTCGATGCATTCACACGTAGCATGTCGAGTGACAGATGTGAAAGGTAAGGTTAAGGATCCTGGTGACAAGTATAAATAATTAAATGCACTCAGTATTTAACAATAATTGATTCAATGTTTATTTAATTAGTTAATATTGGTTGCATAAAAATACCTGTTGAATACACAAGAAATGTAATTTGATTTGTTCTGGCCTGGTTGTTGATGTACTGGTGGTGAGTAGGTTCTCAGGCTCCTGAGTTGATTTATTGATTCCGTGTGGTTGATCCTGGTGTGGGACCTGAATAGTTGTAGTGGTATATCTACATAGTTTGTATTATGACTGTTAAGAAGGGGGAAGGGTCTCTACCTGGCTGGGGTACGCATCCGTTCGTGAGCGTCGGGCGTGGCACATTATTCACTCGTCGCGCGTCGAAAATAACACGGAGTTCAGACGCGTGTAGAATGATCAAAAGTTAACCGATTTGGATTCTGCAAAATGGATTCTCCTCCAGAAAGTAAGTACAATTTGAATGAGTTGCTCGGTATTATTATTAACAATGTATGAAATAGTAAGTCATTGATAAACGTAGTGGTATTTTTCTTGGTCCCATTCTGAAAAGTCGTATTAGAAAAATCAATAAGTCAAAACCCTTGTCGACCCCGGCTCTTTAGCCAAATGGAAATTGCTGCTTAGACATTCCTTCAAAACATATTCAAAAATTAGCTGCGACTAGCTGCGACTTTACTTTCGGTGATGCTTTTTGTGCGATGATGCGTGCATTTTCTGCTGTTTTTTGTAATTTTCGCGTCTGAAGATTTTCTATTAATGTTATTTTTCTATTTTTTTCAGAACCTCCTCGTAACACAAAAGAAATTTCTTTTACGAGAAAGGAAATTATCAAATTTGTGAAATCGGTTGTAACATAGTTACATGCGTTAGAGCGATATTGTAATTCCGAACGGCTAGAAGAGCACGAATAATATTTAAGAGGTCCCGAAAACACCTGTGCCACAGACTCGGTACAGGCGTACCGAGTTTTGTGGGCAATAGGCCATCGCCCCTAATGCAAAAACTAGAGCTGTCGCCGCTCCGAAATTCCCTCGATAATGAAAACAGCAGGTCAGCGACCGGCCGGCCTTGCTGGGAGGCGAGGGGAAGGCGGTAAGCGCGGCAACGGCGTACCGCAACAGTCAGGAAATGCTTTAGATTTTAAAATTATTGGCAGAGAGGACTGAGGCAAGGGGAGGCCTATAAAAGGCCAGCGCGGGGAGAGAGACGCTTTCTTAGCGAAGTCGTTTAAACAGTGGAGGTACGAAAATTGAGAAGAGAAAATTCTAATTAAAAATCAAAATTCAAAAGTTATTTCAAATCATACCTATCGTAGCGTCTGTGTTCACTCCAGAAAATGAAATCAGTGGGTAGTGCTCAGAGACGAGAAAGTGCCCAAATCATTAACAATATAGTGTAAAAAATTATCGATTTATCACAATTTAACTAGACGACGAGTTAAATAGAGTAGATGCGTAGGAATAATTAATACAATTAAGCAAGTAGTTTCTAAGAGTTTTTAAGGGAATAGGATTAAGAAGAGAGATCGAAGCGTGTAGAATAAGTGCATCGAAGTAGGCGAACAGATTCCGGAAATAAAATAAATAAATTGGGTCTTTAAACCTACGAGAGAATCGAGAAACGAAAAATCGCATAAGTGGAAAGGAGACAGAGTGCGAGTAAGACGGGAGAGAAAGAGCAAAGAATTGTACATAGAGTTTCTACACTCTATCCAAGTAGTGCGGTGTGTGTGTGTGTGTGAGGCGACAAGACCGAGGCGTCGTCCCGTAACCGTAGCTCGAGCCCCGAAATACCAAGAATTCATGCTCGAATAAGTAGAAATAATCATAAATATAATCGAGGGAATTCCCTAAATTGTTGAAACCGAGAGGATCGAATCAGGAAATGTAGAAGATAGGAAAATTAGAATTAAATAAGAGTAAGTAGAATTAAATAATTAGGATAAGAAAGGATTGATAAATATGAATAAGCAAATCCCGGATAGAAAAATATAAATGATAAAGTGCGTAAAAGTGAAGCAAGAGTAAAAGAAAAAGAATTGTGAACCGAGTTCATACACTCGGTAAAAGGAGCAAGTGCTATGCGAGTGACGGATGGTATGAGTATGTCGGTGTGTCAACCGTACAGAAATACTGCGGTGCGAAGAGAATAATAAACTCTCGAGGGCACCAAGAATAGGTGCACACGATTATAAAAATATAATCATAGAAATAATCGCTAGAGTTACGAAATTAGTATAAGACTCAAATGAACGTAACTCGGAAGTGCCGTTTTTATGAAACTATTTTCTTCAAATAAAGCCGTATTGTAAACCACCATGAAGTCTAAATTAATTAGTTATAGGTCGAGCCTAAAAACCCCACGATAAATAAAAATTTATGTGAACGTGAAAAAATTACCGTTACATGGTATTGAACGAAAATATCAACATGGTCACTGACATTATTGAAACGGAGGTGTCAAAAAAATTGAAGCAACGATACATTTTGCCGACAAGCCTGAAAGATGCCATGGATAGATTCGTATCGGAATGTAAAAAGAGGTGGCAACAAGTCTGCAGGAAGGAAACCAAATTTTTCCAAAAATTCGACGAGTGGCTCAACGTTCCTGTGTCTTTCACAATTGAAAATGAACGTTCGATGACTTACACGGAAAACGCTGTGGGGCATCCCCCCACGGAAAAGACAATGGGACGTCCTTCCACAAGCTGGGAAGGTATGAGTGATCGATCAAAACGGAGGAAAACAGAAAAGGTTCGAAAAGAACATACCGTCGAGGAATTGGCCTACGCTACACAAATGAGTCTCCGAGCGTCTGGAAATTTACAAGCTTCAAAGGTAATTAACGATGTCACAGAAGGCAGCCCATCGAAAGCATCACAGTACCGGAAATCTATAGAACGCGTAACAGAAGATGTGCTTTCAGGCAACGAAGTATTATCACTTGTAGTAGAAGGTAAAATGACCAAAAGTCAGTACCTATTAATACGTTTTGTAAGTGTGCGAAAAAACTGTCGGTTATACCCGCCTTATAAATGTGTATTGGATGCTAAAAAAAGTGTTACCCTGAAAAATCAGAAATTTCTGTAACTGAAAGTGGAGCCACTGTTGGACTCCAAGCATTGCTAAATCATACAGCTGAAATAGTATTAATTGTACAATCAGACGTTATTAAAAGTCTTCCTGAAAACAAAGTTGGCAATTTAGAATTGATATGCAAGTGGGGATCCGATGGCACTTCTGGTCAAAGTACTTACAAACAAAACTTTAGCGATGGAGACGACAAAAAATCGAATGCCAACATTTTCTTTATTTCACTTGTTCCCTTGCAAGTGTTTGATTAAGTCAATCCACACGTGATTATTTGGAAAAATCCACGTCTTTCGTCGCCAAGATTTTGTCGCCCAATTAAAATTCAATTCTTGCACGAAACTGCCGAAGCAACTAGGGCAGAAGTTGATTGTATCGAAGCGCAAGTGAGAAACCTTGTGCCCTTTCAAACAGTAACGGGCGGCAAACAAGTTAACATCGATTTCGAACTTGTGTTGACAATGATAGATGGTAAAGTTTGTAATTCTATTACGAATACATCGTCAAGTATGCGTTGCTACCTTTGTGGTGCTACGTCCAAAGAATTTAATGATATCGACAAAATCCTGCAAAGACCGATTAATGAAGATCGCTCTGAATTCGGAATATCATCGCTGCATGCTTGGATACGTTTTTTTGAATGTTGCTTGCATGTAGCTTACAAATTGGAATCACAAAAGTGGAGAGGGCGCAAAGAGAATAAAGAAAATTTCGATAGAAGAAAAAAAAGTATACAACAAGGCTTCCGTGACAGATTAGGGCTTCTTGTTGATTAACCAAAGCCAGGCTATGGAAGTTCAAATGACGGAAATATAGCTCAGAGTTTTTTCGAGAATTCTGAAATTTCTGCTTCAATAACGAGAATTGATAAAGAATTGATAAAGCGATTCCATGTTGTATTGCAGATATTTCTTGCGGTTTCGAAATCAATGTACTCAAATTTCGCCAATACACTAAAGATACTGCACGAAAACTTGTCGAACTCTATCCATGGTACTTCATGCCAACAACAGTACACAAAATTCTTATCCACGGTCACGGAATTGTGGAATCTTCGATAGTAGTATGTGTACACCTTTGCTCCATCCCACTCCTATCCCCACTCCTTCCCCCACCACGCGGCTACCCCCACCACCTCACTTTTCCACCGCCGCGCTACCCGCTCTGCTTGACCAGTGCCGGTAACATGGAGATGGTAAAGTGAGGTGGTGTGGGTACCTTGGTGAACAAGGAAGAGTAGAGATAAAAGTAGGATAGAGCAAAGGTGTACACATACTTGGAATAAAATTTTCAACTCACCCTTGTGTTGGCGGCATCCGCGACGACTCTCCAGGGTGACGGGCACAATATTTAGTCCAGGACACACACATATGCACTCTCTCTCTCTCTCTCTCTCTCTCTCTCTCTCTCTCTCTCTCTCTCACTCACTCACTCACTCAGTCACGCACGCACACGCTCACCCACGCATCAAAAGCCGCAGCTACGCGCCCTGGTAATACGAATTACCCGCACCCATGGAGCGTGGGCATCGGCAGGGGTGGGGATACGTACCCCGATCAACGTATCGTTACCGCGTGTTACATCGATTCGATCTAGATTTCCGTCCTCGTCAATTAAATGATCGAGGCCGAATATCGTGCACTCCACGAGCAACACGGGTAACTCGCTAATCAGTGGCTCGGGGTGATATAGTTGCTGCCAATCGACGTATACCGATTCATCGATATCGACAAGCAGCACCTCGTAGCACCCGTCATCGTCCATGTTTACGATCTCACCGCGCAGAGCCCTTTGATGCCGCACAACGACGCATGAGGCTCCCGCACACAACTCCTCAAATTTAAAAACACTCCTGTCCACAATTCTGTCAATATATAGTCGCTCCAAATCGTCCTCTAATCTCAGCCACGCAGCACACATTAACTCAGTGCGCAGGAATAACGCGTTATCCCACGCACCGCAAACCACCCGAAACACAAAAGCCGCGGCTAGCGCGAAGTTATCATTTCGCGGATACATTTTTTATATTTAAACTAGCGACGTGCACTGCTAAAGACAGACTGAATGCTCCGGATGAGTCTGGCGGTGATCATAGTGTTTGAAGATAACAAACCCCCCTCTGAGTCATAACTAGGTGTGCAACGCTTTGAATGCAATGTCAGCGGTTTTGCACGTGCGTACCGCTTTGCGCTGTGCTTCTCGTGAAGCGAATGCTCTGCAGTAAAAGACGCAGAATATGATACCGTGCCGCGAGAGACCTCGATTATAATGTATATATAATTATAAAAGAAGAGACACAGTAAACCGATGTATTTGTTTTTAATTAATCAATATTTTATTTAAATCACTTTACAGATATTTACCGTCGTATGCAACATCCCTGCAAACACGGTAATCTTCGTTCCGGGACTCCTCTACCGTTAAATTTATTTTTATCACTGTCTGATCGTCGAGAGGCAAAAGCATTGTAATATTCACGCACTAATCTGTCGTTTTTCGTTACATTATCGCTAAAGAGATTATTAAATCGCGACATGGTAAAGCCGCACGACATAAGGTGTAGGAATACGATGCAAAATTGTCCACACACATCCGACGTATTACTCTGTAGCTGCTTGAGGCCGTACCGATAGAACTTGCAGTTTCTTCGTAGTCGGGCGAGATGTTGCGGTATAACCGGTGGTAGCCCGTAGCTATCAAAGTACATTCCTTTTCCATGATGGTTAACGTACATGGCGATCCAATGCTCTCCAGGTCCGTCGTGGTTATCCGTGTTAACTACGAGTCCGGCTGGTAACGACCATACACGAGGAATTCTGTCAGCCGGGTATACGCCAACGGTTGAAAGTGGTAGATACTGCAGACTCTCGTAGATTTGTCTAGTGTTCATGCTGAACACATAGTCAATGATTAAATGATGACCGATGCGCTTTGAAAGACGTATATATGCAAAATTTATTTCACTGCGTCGTCGATCGTGTCACGACCACATGATGAAGATTTCTCCTCTTTTTTATTCTCTTCCTCTTCGTCCGCTGACCAAACATCCATGTATGATTCTCCTTTAAATGGATGTTCGCGAAGCCAATTTTTTATTTGGAAAGCCTGGCGCATTGCACAATGCGAAGACGCTGTATCGTTTATCATAGCGTGTCAGAAGCATTTTCGCAAAGATTTCGGCATAAATGTGTACGATGGGGCGCCCTCCTCATCCTCCAGGTTGGAAATTTCACGACTCGTGATATCGCAAAGAAGTATAGCCTTCTCGTGACCGCGCGTATAGATGCGTCTTGATTTTCGCGAAATTTCACGCAAGTTAGCGTATACCTGTTTACAGCTCACATCGCCCTCGTACCACTCCATACCGTGAAAATATTTCGAGAGAAAATTATTCTGGCTTCTCGATTGCTGTGGTAATTCGGCAAAGTGACACGGCGGTGCAACGATCCAATGAGCAGAGTACGGTCTATCCACTGCTACCACGGCAATTTCTTTCGGAATAAATTCCGAGTCTTTACCACGCATTCCCTGTATATCCACGACGATATCCATTTTCGCGTCTAATCCGTACAGATGACCGAGTTCGACTGATTAGTTACTCGCGGACACGCTTCTACGTGTCTTAACACGAAATAATTTTATGCCGACATCAGCACATTTTCGCTTATCCGGTAAAATCCACCATTACCTGCCGAGAGGCATCAATTTCAAGGACATTATCATATTCCGCGTAGACTACACAATTTATCGTTGAAGCAAGCGCATCCTCAAATCGTACCTCTATTCTCACACTACCGTGCTTTATTAAATTCCAATGTGTATTGCTGTTCGCCGAAAGATCGGGTGTCAAATCAAAAGCAAACAGACAGTATCCATCGCGATAATTATCGCGATCGATCGAATTACCGTCGTTCAAGAAATGTATTCCAGTGCCCGAAAACAACGTTTGAAAAGCATCCACATATAGATGATTTTTCGTGAAATCAGGTTGTAACGGTTTCGAAGGTAATTGAGCACCATCTACATACAACGAGAGATAATTTATCTTGTAATTTTGGAAATTGAACGGATTCATACTGAAGTCACCGTTAAACGCTTTGTTATCGACAAAACCGATAATTATACGCTTCGGCAACTGACCTAACACGATATTATCGATAGTCTCTCCATGAACACCCGAGTGTATTGAAACGGCTTTTACCTCGACTCTCGTAAGAGGATATTTAGCCGTAGATTTTGCCAGAGTTCTAGCATGTGAGAGCAGCACACCAGGAGCTATTTTTGTTCTACGAACGAGAAGCGATGCCTCGAGAATCTTTAAGCCGCATTGACCATTCTTTGTATTCCCCACAAGACAAAATGAATCTCTAGACCGAACCAGCCGTAGACGCATCTCGACACCGTTTAATAGGAACCGCTCCTGATTGAATATATCGCAATGCAGATGCCCGAGCAAGTCTACAGTTTTTTCGACATTTAAAAATTGTTTTCTCTTCGCAAGCCCCGTATTTTCCGATGTTATATCATCCATTTTCCCAGGCGTATCGTCGTACCAGAGAACGCTCGTGAGATGCGAATTTTTTGCTGCTGGACCGTAATTCAAAAGTGTTTCTATGTACGCTCGATAAGCGTAGGCATTATTTGGAGGTGAAACTAATTTTTGATTCAGGTATACATCCACCTGATTAAACATAGAATGCAAGAGATTGTTTACAGGGCCCGCACTTACTTTCGACGATGTGTCCGCGGCAATTTCCGTAACGGTAGGAGATGTTATTTTCACTCTCAGACTAAGCATAGTATGCGCGAGATCGATATACTCATCACCCTGTCCGGGGATAACAAATTCAATCGGTGAATCATCTGTTAGCGAAGATATTGGTTTGTAATACACCCAATTGGAGCCTTCGATAGTAGTTTGCGTCGGTGGGAGTGAAAATAATTCAAGTTCCGATTTAAGACACTCGCACGAGTGCGCATGTAGAAAAGCCATCTTGTTTCAGCTATCCAAAAATATCTGCAACTGTTCGTTGACGCGTCTTCTTCTTCTTCTTATTGTTCTTATTATTCTTCTTCTTCTTTATTGTTTTTCTCTTTATTACACTTTTATTTTTACGAGAGATACATCGTGGTTTACGTTCGTTCGATGAATGAGGAGTACGTGAAATTTTGCGCTTTTTATAACCAGACCCCCGCATGAGAGTGTCAATTTTTTCAGAGGCTTTGCGTTTGAGATTACTGCCTGATTCTCGCGCTCTCTCGCGAATAGCATCTTTCACAGCTATATTTCTATCGAGGATATCACCGGCCACGTTTACACCAGCACGCAACGCCTCTTTTCCAACTGCTTTAGCGCCCTTCTTTAAAAGCGGTAACACTCGACGAAACAGGCCGCCGAGAAAGCTACCGATACCGTGTCCTCGCTGATTAGGTGTTCCGATATAAACATGGCTAATACCACCGTACCCACGACGACCCCATCCGTGCTGCACACTGTCAATATCATCCATAGTGGTGTAATCAATCGCGGGACCTTTTGAAATGTAGTGTCACAGTCAACGTTCCCTGCTCGAATGGTATAGGATCCCCAAATTCGTCTCTTATATCGATCTCGATAGTGTGTAAATTATTGCGCAAGAGAGGTATATATCGTGGCGTTGAAAACGATTTAATTTTTATCGAACCATACGGACAGTCATCAGTATCAATGGGAACAACTCGTAAGAGGGGTGTTTGTACATCGCCTGTAATATAGCTCTCGCAGATATCTGTGTATAAAAACATGCTGCCCGGTATAGCACCGGTGAGAGATGCAGGCCTCGACCCTGTGTATTCGCAATGCGGTTCTATCATTACGGGGCTACAAGCCTCTTCTGAGAATCCTAGTAGCCTTGCGATAGCGGGCGATACGCGAAAGTCGTGGTAGCGTAGATCGTCGCATACGCGTGCCACTTCGACCTGCCCGCTCGGAAGCGATTTAAAGCGCAAATGATCGGCCACGTGAGGTAACTGATTTATACTCTCCAAAAGAGCGTCTATAGAGCGATATACACCAGGTGCTACTTGGTCTCTATCAGTGCTCCTCCGTGTTAAAAGATTTAAACCCGATAAATCATAATCACCATCCTCAAAAGTTACGAGATTTTCTACAGTAGGAACATGTAAAAGAGTCATCAGATAAGCAATTTCCACAAGAGAAACAGCCCATTCTCCGTGCAGGCGTATCTGACGTGGTAGTTTTGTAATAAATTTCGTCGTCGTATTATCCGGAAAATACTGCATACTACTGTTGCTCGGTAGTACGACAAAGAAAGAGCTATCCTTGGAGCTCATATTTATTACGGACGATGATCCCGAGCGTTCTTCTTCTTCTTCTTTGTCCTCTTCTTCTCTTCCGTCTTCTCGGATGACGGAGGCGCTCGTACTCGTGATAATTCTGCCTCGTAGAAAATACCGTCGATAGTCTCGTTATTCAGATCGTGTAAAATATACACGTGTTGGAAAATCAGCTGGCGCACGGCGATCGATAATCGTCGTGCGCCTACCTGTTGCGCTGCTTGGCTACACGGTGTTCGGTTGAGGCGAAGACAGCCGAAGCATGGGCTTCGCGAAGCCGAGGATGTGCCTCACTGGCACGCCGCGTCAAGCGAGAGGGTGTCTCTCTCGCTTGACTTCGGTTTCGCTCACCGGCTGTCTCGCTCAATTGACTCCAGCGCCCAACAAACCTTTCGTACTCGCAGCCATCTTGATAATTCGGCACTTTTGCGACACACATCCTCTGGACAGCACGCGCATCCATCGAACTTCCAAGCTTTTTCTCGGACAATCATACATCGGAATCGCTCACCTTCACGCCCATCAGGACTCATTGCTCAAGGTAAGAGTGCTCTGACATAATTACGTTGTTAATTCACTGCCGGAGAGGAGAAATTGGTGCATCCTCACTGGGTCTCACCTGTGGCGTGCGTTGCAGCGCATGCTGTACCACGTTCCCCTCATGTCTTTTTGCCGGCTTAATTAATATAATTAAGCATGTGCTGCACATTCACTGTATTTTCCCCCAGTAAATCTGCTGGAAGAATGCAGTGAATGTAATTTTGCTCAACCAGATAGCCTCAATATCTGTTTGCGGTGTGCTGTGCAGCACTGATTGCTTCGCAGGTCGCACACAAACTCACTGCATTCAGACCAGGGCTACTGTAAACTCTCATTAATTCGCTGCAATCACTTAGCAATACAGTGTTAAGTGATTGCAGTGAATTACACACAACGGTTCGCACTCAAGGCATCGGCGTGTCGTGCTGCGTGGCTGTTGCTACGCTGCACACACCGCAGCCTCAAATTCATATTCAGCGCACAATTGACAGTTGTGTGCTGCTCATAGTACAAGTCGAAAATTCTATTTGTTAGTTTATTTGATATATTTGCACTCACCAATCCGAGCGTGTCATGTGGCGTAGCTGTCACTACGCTGCAGGCACCGCTCGCTCATGTACTCACTCAGCGCACAATCAATGTGATTGTGTGCTGCTCACCAATATTCAAAAGTTAATTGTTTATTTTTATTTCAATATTTTTCATTTATCTAAATTCAAATTCAGGAAGTCTTTATCAATCAAAAGAAGTTTGTAGTTAATTTGCACTGTTAGTGCGCTCGACTTGTATCTTTGAAAACTTTTGTATTTATGTAAAATAAACGAGGAAGGTAGCGAACCGCTTCCTCAAGATAACATCTCTGTGTCTGGTTTATTCTCCTCTTGTCTCGAGTGAGTTTTCATTGTGTTTCAATACATTCGCAGATTGGTCAAAGGCATCACCAGGAAGGAAATCTCAACATCTTTAGTCGATTACTAAACATTTGGTCCTTCGAGCCGGATACTCGACTTGAGCAAGAGAGACCAGGGTCTCTGCCTTCCGCTCTCATCCCAGCACATCGGCTCATCAGGAGTAGGACTCTGCGAAGCCCATCTCAGGATCCTCATCGGCTCATCACCTCGTCAAGCGGAGCAACAAGTAGGGTAAAGTACATCTCTGCGGAGAAGCTTCGTTACTGTCTATCTCTTTCTCTACTTGGACCGTTTGCACAGGGCTAGCAATGTCCGAGGGCAATCCAATGGACTCCGGGGTGGCGCCTGGAGATCTTGAGGAAAAAAGGACATTGGTAGTTCCTGCGGCCGGCACCGTTCCGAAGAAGGCCCGATCGCCAACTCGGCTTACAACCGAGATGGCGTTGAAGGTTTAATCGCAACGGCGCCGGATTGCTCATATGCAGACGGTCATTGCTCTGCTTACTGAGGCCGGGGATACCCTCGCCATGGAGTCGCTCGACGCGTACGTCGAGCAGGTCGCGGAGCTTCACAGCGCCTTCCAGAGGGAGCACGAGCTGTTGGAGTCTTCGTGCCCTCCGAGCTGTATCGACCACGAGTACTTTGCGGACGATCTGCAAAGCCTTGAGGCGCAGGTTGCCCTCAAGGCCAAAGTCACAGCTCGGGAAGCCATGGCGAGGCTATCTCGAGGGCACATTCCTGCGCCGGCACCCGTAGCGTCGCCGCGCCCCCACACAAAGCTGCCGGAGATCAGGCTGCCGACGTTCGGGGGGGATTATTCCGGGTGGCCGGCGTTCCGTGACGTGTTCACGTCGCTGGTCGTCCGGGATGCCCGCCTCACCGACGTCGACCGTCTGTTGTACCTGCGTGGCTGCGTGTCGGGCGCGGCGGCGCAGCTCATTCAGGGGTTCGCTGTCACAAGCGAATCGTTTAACCAGGCATGGGAGACATTGGTCTCCCGTTACGAGAACAAGCGGCTGCTGGTGCAGGAGCGCCTGGATAGGCTCTTCTCACTAAAATCGTGCTCATCGGATTTAAAATCGTTCTCAACAATCCTGGCTTCGTTCTCCGAGGCGTACAGGGCTCTTTCTTCGCTGGCAACGAAGGAAGAGCTCTGGGAGTGCGTGATGGTGCGGTTGCTTGCAAAACAGCTTGACCAAACCACGCGTGAAGCCTGGGAGACGAAGCTAGGACGCACACCTGATTTCCCGGCTTTTGCTGAGCTCGAGGAGTTTGCGGAGACTAAGGTGAGAGCGTTGGAGATGGCGAGGGCCACTCCCAAGACCGGGACAACCTCGAACCGACCGTCGTCTGCGAAACCTCCCCCAGCGAAGGCCGGGACGCACAGCGCCGCGGCGCATCATGCAGGTAGCGCAGCACGTGGCGCTCCGTCGTCTACCTTTATCGCGAACGATTACCCCTGTGACTGCTGCCGGGCTCGTGGGCATTTCATTGTCATGTGTCCTGAGTTCCGGCGGCTCACTGTGGGTGAGCGTCGCAAGATGGCGGAGAAAGTACGGCTGTGCTACAACTGCCTTGGTCGGCACAACGCGTCGGCATGTCGATCGAGCCGGAAGTGCAAGGAGTGTTCAGGGCGGCACCACACGATGCTGCACCCGGCAGCGCCCCCTGCAACAGCTTCCGACGCGCAACCGGCTCAATCTCAGGCTTCAGCACAGTAGGATGTCGTCGCGGTCGTTCACTCATCGGCACAGCTCACATGGAACTGCTCAACATTATTGGCAACTGCATTAGCAGATATTCACACATCGGTTTCAGCTCATCAAGCAAGACTTCTCATCGATCCTGGGTCAGAATTGACTTTCATTACGGAAGAACTCTTTCGTAAGCTCAACGCACCACGCAAGCACTTATCAATTCCGATCACAGGGGTCGGTGGAAGACGCTCAACGCAGACACATGGCTCGGTACAGCTCACACTGTGTTCCACATACACCAAGGAGAAAGTCACGGTACAGGCTCACATTCTCAACACGGTTACTACTCATTTGCCATCTTTCGAGTCGTCAGTTCGCACATGGCCTCACATAGTGAAGCTGAAACTGGCGGACCCTGACTTTCTCACACCACGACCAATCGATATCATAATTGGAGCAGACATTTATGGACAGGTTATTAAACCAAATATTCTCAGGGGCACATCATCCGAACCTATTGCTCAATTATCGATATTTGGGTGGCTCATCATTGGACCAACGAACTCATGCCAATCTGACGCACTCACTGTTCATCATGCTGCGGTGCAACATGACGATCAGGAATTACAAAATGTGCTAACGAAATTTTGGATTCAGGAAGAGCCACCAAAGGACACAGTAAGTCAACTCACACCAGAGGAGCAGGCATGCGAAGATCATTTTCGCGACACGCATCAGCGTGATTCTACAGGCCGGTACATTGTTCGGCTGCCTCTCATATCATCGCCTGCGAATCTTGGAAACTCACATTCACGAGCACTTCAGTGTCTGCAACACACACTACGGAAAATCTCAAGAAATGCTGAATACGGTCAGCTCTATACAACGTTCATGGACGAATATGAGCAACTCGGTCATATGGTGAAGGCATCAGAATCATCTCCAAATGAAAAACATTATTACTTGCCTCACCACGGTGTTCTCAGACCAGACAGTACTACCACGAAATTACGTGTTGTATTCAATGGGTCGAGTTCAACTTCATCAGGAAAATCTCTCAATGACATCATGCACACCGGACCGAATTTATTGCTCAACATTTCGGACGTGCTCATCTGGATCCGTCAACATAGACACATCTTCGCCACTGACATAACAAAAATGTATCGTCAGATCCGAGTTCATCCTGAGGATTGGAATCTTCAACGGATTCTATGGAAAGATGCTCAACAAAATCCGGTGCCTTTTCAGTTAACTACGGTTACGTATGGTACCAAAGCTGCGCCATATTTGGCAGTTCGAACACTCATGCAGCTGACCGAAGATGAAGGCCATCGGTGTCCGCTTGCTGTGCCAGCTATAAAATTTGGCAGGTATGTGGATGACATCTTCGGTGGGGCGGATTCAACTCAACAGCTCATTGAAATAGCTCAACAGCTCAAGGACTTGTGCATGGCGGGCGGTTTTCCACTCGCCAAATGGCACTCGTCTGACCACAAAGCATTTGCCAATATCTCATCATCAAGGTCAAGCTCAGCTATCTCAATGGACGACGGCGAGACAAAAATTCTTGGATTGACTTGGCTTCCGAGTGAAGACAAGTTCAAGTTCGCATCTCGGTTCAACTCAGCTCAAGAAAGTTTCACAAAACGCCTCATTCTCTCTGAGGTGGCTCAGCTCTTTGATCCGCTTGGTTTCGTCTCACCGGTTGTGATAAGAGCCAAGATTCTTTTACAAGAGCTTTGGCTTCACAAGCTCAGCTGGGATGAACCACTGTCATCTCAGGTCTCAACACGATGGACTGTAATCAGAGAAGATCTCAAAAGCCTGGCCAGGCTCTCAATTCCTCGTTGGTTCAATACATGGAGCAACTCAACAGTGGAATTGCATGGCTTCTCTGATGCATCTCAACTGGCCATGGCCGCAGTGATTTACATCACTGTTGACTCTACTTCCACAGGAAAGGTGGCTTCACTTGTTTGCTCAAAAACGCGCGTGGCACCACTCAAGAAGCTCACCATACCAAGGCTTGAATTGACTGCAGCTTTGTTATTAGCTAAGCTGGTTGCATACGTTCAAACCACACTCAAGGTTGGAATCTCATCGACTCACCTGTGGACGGACTCATCAGTAACTCTCACCTGGATCAAAGCGCATCCTTCTCGATGGAAGGACTATGTCCGAAATAGAGTCGCTCAAATACAAGAGCTCACACCCAGTGCTCAATGGCGTCATGTGGCAGGCACAAGCAATCCAGCTGATTGTGCCTCGCGAGGGATTTCAACAGCTCAACTGGCTTCTCATCAGTTGTGGTGGTCAGGTCCACCGTGGATGGTGAAACCTAGTCAATCGTGGCCAAAATCCACAGCTGATTCAGAGGATTTAAGTATCATGGAAGCCCGACCAGGGTTAGCTCTTCTCGCGGCAACACAGACGCCAGAGTATCACTGGGAACTCATTTATCGCTGCTCTACACTCGCAAAATTATGTCGTCTTACCTCATATTGTGTGAGAGTAGTGGAAAAAATGAGAAAGAGGTTAGAATCGGCAGGAGACGCTCCACTCACTGCGAGAGAAATGGCTGCAGCAAACACATTTTGGACAAAAGCCACACAAGCCGTGTTTTTCAAGCACGAGATACAAGTGCTGCAGTCAGGCTCGCATGTTCCATCTGCTCACCCCTTCAGTCGGTTAACAGCTTTTATCGACGAGGAGGGTGTGATAAGAGTTGGAGGTCGTCTTTCAGAATCAGCACTCACTTATGAAGGAATGCATCCTGCTATTCTGCCTCGCCACTCTCGATTTACGACTCTCGTAATAGAGCAAGCTCACGCGCGTACTCTTCACGGAGGCACACAGCTCACACTAGCTCAAGTCAGGCAGACACATTGGATCATAGGCGGTAGAGCTCCTGTGAAATCTCATATATTATACTGCGTGGTGTGTGCTCGACACAGAGGAGTTCGTGCACAACAATTGATGGGCCAGCTCCCTCTGTCACGAGTCACACCATCGCGCGCATTTACTCACACAGGAGTAGACTACGCCGGTCCGCTCACGCTCAAAACTTGGAAGGGTCGAGGCAGCAAAACGCACAAAGGCTGGATCTGCGTTTTTGTGTGTCTCGCCACTTCAGCTCTGCATCTTGAGGTCGTCAGTGACTACTCAGCTGACGGCTTCCTCTCAACGTTCAGGCGATTCTCATCGAGGCGTGGCCTTCCTCACACCATCTACTCTGACTGTGGCACCAACTTCATTGGTGCACACAAATTTATATGTCAGATGTTCAGTAAGGCTTCACAAGAGCATCATCTCATCGCTTCTTCTCTCGCAAATCAACAGATTGCGTGGAAGTTTAACCCGCCTGCGGCACCACATATGGGTGGTAAATGGGAAGCAGCTGTAAAGTCCGTTAAATTCCATCTGCGGCGAACGGTGGGTGATACAGCACTCACGTTCGAAGAGCTCTCAATGCTGCTTGCTCAAATCGAGGCTATACTTAACTCAAGGCCTCTGGAACCGCTCAGCGATGATCCAGATGACTCATCAGCACTCACGCCTGGACATTTTCTCATTGGTGGAGCACTCACAATGGTCCCAGAATCAAATCTGGAAGATCTGGCAATCTCACGGCTCTCAAGGTGGCAATTGTTGCAGCAAAAGATTCAACAATTTTGGCGACAATGGTCTGCACACTATCTACAACGGCAGCAGTCGATTTCAAAATGGCATCATCCTGATAACATCATTAAAATTGGCTCGTTGGTTCTGCTCACGGATGAGCGCTTTCCACCGTGCAAATGGCCACTTGCACGTGTCATCGAGTTACATCCAGGCAAAGACGGGCTCACCAGGGTGGTGACACTCAAGACTGCTACCACCACGCTCACCAGGCCGATCTCAAAACTTGCTGTTCTGCCAATCTCATCCAACACCCAGCAATGAATAGTTAATCATCAACCCCGTTGCTGATGGCGGGCGGAATGTTGGAAAATCAGCTGGCGCACGGCGATCGATAATCGTCGTGCGCCTACCTGTTGCGCTGCTTGGCTACACGGTGTTCGGTTGAGGCGAAGACAGCCGAAGCATGGGCTTCGCGAAGCCGAGGATGTGCCTCACTGGCACGCCGCGTCAAGCGAGAGGGTGTCTCTCTCGCTTGACTTCGGTTTCGCTCACCGGCTGTCTCGCTCAATTGACTCCAGCGCCCAACGAACCTTTCGTACTCGCAGCCATCTTGATAATTCGGCACTTTTGCGACACACATCCTCTGGACAGCACGCGCATCCATCGAACTTCCAAGCTTTTTCTCGGACAATCATACATCGGAATCGCTCACCTTCACGCCCATCAGGACTCATTGCTCAAGGTAAGAGTGCTCTGACATAATTACGTTGTTAATTCACTGCCGGAGAGGAGAAATTGGTGCATCCTCACTGGGTCTCACCTGTGGCGTGCGTTGCAGCGCATGCTGTACCACGTTCCCCTCATGTCTTTTTGCCGGCTTAATTAATATAATTAAGCATGTGCTGCACATTCACTGTATTTTCCCCCAGTAAATCTGCTGGGAGAATGCAGTGAATGTAATTTTGCTCAACCAGATAGCCTCAATATCTGTTTGCGGTGTGCTGTGCAGCACTGATTGCTTCGCAGGTCGCACACAAACTCACTGCATTCAGACAAGGGCTACTGTAAACTCTCATTAATTCGCTGCAATCACTTAGCAATACAGTGTTAAGTGATTGCAGTGAATTACACACAACGGTTCGCACTCAAGGCATCGGCGTGTCGTGCTGCGTGGCTGTTGCTACGCTGCACACACCGCAGCCTCAAATTCATATTCAGCGCACAATTGACAGTTGTGTGCTGCTCATAGTACAAGTCGAAAATTCCATTTGTTAGTTTATTTGATATATTTGCACTCACCAATCCGAGCGTGTCATGTGGCGTAGCTGTCACTACGCTGCAGGCACCGCTCGCTCATGTACTCACTCAGCGCACAATCAATGTGATTGTGTGCTGCTCACCAATATTCAAAAGTTAATTGTTTATTTTTATTTCAATATTTTTCATTTATCTAAATTCAAATTCAGGAAGTCTTTATCAATCAAAAGAAGTTTGTAGTTAATTTGCACTGTTAGTGCGCTCGACTTGTATCTTTGAAAACTTTTGTATTTATGTAAAATAAACGAGGAAGGTAGCGAACCGCTTCCTCAAGATAACATCTCTGTGTCTGGTTTATTCTCCTCTTGTCTCGAGTGAGTTTTCATTGTGTTTCAATACATTCGCAGATCGGTCAAAGGCATCACCAGGAAGGAAATCTCAACATCTTTAGTCGATTACTAAACAACACGAATGGCTCTCGATTCACCGATATTCGTTGAATCTTGAATAATTCGTTACTCCAACCACGCTCGTATCCTTTCACGAAAGCTGCTTTAGCTGTACTGATACGTACCAAGTCACCGACGCTGTATTTAGGCTTTTTAATTTTTTTCGCGTTACGCTCGTAACGCCGTGCTAAATTGTCTCGGGCTATAGAGGCATTTTCGAGGGTTACCTCACTCGGAGGAATACGCGTTCCGCTGTGTCTAGTGTGATTATAAGCATATAAAAAATTTTGTAAAACATCGATGTAACGCTTATTTCGCGTGTATGTAAAGTAGCGCCACATTCGCTCTTTTATTGTTCGATTAAAGCGTTCGGCAATCGAGGCTTTTATATCAGGGTTACGAGCAGCGCGAAAATCGATATTCTTTTTCTTGAGAATTTGCTGAAACGGTGCGCCGATAAATTCTTTGCCTCGATCAGTTTGCAATTGTTGAGGGCGACGATTGTTACTGCGCGCGAGTATGCGTGTGAGACCGCGGGCCACGTTTGCGCTCGTTTTGTCACGCAAAGCCTCGACCCACGCGTATTTGCTCAACACATCAATAACAACAAGCAGATACGCGTACCCATCGTTGTACGTGGCTATCGAGCGAAGATCAGCTAAATCAGCCTCCCATACATCGTCTATATTACTCACACTGTACGTACGACGGGGAAATCGTCGTCGTACGAGGCGATGCATGTTATATGAATCCTGTGTCTCGAGCCATGGTAAAACATTTTTTCGCGCTACTCTACGATCCACCTGGGCCAAATTTTTTGCTCAAGAATAGGAAGCAGGATGATAATATACAGGCGCGAAATCGACAATTATCAGGCGTCGATTGTTTCAAGTCGAATAATAGATAGCCGTGCGGTGCGGCTGTTGCATCGAAATATACTTCCTGCAAAAATCGCGGATTCTCGGGACATACCTGGCGGGCTAGGTGCTGAATTTGCGCGCGATCTCGCGGATTTTTGAAGACAATGATATAATTAGCGTTTAAGGAGATATCGCGCTGCCCGTGACCCTGATGGAAGAGATTTTGCGTGATGAAAATGACACTAAGATTTTTATGATGGCTACCCTTGGTGAAAAGATCGACCACAGTATTGTTGGATGCCTCGCGCATTAGATCGTCAATGACCACAAGTTTAGGTCTTGCGTCATTCGAGTAGTCTACTGCTTGCGGTAAACCCTCGCGAAATTCGATTTTATCACCGTACTCTGAATACCCGGACTGCCACTCTGAGTAATAAAAAAGTATACGCTCGAACGGGACATCCGTCATTTCGCGCATGTATTTAAAGAATTTCCAACGTGTATCCATATCGATGAGTGTCTATCAAAATCAATCAGCATACTCTTAAATAAACTTATACCGCGGCTGCGGCTGCGGCGGCGGCGGCGGCGGCGGCGACCCCGCGGCATCAGCTATTTTCGCGGCCTTAAAGAGCTGATAAGACGCGGCGCGCCTGCACTAGCTGATGAGGCGCGGGCCGGCGGTATAAGCTGGCGTTTACGCTGTATGTATATTAAATAACGATAATTTTTATATTTCTCACAAATAAAGCAATATTTTTATTTCACTATGCATACATCTCTATATACAAATTTTACGAATCATCAAATTCTAAACAACGATATTATATCCACGGATGTGGCACTAGAAAGCCAGAACAAAAGGAAACACTCGATAAGAAAGACGGGACAAAAGGAATCAACGATGAGAAAGTCAGCACAAAAGGGAACGGTAGAGAGATAGCAGCTACTGTTACGAATAGCAGCACAAAAAGAACGATCCGATAACGATTTTATACATGATAAATCAATTTTTCAATGTATTGTACACAGTAAATATGTTACATGAAATTAGACAAAAAGATTATTTTTAAATATCGCGAATTCACCCGTAAAACTATATACTTTTTGCGTTATACTAATTAGCGTGTTTCACAATAGCCATACGGTACAGTAGAGTACAGCCCGTGCCGTTTTCGCTTCGTGTTAACAGGCTCGCATGATTTCGTTTCTTTACGCGTTACTACATGATGAAATTCCGTACGTCGAATAGCGTCGAATTTTAAAATAATAGGTACGCTCCTTGCTCCTGTCACGAAAGATCGTAATGCGTTATAATTTACGTGACGGCTATTCGCAAAGTTTAGCGTGATACCCTTCACTTTACATTTTTCAATAATCGTACCGTCGGGTTTACGGACAAGGTATGCGTAAAATTTTGGTCCACCCGAAACGAACGAAGTTATATAACTACCAGGCCCGTATTCACTTAATTCATCCGTAAGATCTCCTAGAAATTGACCGATTGGTGGCTCATACTCGTTACCACCGGGATGGTTCACGTAAATACAGGAGTCCGTATCGCAGTACAATATTCGCCGCCCGAGCCCCTCAAGATAACTGTATAATTTTAGGCGTGCCTGTGCCGTCGTGTATGCTGCAATCACGGCGTTTGATGTCGGTGATGGTTGGATAGCATCGCGGTTGCTCACATAGTTTACATACATAATCTTGTGATTAACCGGTAGCATCCCCGTCACCTCAATCTCCGGACTCGTTAGTAAATTCATTAACTCCGCGCGCGTGAAGACGATAACGGTTTTCGTGAGATTCTCTCGTTGACCAAACTTTCCCCAGAATGAATTAAGAGCCAATTTCGCTAGTGAACGTAAACCCGGATTTGGCTGCAAAGCACTTCGCTCGAGATATACACCCTCAGACTCCTTGTACAATGCTATAAAACGCTCTATTGCTTCCTCGTCATCGTTACACTCTGTTGGCGGACCACTCGCCTCCTGTTTTATTTTTAGGAATGTATCGATGTACTCGGCAAAATGATCGCCTCGTCGCGTTGTCGAGTCATACTGCGTAACAACGTATTGCCAAATTTCATAGATACGCGTCACTTTATATCCGAGCGACACAGCTTTTCTCAGTTCGTCCACGACCCATGTGCCGTCAAACGCTCGCTCAGTCGTGTCATCGTGTGTACAAACCTCGGATGTGTCCATATCAGTACAGCACGTTCTACACAGGGGGAACAGTAGTTTCCCATGCATGCGAACAGGCAGTACGGGTATATACAAATCGCGCGGTGCCAGCACGGTACACTTCACGAGACCCTCGACGACACTTAGATCGTTTTCAAGTCCTACGAGTTCTCGACACTCGTCACCTACGTACAATTTCGGGTGTCCAACGGGATATTTTCCATTCTTACATACCCACGGATACAGCGAGCAAACATCCACATAGCGTATCTGCTCCCCGTTCGCGACGTCGTACAAGCTTACAAAATTTTCCGTTCGACCGCCAAAGAATGCATCGCGTGGTTCGAGAGGCGCCTGCTTGACCATGGCGTGATTTTTCACGTATATCGACATTTCCTCGTTATTCTCGAGTAATCTGTCAAAATCGCATTCCCATATTTCGGTTAGAGTGTACCCTTTCGATCTGATTCGCCCGGAAATAAGAATGGTACGCTCGTATCGCTCATCCATTGTATCACCGAATTTAGTTCGAGCATCTCTATTCACGCGATAACATCGTGGACAACCATGCCAAAAGCAGCCATGAAATTGAAGAACGTGATGGACCCCCGCATCCACGTAGTAACCGTCCACGGCCGGTAGGCCGGCCGGAGGGCGATACTCTCTCGTGCGTCCAGCATGAGCGATAACGCAGTTGAGCTCACGCTCGAGCCATACGAGCCATACGACGGCCTTGCGCGATTGCTTATCGCCCCAGCGATATCCTCCTGGTGGTAACACCGCAATGCGATCTTTCTGTAGAAAATTCTTTCGAAATACTCTCATACATGCTGATGCTATCGTGCATGCTTCTGTAAAGGGGCACACGCTCCCACAACGTATAAGTAACTCTCGAAAAGCTAAACACGCTCGTCTCAAAACCGTAACATCTGTACGACAATATTGCACAAATTGCGTCGCAAAATCAAATTTATAATCTACGCGACTCGATTCTTCCTCATACCATTTTAAAAAGCGCTCGCGATCCGCTGAGAACATGGTATCGGGTGAGTAAAAATGCAAAGCCGGCAGAGGACCTGAGTAATTCTGATATTCCGGTGTGTTGAATAAATGGGGAAATGTACCTTTTGCCACCTCATCAGCGAAACCAAAGGCCTTAGGTAAAGCACTAAGAGCCATGGGTAAATAGTTTAGACTATCGAGAAAAACGACATCGCCAATTTTCATCGAGACAATCTTCGTACCGTTCATAATCAGAGAGGGCAGCTGTGTTTTTTGCACCTCGATTAAATACCGTAGAATAAATTGTGCGTCGAAACCTCTAGCATTATGGGCGATGCAGATGGTCTTTTTAAATTTTTGCGATAATGCCAATTTTACGAGATCCCCAACAGGATCATCGATAAACACGAATTCACGTTTACCACAGTTAGCACAATCTGTCTCTATATCTGTGATATCCAGACATGCCATACATACGCATTGTGCGACACATAAATTCGGTTCGTGAATTCGTGTCGATTTATCATCATGCAATTGCGCGTGTTGCTGCGTCTCAAAATCATAAAATAAAAATCTCGTGCAAGACTTGTCTTTTTTCTTCTCCTTTTGCGCATCTGATTTCTTAAGAGGTGCTATAAAACATGCATGCGTAGTCGGCCGCGTTTGTTTGCATGTAGTACAAAACGATATACCACATACATGCATCTTTTTATCTGTGGTTTTAATCATACGCGAGCAGCCTCTACAGATTTTCAATGCGTTACAGACGCTGTACCGTCTATATTTACGAGACGTGATACCCGCGGAGCCCTCACTCTTGTGATGAGCGAGGCAAAAAGCACCAAAGAACGAACGATTACAGTCTGCGCAATACTCAGGCTGAGAGTCTCTATTACCGTTGCAATAAGTGGATTGACAGCGAGCACATTGATAGCTACATCGATGCTCGAGTACTCGAATATACTTGGAATTACATTGCGTGCAGAACCCCCGACTACCTAGCGCACCGGCGAGATTTAATATCGGTTGATAGTGATGAGAACGCTCGTAATAGAGAATAAAGAGTGTATGATTAATTTTACCTGTTGCAGTGAGTACGTATTTTCGCCCATCGTACAGAGCCGGAACGCGTTTTCCGAAGGTGAGAAATTCATAAACAACAATCGCTATACCCTCGTGAACCAAGTACTCCTGAAAGAGCTGAATTTCGCGCGCACCACACCCCCTAGACGGTGTCGTTACCCCTGCATTACGTGTGAGCTCTATCGCCGCTGTATATTGCACACCTCAAAGCCCGTTCCGAATTTGACACCATCGTCTGTGTAGCACACCCGTACGTATTTGACCGCGTTCGGCATGCGCTCGGGCAGTGACAAGGGATCGTTGTAGACACAAATAATCGCGATTACTTATGCGTAAAATTGACTTTTTTGCTATAGACTCGTGTGTAAGCCTAGTGCCCACACCGGCTCCTTCGACGCCTCGTACTATACACGTCGTCATTCTACATGTACCAGCGTCTATTCGAAATTCGCGCGCGCTCTGAGCTACACTATTAATTAGTCGCCATATATCGTCGGGAACGATGTCACGAGCTGGTCGAAATGATAACCATACAGGTCCTTGCGCAAAAGACGGTACGCTCAGAGTCATACCCACATAATCATGTCCTTCGCACGATTCTGTAAGACGTGTGAGAACATCTCGTACACCTCCCTCGAACCATGTCAGATGATCGATACCGACCGGTGGCTGACGAAAATAAAAATCTGTCTCTCGACCCTGCATCCTAAAGCGTGAAAAATAACGTCTCTGCTCGTTGTCGATACCGAAACGTTCACCAGGAGGCAAAATATCACCACCCCGTGCAACAGTCCTTCCATCGCCGGTCTGTCCACCTGCAGGCATAATTAAACCATTTATTAGAATTTTTATTTAATTTACTTTAAATTTTTGTTTGTCGCTGGCTATATACTATGCATATAATTCGTGTAACGTAAGAATTACAAACTTATATTTGCTTCTAGTCCTCGAATCCGTCGACTGCACCCGGGAACCGCCGACGCATTTCGTAAACCAACTCGATTGTCGGCGGTCTCGGCACAGTGAATCGTGCAAAGCGAAAAACGTTTGGGTCCGTCTCCTACCCTGCTTTTTCATTTTACTATTATTATCCGCGTAATTTTTTTATTTTTGTCAGCGTAGTTGTATTATTAAAAGCTTACCTGAATCTACAGGGTCCTCCTCCTCCTCTTCCTCCTCCTCCTCGTCGTCATCGTCTACGTCTTGCTCCTCCTCCTCCTCCTCCTCCTCTTCTTCTTCTTCTTCTTCTTCTTGCTCCTCCTCCTCCTCTTCTTCTTCTTCTTCTTCTTCTTCTTCTTCTTCTTCTTCTTCTTCTTCTTCCTCGCTGTCTGTATTGCTGCTGGCATCATCGTTTGAACTGTATTGTCGCGATGGGCCTGCGACGGATTCATCTGGTTCTCTCGAGGGGCCTGCCATGAAAAGACCGTTTGTAGGTTTATAACCGCAGAATGGCTGGGTAAAATTTATCCAGCGATTCCCTACGGTGCTGTCGCCATCGTTGTCCCTGCTATGATCATCTGAATCGGTTCTACCCTCCTCATCGAAATCATAGGTGTCGGATCCCATTTCTGCGTCCTCATACCGTCGAACTATATAAAAATCTTATGAAATAAAGGAAATAAAATGAAAGTAATTAGCGCTGTATATTACTTACGTCTTTCATTGAGTATGGGTTGCAGAGCAGTCTCATTCAGCCAACCTCGTCGACGAATAACACGCACCACCGAATCAATAATTATTTGATTATCAAACAATCCAATATTATACGCGTCAACTAAATCGCGCTGATGACACTCGCACAGCATACCGCGAATTTTACGAACAACCGCCTGTGTCGGAAGTTCCCATAGGGTGATCTGTAAATTTCTTCTACCCCAGCGCGAACGCAACGACGGTCTACGCTTCAATATAAACTCTATCAATTTTCTTATCAATGAGCGCTTTACCACTCTGACCATGATTATGCTGTCACAGTAGTAGTAGTAGTAGTAGTAACCACAGTAAATCAGACAATTAACTAGAGAATTTTCAAAGCGGCTCACTTTTATATATATTCCTTTAACAAGCTCTCTCTCTCTCTCTCTCTCTCTCTCTCTCTCTCTCTCTCTCTCTCTCTCTGCATATACTGCAACGATGTAATGAATACGACTAACCAAGAAGATGGCCGCACGCGTTCGCTTTACAAAAGCAAGACCTAGGGAAATATTTAGCGATGATGATGTACTTAGTTATCGAGTTTCGCTGCTGAAAGTCATATTGTTTTCATCTAATTTCAAGGCACTCGCCCATGAGGAAAATCATCAAATTTCACCGACGAATATTATTTAGTTTTCATGGTACATATTATCTGTATGTCAATGTGTGCGTGTGCGCATAAGTGTGCGCGAGTATGCAAGAGTTTTGGGATATATCTGCTGCTGTTACTAGGCTGTTGAGGAGAATGCGACAAATATCAAAGGATATTGGCTAGCAATTTTCAGGCGTATGATTTGCAGTATCAAAAGAAGAGGCAATGCAATTAGGTGGTGGGGGAAATCTGTATAAAACGGAGTATGAACACGACCGACGATTCATTCGAAAAGTTACAGTCTACAGGAAAGCAATAAAAATGGCAAATAACGGTGCTAAGTCTCATGCGATATCGCAGTATATAGTGAACCCCGTTATGTACGGTTTAAATAAATCATTTGGTAAAATAATCGTAGCCGGGTTCGAGTTGAACTCTACGTGTATGCTTACACCGGTGGTGAAAATATTGTCGAATACTTTTACCGGAATTACACTCGGTGCGGACGAGTGGCGAGTGTTTAAAAGTGATTTTTCTCGCGTTCAACAATATTTCGAAGCTCATGGGACTGATGCCGAGAAAATGTGTAATACCCGCATAGAGCACACAACGCATTACACACTTTTAACCTCGTGTTACCAGCACAGAGCTGTGTCATTTGGTAAAATAAGCGGTAGCGTTGATGAGGAATACGAGAATCAAGAGGAATCTGGAGAATCGAAACGGAAACGCTTCCGAAAATACTCTCCAAACATTGTTCTTCAGCGGTCTACATTTGATATGCTCGTCGAAATAAGTAGAAGAATTGATATTCATATGCAGGCTCTAGAGAGCAAAAGTGAAACGATTCAGAGGTGTATGCACGAGGTGGTATCATATGTCCGTGAAAAAATAGTTGTCAGTGAAATGCCTCGTGCAGTAGCGTATGAGATCATCGGTTCCAAGGACTTCTTTGAAGAAGCGCTCGAACACATCGCGATCTTGCTAACGCCAGAGGATACGGAGTTTATAAAAATTATTTTGTCCGAAATAATTGTGCTGTTTCGTGGTCATATCGCTGATCATGCATCGGGTGTTGCGTCGCGAACGCAATAATTCTACGTATGTGCAGCTATTTGTGATAAAGAAACTGTTGTAAATAATTGTATATAGTGTACATTTCGCTCGAAATATTATAAAGTATACGCCGATGTCAGTCACAGTGAGAGAGAGAGAGACAGTCGTAAAACCGAAGCATCAGCAAAGGTCTGCGCTAGAAAGAAGACGGATCGCTCGTCTCTGCTTCATTAACACAGCAGATCATGGAATACGTGCCAATGTCGATTAGCAGCAAAGCAGCAGAACTTGGTAAGTAAAAAATATAAAATAATTTAAAATCATGTGATATTTATTTTTAATTAAAAATGCTTTGCAGAGCGAGCAACCCCTGCATATGAGCCGACACCGAGGGTTCGTTATTCGTGTCATGGAGAGCGAGAGGAAGATACATATACTGTACAGATAGAGCTAACTTCGGGAAAGAAAAGAGCCACCCGACATCCTCATCCGCAGTTGTCGTCGGTAGCAGAAGATCATCAACGCTGCCAACTTTGTGTAATGAGGCGTGGCATATCAGGTAAGACAATATCGATTATTCTGTACACGATGTTTTTTATTGATCAGTGCGCTCAATTAAATAGTTGTTTCGTTCTTTTTCCAGAAGTACACTATGATGACAACGTCCACAGCGTAAAATAATTTAAAACCAATATTACGAGTGATAATACAAATTAATTCCATATAGCGATAGAAATAAAATTAACGGTGAAGGAATCTCCGAGCGTGGATGACCGTGTTTGCAGGGCTGTTGCATACGACGATAAATGTATAAAGTGCTTTCCATAAAATATTGGTTAGTTTAAAAATATCTGATCTTACTGCGTCTCTTATTTTTATAGCATAATAATTGAAGTCTTTCTCTCTCTCTCTCTGTGAGGGATCATATTCTATATCTTTTACTGCAGAGCAAGCACTTTGCGAGGAGCATAGCGCCGGGCTATGCATGCTCGAATACCTCTTTCGTTGCATTCAAAGTGATGGATACCTAGTTATGATTCATAGGAGGTTGTTATCTTTATGCCCGTGATACTCTCTAGTAGCATCTTGAGCATTTAGTCTGTCTTTGGCATCCTACTTGGAAACAATAAAAAGCAATATGTATCCACGATACGGCAAGGAGATTTTAAGCGACGCGTTTTGGTGCCGATTAATGTTTGTCGAGAGTGTAATGAGTGTGTTTCTGCGTACGCAGGAAATGTGCGATGCATACGACGAGCTGGAAGAACTCCTGCGTAGTGTGTATTTAGTGGAACGTCGTGGAAGACCCATTGAACTTGGGGAGTTGCATATCGGCATGTCCTGTATTGTGCCTCGTTTCAATAACGTTGTCCGCGGGGAAGTGGTTTACCCGGACTTTGATGGGTACTGCGAGGTGTTGCTAGTCGATTTCGGCGAAACTATTTACATCGACTGGTCTCACCTATTTCATCCGGATCCTCTAGCAAGTATGCTGCCGGTTCTTGTCATGGAGTTTTCCATATACGGACTCGAACGCGTGGATGTTGCAGGTATCGAGCAGCTCGTCGAAGAAGCGTGCGGCGGAGATGACTTGATCGCTGTCATGATGCGACCTCTTGCCGGCGATAACGTTCCGCGGGTTCGCTTATCGAACGGTGAACGCGTGGATGTGGCTGCGTTTATTATAGAAGCCCTCGGTGATGAGATAGGTATCGGCTACGATATCGACGCCGTGGACGAGGGCTTTGACGAGGACGTAGTAATGAATTAAAGACGCTGTGCATGTGTATGTGTGTGTGTGTGCGTGTGTGAGAGAGTACATTCGAGAGACAGGAGTTTAAAATCGCTTTGGCAGGAGGATAGATGCCTACAACAGCTGCGGTGGTGGTGAGTACATAATTTTATTCATTTTTCCAAGTATGTGTACACCTTTGCTCCATCCTACTCTTATCTCTACTCTTCCTTGTTCACCAAGGTACCCACACCACCTCACTTTACCATCTCCATGTTACCGGCACTGGTCAAGCAGAGCGGGTAGCGCGGCGGTGGAAAAGTGAGGTGGTGGGGGTAGCCGCGTGGTGGGGGAAGGAGTGGGGATAGGAGTGGGATGGAGCAAAGGTGTACACATACTACTTTCGATACTTCCTATCGGACAAATATCAGAAGAAGCCCAGAAATCATGTAACAAGTACATCAAAAGATTCCGAGAAGATTTTTCACGAAAATGTGACTGCTTTCCAAACATGGAAGACATTTTTTGCAGACTTTTAGTAACGTCAGATCCAGTAATATCCAGTTTGCGAAAACTTCCTCCCAAGAAACTAAGATCGTTATCCCCATACGCGGTTGAACTATTGATTCCACCTGCAGTTCCAGAATCAAGTCAGAATTCTTCAACCAATACAAGCGATGCATCTGACGATGATGACTAATTAGAGGACAGCGATCAATTGTAAGACATGCTAAAATGATGTCGATTAGAATTGAAAGAATCTAAGAAATATAATGTAAATATAGTGAAATATAATATAATGAATGTTCATTGTCATCATAATAATGATTAATTACTTTATTCAAATCCTCTTCTTCCCGAATCTTTAAATGTCAACTATCATTACATTTTCCATTAAATTTATTCACAATCATAATTGCATAAAATATTGACAATCGTTTTTAAAGAAATTTTCCGCCATATTGGATCCGGCATTTCGTTTTTCTAAATTTTGACTTTAAATTTGTAATCAGCGACACCGAAAACCCCCGAGTACAGACTCACACCTGAATTGAATACGTTTTTGAAGAAATTTTCAGCCATATTGGATCCGCCATTTTGTTTTTCTAAATTTTTACTTTAAGTTCGTAATCAGCGACCCCGAAAACTCCTGAGTACAGACTCTCACCTGAATTGAATACGTTTTTGAAGAAATTGTCCGCCATATTAGATCCGCCATTTTGTTTTTCTTAATTTTGACTTTAAATTTGTAATCAGCGACCCCGAAAATTCCCGAGTACAGACTCTCACCTGAATTGAATACGTTTTTAAAGAAATTTTCCGCCATATTGGATCCGCCATGTTGTTTTTCTAAATTTTTACTTAAAATTCGTAATCAGCGACCCTGAAAACCCCCGACTACAGATTTTCACCCGAATCAAATACGTTTTTGACTTTTGGCCAGCTTTTTGGGATTTGGGACTACTGTGCGTCATTCGCTGAGACTGTAGCCATAACGGCGACATAAGCGCTTTAGTAGTAGGACCACGCTAAGACCATCCCTGCAGCATCTCACGGGGACCAGAAGATGCAACGATCCTTGGCGGCATTTGAAAGCTCGCTGCGCGGCCGAGTCTCATTCGCGTCGTGCTGCTGCTACGTACGAGACGTCTAGGCTCTCGTTAGAGCTGTTGTTGGCTCGGATATTAACCTCGGTCGCACGTACCATTAAAATGCTTTGAATTTTATTGGTGGCTAAGATTCGGAGGGTGGGAGTTGATCGGCTCAAACTACGAAAGCTAACATATTATCGAGGACTCTTGCGCCGTATATTGTACAATCAGGACGTTTACACCGAGTCCGCTGCCATGTCTGACCGACAAGAACCGACACCTGCCCGCCCCCCCCCCTTAATTCTGGACCACTGCGAGACGATTTCTCGAGAGGCTCCCGATACTTAACCTTCCGTAAGGCCATCGTTCGTCTCTAGATTGAATATGGGAGATAGCTCCAACATTTTTGGTGAGAAAACCCGAGTAATATTGTCGGGACGGCGCGCTATCGTGCCAGAGATTTAACGTCTTTTCCTTCTATAAGCGGTCGAACAGCTACCGCTCGGTATACAAATCTTGCGATAATTCACTTGTCAAAAGATTAAAGGTTCGCCGAAAGGGTTCCATTTATTTAATATTGTCTATATTTTATTACTTTAATATTTGAGCGCGTTAGAGTTCTCGTGAGCTGTACGAGTGCGACGGAAAAAACCGAGGGAATTCTGTGTGTACGAGTTGAGTGTCATCGACTTTGAAAAGTCGCTATCGTTTGAATTGTCGGCTGTGCGTTATTGTGAGAGCGAGTCTGATCTGAGGTTATTCTTTCGTTTTGGGAGATTATTAATTTGACTGCGTCCGCTTTATTTTATTTATTTTATTTATTTTATTTATTTTATTTATTTTATTTATTTTATTTATTTTATTTATTTTATTTATTTTATTTATTTTATTTATTTTATTTATTTTATTTATTTTATTTATTTTATTTATTTTATTTATTTTATTTATTTTATTTATTTTATTTATTTTATTTATTTTATTTATTTTATTTATTTTATTTATTTTATTTATTTTATTTATTTTATTTATTTTATTTATTTTATTTATTTTATTTATTTTATTTATTTTATTTATTTTATTTATTTTATTTATTTTATTTATTTTATTTATTTTATTTAACCCAGCAGACCATCTACGGTGAGCGAGTGTAGGAGTGCGGAGAATAAATCTCATGTTGTATTGTTGTCACCAGTCCGGAAATCTCTTTTGTTATTATCGTCCAGAAACATTGAATTAACGGGAATCTAGCACGCTGCATCTTGTCGCTTCCCGACCATGCTTCCGAGAGTAACACCTTGGCTCTCGGTTAAGCATTTTGTTTACCAACTGCAATGAATTATTTATTATATTTTGGATTCCCTAATTACCGTGTTGAGATTTTCTTCGTGAGACACCTCTGACTAACCCATCCCCTCTACCAATCACTAAGCCTGCTGTGAAGTCGAGCCGGCCCCGTGTATTCCGTGTGCCAATTCTATTTGTCTTGTGAAATATTTTATTTCTCGGGACTGGCGCCCAACACTCGGGAGCACGGACTTTTGTGACCATCCGCGAGAGCTTGAAGTAGTTGAGTTGGAAATATCGGTTACAGTGTATATCTCTCTATTGATACAAAATATGTGAGTAGTTGGATGCGCGAATTTATAGTAATGAAAATAATCCAAGTATAGATAAGTATTGTCAATTGTATGCGTGAGAAAATATCTATGTATGCTCGGCATGCGTCCTCTCACGAGTGGAATCTACAGCAGGGACAATTTAAAGAGAATAAATGCATTGTTTGTTTGAACAACAAATTGAATTCGAGAATCAACATGAATGCCATAAGTACGGGCATCCTTCACGGGCTTATCGCAACAGCTCTGTGCTCGCTCAGCGCCTCAGATTCATTATAAGTTACTGACGTCAATGAATACCCAGGCCTTTACTACAAAAAAATTATGCCACTGTGACTGCAGCACGCGAACTGGAGGATCACTGTCTTCATAGAAGTTGACCGCTTTATAGATGAATTCCCTATCAACGGAGCTCGACTACAGCGGATTCTTGGCTCATGCAGCCTGATAAATTAGGAAGATATCTGTCGGGAAATGCTACGAATAAATTACATTTCCAGCCAGATAACTCGAGCAGAAAGACTCATGAACGAATTAAAACAGGTCACATATGACTCCAGACTCATACGAAAGCCGATAGAAGATATATCCCACACCATAAAGAGAAGGTCAGTCCCTCTCGGCTTCGTTGGATCAGTCAGTAAGTCATTATTTGGTACCCTAACTCAAGAAGATGCTGAGTATTTCCACGACGAAACTGACCGACTGTTTGCCGACCAGACGAATCTCACGCACTTGATCGGAAAACAAATGCACATAATAACGTCGAGGCTTCAAACGCTACACGAAGAGAACATTGTAGAAGCTCAATGGATGAACAGTCTCGTTACACACGTTACGCAGTTACAAATGGAGATAAACATGCTACGCAGGAATGAAGCTTGGTTGCAATACAACAGCACCCTAATGAATTACGCCACCTGTGTAGAGGCAAGACTAGAGCGGTACATACATACGTACGAGCACTACCTTTGGACTATCGCAGCAGCGCGAGACGGTCGACTTGACCCGAAGTTCTTAACCACGGGGCAATAATTGGTCATTTCCAAGGAAATACAAATACAGGCCAGTATTTATGAATTTTCGATTACCATGGAATACGCGAGGCTTGAAACACTTGCTATTATCTCTCGCACAGATCTTATGTGTCATAAAGGACGAATAGTGATAGTTGTGCATATACCGTTGTTGGATCGCACCGACTATCAACTTTATAACATGACCACGTGGCTGGTTCCGCAGAATATTGGCAACGAAACAGGATCGGCATTCGTCCTCCCCTCCTCCAAGTATCTGGCGCTCTCAGCGGACCATCGTACGTTTTTCCTCGCAGATTCTATGAACCTCGTCTCGTGCAGAGCGGTGGATCGAAAATGAATTTGTTCCATGGAAACCAATTAATATAATTGTGTGCTTTACTCTTGAAATCCTTTTTCGAAATTCGTTTATTTATTTGTATTTTTTAATATTTTTTATGTTATATGATGCGAAGGTAGAATAAACCACTTTCTCTACCAACATCTGTCAGCCTGGTTATTTATCACCCTGCCGTGAGTGAAAACTCATTATTATCAATATCTTACAGATTCGTTCCCCAACACCAAGGAAGGAATTCTCAACATAGTTAAGAGTTATTTTTAAGTGCCTTATAAATGAACCATAGGCGATCATGGTGCACACTACAAACAGAACTAAATAATTATAACATCGAACAACTTGTAAATATAAATGCATGTATGTATGAGTGAGTGTGTTCTTTTTAATAAATTCTAATATTGTTTAATTCTTACAAAACTTTATATTTTCCTCACATTCATTTCGTGATCACAGGCTTCGAGAAATCGAGCCCGTTTAGGAGCGGACAGCACAGATCCTACAATAAAAAATATATATAAATCCTGCGCCTCACGCACGTATATGTAACGTTTCGCTACCCAAGGCTTTCAACTCGGGACGTAACCCTAATAACTACAAATCTATTTTCACTAATATTACTAGAGAATAAAGAAAAAGGGAAACCTGGGGGGGCATATAACAATATCACCAACTCAAATAAAACGCAATTAATACCTTGGGGTGTCTTAAACAATAAGACGGACTGGTTATCACATAGTCTCGAATAAACTTGAGGGTTTGAACGGCAGCTACATTACGGTGTTGCACGTTGCACGTGCATGTTGCATAATTTCCTTGACGAGGTTTAAATTTCCACTGGTGTACGAAATCTATGAATTTTGGGTGGTTCTTAACTCGCTCGCTGCCTGGCTCGAAGTAAAGCCGGCGGCACGTCGCCGTAGCGTGGAGAGTGGTGTGGGTTCGTCCAGCCGCATCCGTGCGGCGTAAAGAGTGGGATGTGTGGCCGATTGTGCTGCGAGGTGGCTGGTGAACAGTGTCAGTGTGGCACGGGAAGTAGTGTCTGTGGCTGGGTGACGGTGTTGCTGCCGAGGCGGTGGGTGGCAGCAAAAGCGCGGGATATAGGGGGTAGTGGTAGAAGTTGGGAGACGGCGGGAAAGCGGTGTAGTCTTAAATCCAATCGGTATTCCTCTACGGGTGTGTGTGCTGCTATAAGGAAGATGGCCGCGCCCAATGAAACTGACAGCCAGTTGTTATGGCCAGCGGCCGAATGTCGTCACCGATCATACGGTGGTTTAAAAAAGGTGCTGTAATTCTGGGTCGTGATGGCGTCGGACGATATGTGAGTACGAGTACTTGAGGGTAGGGATGTTCGATTCTCTAAAAAAAATCGATTCTCGAATCGATTTTGAATTGAATGACGAGAATCGAATCTCCTCAAAAGACGTGATGAAAAAATCGATCTTGCAAGAATCGATTCAAAAATCGTTAAAAATTATTTATACATAATAAAAATATACGTAATGAAATATTAAGCCGTAAAATTTTGTAGTAATTTTTATTTTCGAATATATCAATTCAAAAAGTTTGCAAAATAATTAATCTTATTTCAATTGCCAGTTTTTTATTGACAACGAATTGAGGAACAGTAGCTATTGTAGATGGTCAGGCGAAAGGCGGCTTCTGTGATCCGTAAAAATATTTCCAGCCATTGAAAACAGTCGTTCAGACGTTACGGATGTAGTAACGATTGCCAAGTGTTTTTTGGCGATCTTACTCAGAGTGGGATATATTGATCCGTATTGTTTTAGCCAATAGAACATTGGGTTATCTTTGCGATCAATCAATGGTTGATCTGAGTAGTGTTTGAGATCAGTTGGAATTTCATCTTGGTCCTGTTGCGTAGCATTTACTGTTCTGACTTTAAGGTCATCGTGATAGGACCATAGGTCATCAGCTGTTTCAGAAATGTCCGTGTCGCTTTCGGTAACTACATCAGTAGATGAATTCGTATTCGTATGATCAAATTCTCTTAGGAATTTAGAAATACGGCCGATATCATTGAACATGGTAAAAAGTGATTAAAATGTAATTTTTGGATCTTAGGATCTAGGATTGTTGAGATTGCCATGATAGAATTGCTCTCTATTTGCCCAAATCTCGCCGAAATCGATTATTGAAGTCGGTCAATTAAAGAAAGCGCAGTTTGCGTTTTCAGTTTCTCGCGAAGTTTTTTATTTTTATTTTTCAAGCAATTGATTAGTGGAATTAATTTGCTGGCCTCGACAAATTGTTCTCCACATAATTCCCTTGTAACTTTTTCAAGTGGTTGCAGTTGACACAAAGCACAAGTTCGCAAGTACAATGGAAAAGGGAAACTGGAAAGTTCTTGTAAGTGGAAACAGAAAACAGGAAACGTGGAAAGTTTCCATCGCAAATCGCACTCTCACTCCCATAGCCTGAATCACCCTATCGCCACGGCTCTCGTGGCGATATAACCGGTGAACCAATAAGGAGAGCACCCCCACCACTATAGTTTCTGAATCTGTAGAAAGTACGGTAACAGAACAGAACACAGAATAAAACAGAGAAATAAAAAAACCGGAAAAATCGGTTGTCGATTCTTGGAGTAGAGAATCGATTTACAAAAAGGGGGGGGGGGATTAATAATGGGAAAAATTGATAATAACAGAAATAAAGTGTAAAATATAAACAATAGTAATAATACAAACAATCCCTCGCAAACTTTTCCAAATTTTTAAGTACCGGGCTAAATTTTTTTAAACGATAGGCTATGCACGAATAGGCTACTGAACAAGGATGTTTAGTGTCGCATTTGGCAAAACGCTCACAGGGAGTTCAAATTTTTTAAAATTTTGAAATATAAAAATGTTTGTGGTTGTGAAAAAATTAGTAAAACCTCTTCCATATCATCTGGTGACACTGTGACACATTTATTTCTTGTTTCAACAACTGGTTACTACGAGTCTTGGTGCATCATAATAAAAGAAGTGTTCCATTACTTTGGCCATGACCTTATTACAGAGCATAGAATTGACCTGAAAAATGGAACATACCACGTGTTGAACTGCAAGTCTGTTGATTGTCCAAGTAAAAATCAATCTTGGTGTCGAAGAATTTTGAGGCAAATTGAAAGCGGCTGTCTGAATATTTCTCAGTAGTTCTTGTTAGTGTGTCGTGAACCACGGCACTCAGTCCTCAAATGACGAATACCTACGACGAACAACGAAGAGACTCGATCGCAGTACGCAGGCGTCCGACCGAGCGACGCAAGGAAACCAAGGCATCCGAGGGGGCAGTTACTAACTGCCAGTTAGCAACGAGGCTTCAGAACGTATACCTGACGCTCGCGACTACTCGATTAACACGAGGCACAAAGGCCCATTGTTGTCAACGACGCCACGCGAATCCGGGACGACGCCGGTATTGCGCGATACGAATATGTAGTTGACGGACTTTATACTGTATACGGTTACCTGTAATAATACTTACCTTTCATTACGCATCAGTCATGTCTGTAATTAATAAACGATTAATTCCATTGTCTTGATAAATCTCTCTTTCACGCTAACGCTTTTATCGGACTCCACGACTCGCGGCCGAGGCCCAGTGATAATCGGTCTAACCGACCGAATTAACCGAACTAACGACGAATCACTATAGGTCAATTAATTAACTAAAAATACAGTATCTCGAAATAACTGGGATTACAACAAGTGCTTACGAGGATTTACTCTGATCACCTGACAGCATTTGAATACAGTTTGCCAATTTTTATGGAAATCTGCTAGATCTTTTGTACTCTCTGATCTGATCAGCGTTAACCAGTAAAAGTAGCTACACTGCTAATTAATGCAGAATTGTGCCTTCCTCCATGCCCTTTTCATTACTCTTTTTCCGCATCCCACTGTGAAATTCGACTTGTATCGTCAGATAGATTATCATCAGATAGTGATCACATTATTTGCCAGTGACAAAGTTTTTCCTAAATGTCTATTTTCACGTATACGGTTATATTTAAAGATCAAAATACTTAAGTACTCATTGAGTCGGCGGTCACGCAGCAAAATACGGTGCCTAAAAATTACACTATTTTTCTGAACATACAGTGGACCAATGCCGTAATGCTATGTTTAACCTCAGAACCGGCGAAAATTCAGTCAGTACTTTACGGCCAATTACAAGTCGTTGAACAAAAAAACAATACTTATCTTGAAACAATGTTTGTTTGAGAATATACTAGCATTCTGCTATGCGTAGCTGGACTGCTCACTGCAAGCGAACGTTGGTAAGCGCTCGCTGCTGCTACTTGGCGGCAGCACCTCACGGGAGCGTGAAACCACACGGAGTCAGTGATGCCAGATGAGGAAAATTTGTTCCCTTTTGGGTACCCTCTCCACTGGGTCTGCTTTAGCGCCCATTGCGCACGCACCCGGCGCACCGATCAATCAGCAGTCACGCAGCGTGTGACGTCACACACTATGCCGTGCGCAGACTCGGCTCACCGACCAATCAACAGTCAGGTAGTGTGTGACGTCACACCCTGCCTGACTGTTGATTGGTCGGTGAGCCGAGTATGAGTGTGCAACGTCACACCCTGCCTGACTGTTCATTGGTCGGTGAGCCGAGTCTGCGCACGGCATAGTGTGTGACGTCACACGCTGCGTGACTGCTGATTGATCGGTGCGCCGGGTGCGCGCGCAGTGGCCGCTAAAACAGACCCAGTGGAGAGGGTACCCAAAAGGGAACAAATTTCCCGCATCTGGCATCACTGTCACTGGATAGTCCACCGCGCGCACGCGTTCCACAACGGCGTTGGTGGCAATGGCTGGTTTGAAACCGCAGCCATGTTACTTGTGAAAATTGGGCGGAATGCTACGGTCTCACCTCGTGCAGTGTATCTCTCAGCTCATCAGTGTTTTCAATGCTCAATTGTGTTACATGAGTCTTATAGAACAGGTAAAATCTAGTGAACATCGGACTATAAACCATCTGTGAATTGTTTTCGATCTACTCATTGGTGCATCCTCATAAATCGGTCACTTAAGTGTCGTGTTTGCGTCATTGGCGTGACCGCGTGGCATTATCACGTCGGAATTGCTCAGCTTAATCTCACCGATTAATATAATCGAGTGCAGTGTTGGTACCGCTATTTAAAATTTGTTATTCTTTTGTGTTTACGATCATCACCTTTTTTTACACTTTATTTCTTGCTTTGTTTGTTAATTCGTTCACTAAAATTGTCAGGTGAAGCAATAAATTCAAATTACAGTCCACTTCACCTCCATCAACTGAGTTCTGGAACTATGTTTTATAAACATTTTTAATCCGGAAGTATTTTGTAAATGTTCTGTATAAGTCTTAAAGTCGTGAGCAACATTGAAATGCAGACAAGTACACATAAATTCAAATACGACAATCATTTTGCAAGAAATACAACACAATTTATTTATGTTAAATTATTAAATAATTACCTTGTGATAACTATTACTAATCTTACTGAAGGCGTTTTACAACTCAGCATTATTTCTAGTTTGATTCTAGTGATGTTTAGTTTTGTTGCGGGCTCGACATAATTCATGATGAGCATAAGGTATGGTTCTAACCACTGCACTCTTTTTTATAGCTTTTTTTCGAGGAACTGCATACTAACAATTGTTCCAATTACTTTATTTGGGACCTACAGACAATACTGCATGAATTAACACCCAAAAGGACGTCTGTTATTCCAGCCTAGTTAACGCTATAATGTTTTTCATTTTCTAAAAAAACTGAACCTACAAACGTTTCAATTAATCTAACAAACGACCTATAATTGTTTATAACGAAAAAAGTTGGGAAAGTTAAAATTGAGCGGCCAATTTCACGTAACTCTCTGTTCTCTGCTTTAAGGTAAGACGAAACCTCTAACTCCAGCCATGAGCACGAAAGAGATAGGCTAGTATGTCTCTCACGACGGAGTAAAAGAGAAGCAGCACATCTGTGTAAGTATGGTGGTGTTGCGTCTCCTTAAAGCAAGACTGCGCAAAAAAGATTTGCCAAGTAGAGGGTTATTTGTAACTGCAAGTATGGTTGATGATGCGAGTGATATAGATCTGTTGTAGAAGATACAAAATGTACTTCATAATAGTGCTCTTCAATCAATCGCTTCTTGCTCCACACAGTCGTATTGAAGAACATCTGTTGCAATTCAACTAGTTTATAGACTACTTCAATGAGGAAGGGACCGTCTCATGGCAGTTTTCTACGTATTTATCAATAGTATTCATCAAATAAGAAAAAGTACAAGAATTTCAGGATTTCAGACATATCCGCAGAATTGTAAACAAGCAAAATTTTGTTATTGATTTCAGTTGTATTGTAAATTGAATGACACATTTGTATTGTTAATGATCTTGTATCATTTTAGTGAACAAATATGTTCTTAATGAATTTGATCTTTATTGCCACTTAAAACAACCTACAACTGTTTACTACTGAGTGGCTGGAAAAATCGTTGGTCCCTCGCCTCGAGTTGTATTTCTGTTTTGTATATTTTTTATACATTCCTTGAGAATATTCTATGACCGATAATATTATAAAATCTTATTTAAAAAATAACATTCTTTGTCATAATATCTCTCAATAGTATCTTCAAGCGTCAAGATTTATCACTTTCTATAAAATGTTAATAAAATGAAACAAGATAGTAATACTTAAAACAGTTTTTAAAAAAATAATCATTGCGTCTTGTTAGATTCTTTGGTGCACGAACTGGAGGATGTCTAAAATCAATATGGTCCTTTGTGCCTGTTGCAGTCGTCTTAACTATCCCCCAAGGATTAGAAATGATCCATCGACATCATCTTGAGTTGGAGGGGGTGGCACTGGTACTGCTAAGGCGCTGATAGCACACGCAATTTTATTTATTGCTAGTCCTTCTTGAACCGTCGCTGAACTAGTCCGATCTGTAAATTTTCCATTCAATCGCATAATCTTGATTTCAAATAAATAATTTATCAGTCATTTTATAAAAAGTTGATTAATAATCCTGCTCTCTTTTAATTATCATATATAATTTAAGTAGTAATTGTTTGGTTTCTATACGTTACGTTGTTTCATTTTAGGCATTCCTCTTGTTTCTCTTGATTCTTCAACAGGTTCATCATTTGTTTAACCTGTAAATCTTTGTCATCCTATAATGTAAATTTATTAAAACGAGAAAAAATGGCAATAACTCAGACGTTCGATTTTGTATAGAACGATTGTAAAATAAACAACTGCGGTCTCATTGTAAGTGTATTACGTTGGAACAACATCCGATCAAAGTGCTTCCATTTTCATTTTTTTGATGGGCCTGCAGCACCATTCGACTGTTTGCCCTCTGCCATTTTACGACAAAATGTGTTTCAAAATTTTCCATTTTTTTTGAGCTTCTCTTGCACTGAATTAGTCTAGTATTCAATGATATTCAATTATTAGGAAATAAGAGGATTGTATAACGTTTAGCAATAAATATAGATATATATATATATTTATTCAATTGACATACCATTCAGCGCTTCGAAAACTTCTTCCCACTCCTCCGTAACAGCCAATCTATTGCGTTGAACGATTTGCAAGTGATAGTTGTAGAGGATATCTCTCTTAGAAACCTTTTCAATCAAGTAGCATCATACTAGCAAGGATGATGGATAGTTGTTCATTTGCTGTGATTGAAGATTGTTCTGCAACTATTGTATTGTACCCCTGTGGCTCCTAATAATCGTCCCATCCTCTGTGTAAATGAAAATGCACGTATTAAAAATGTTCTTTTATAGTATGATGAATGGATGAACTTTATGACTGATTTTACCTGTCGATGGGTAGAGATTCTTATCCGTGAAAGTGTGACTGCATCCCTCCATACATGGTTGTGCTACCTCGTCTTCATTCAGCATGGTTTCGCACAACCCACACGTATGGACTATTTGTGCCTATAACAATAAATTCCTTAACATTTACAAATAAAGAAAATAAGAGGTATTTACAGATACATAATATGCTTTCTAAAGAATTTGGAATGCAAACATAACCTATCCACTAAAAGTATTTCTTTCTCTCCCTGAATAAAAAATGATCGTTCCAATAAATAATTATTTTAGTCCTTACAAACAACTGTTCCATTTATAAAGGTAATTACTGCAGGTTTATAACCAACAATTATAATTTTTAAGCTTATCTCAGTCGAGTCTATGTTTTGAATTTCACGGATTAATATTGTTGCGTTTTGCTGCTCTGCTATTCGGATGAATGAACTTCAAGCAGCAAAAACTTGCGTTGGAAGTTCAGTACTTTCAGCGAATTGCTGCTGCTGCTGCTTACTGCCCATGACATAGCACCTCTGTTACTCTTATGCCAATGCCAAAACCAATTTTCGCGGATGGCGTGGATGTACGTGCACAGTGCGTCTGTGTGTTGCGACTACTTTTTGAACAGTCGGCACGTAGGCACAGTCCATATGTCCCTCATTGTAAAATAGCACTCGATATTAAATAAGTTATAAGCTGTGTCACTTGTTCGGTCAACTTCACGGAAGTGCTAAATACGCTATATGCAATCTTTATATAAATACGTACGCAAGTTATGCTGCATGGGTAGGCACCCTCCAATGATATTTACTGTTTTAGTTACCCACTCGGTACGTTTCATCTCCCTTTAATATCCATACCCAAGAACTCTGGGTAAGAAATGATCAGAGAAAAACCCAGATCGTTCTTTTCTTTTTCAAATGAAAGATGACATTTGTTGAAGTAATTTACAATCTTCGTTTTTGCTACTCCTCTTTTATGAAATAAAAGAATCTGGATTTTTCATTACTACTCATGAGTAGCAAGTTCTGGTAATTTTTTGATCACGCACAGTCGAAGAATATGTGATATGTTGTTGATACAGTATGGCTGTAGTATTTCTGTCACCAGAAATTTATGGGTTATTATCTTTGCACTTATCCACACAGTACAGAAATTTATATTTACTTTCTGACATCACTACATACATTATTAAATCACAATTTAAACATATTAATTAAGCTCTCACCAATAAATTAATAAAATTGACAGATCAGCATGACACAACAATACTACTTTCTGATACAACCCTCATACATGGTTCCAGAAACTGCTGATAGCGTATCATTCAGTACTCAATAGCTGACTGGCACTCGTATGATGTAATAATCAATTTTATAATATTTCATTGATGATAATTTAATTATACAATAACATTAAATAACTAAAATGATTTTTTTTAATAAAAAGATTCACAATTATTCATGAATATGAGTCTATCCGTATAAGCAGTAATAAGATGCTCTGCATCTGTTGCTTAAAGCACTAAAATTTAGATGAATTAATCACAAATTGCTATATCTATCAACAGACTTCATTCCTGTGTGATAAATACAATTTTCGACAAACTTCTGTAATGGGTATATCCGAAACAGGTGGTATACCACCAAGTACCGGGTCTATTCTATCCAAACAATAGTGATCCCCAATGGTCCTGATATCATCGATATTGGGAGTCATTAGCATATTTATAGCCGGATAAATGATGAATACAAAGACAGCTATGGCAGTCAATACCCATATCGGTATCGCCACGACCCAGTACTTAAGAGGCCAGTATGTAAGACCTAATCTTTCATTAAGAAACTGTTCAGGCACTGCAGCCCATATTATGTACAAAAAGAAGAGCATGTTAGATCCTATGTATAATGCATAGCCATAGACAGATCTTGGTCTGTATGGTGCAGGTGTGTGTTCAGGCATTCTTATGCTAAAAAAAGACGATACATTCAAAACAATTAGATTCAGCTAAATCTGAAACTTCCGAATGTTAATAATAGTTGTATGCTGGTGCCAGAGATCCAAATTTTTCCATTGTTTCAGTCACGAGTATCAGACTTTCAAAAAAGAAAGTAAGTTCGATTCTAACTTTACACGCTTTTTCACGAGTGAATTGTCTGAAAAAAAAAATTAATTTAATATTGAGAATGACATTGCTGTAAATTGAAAAAAACAATTTTACAGTTTGAGAAGATTGCCTTCCAATGATAAAACTTTAGTGACACTGCTTCTCTTGGGCTCACATTCAACTTTCAACACTTGATAAGCGATTTCGGCTTCTCTCGCTGTTGAAAAAGGTACCGACACGATTCTATGTTATTGCTAAGGTTTGTTATTGTGTATACATATAATTGTGTAAGAGTAACAAACGATTGGACAAATTATCGTTCAATAAAGGATACACATCCAACTCGCTCATTGCAGTAATTGATCGACATAAATACTATTTCTCAGTGGATTACAGATAACCACAAACGTTTTCCACCTAATATTCCCTTAGAGAACATAGATGTACATAGAAGCACGAGCATTATGGAAAGGCTTGTCAGACCTTTTTGGGGTGTCATTTAGTGATCACCCTAACCACCGCAAACGCTGTCTGCATGGGTGTGCATAAATCCACCGTCCCATGGTTTGCTCCACCCTCTTACGATGCTACGAGCACAGTGCAATTCGGATGATTGTGTATCTCTCTCACACTGACGTGCTTCCAATGCTTCATGCGGTGGTGCATTCTCGCTTACATTCACGTTTTCTTCAATGCTCGAGATGACGGTTTTACTAGCTCGTGATACCTCGATTTCGCATAAATATTACGATCATTAAGAGTCATCGAGCACACATGACCAACTCAGAATCGAAAGTGGCGCATCTCACGGAGTAAATATACATCGTAGTTAGCGCCGCTTGTGGCAAGTATGTCAACCAAGGCATCCAGTAAAAAGTAATAGTTGTCGGTAAGGCAGGATGTAAGAATTACAGTTAGGGATGGGCGATGTTCTAAATTAAATCGATGTTTCAAAAATCGATTTTAAAAAAGGTGTCGATGTTCGAAATCGATTATTTTCTTTATAACATCGACGAATCGATTAATCGAAAAAAGCGGGTAGAACACTACGGGTGCACTGTCATCGACTATGTTTTCACCGAGCGGGGCTCTGCGTGAGTGCGAGAGAAAGGTCCACTTGTATGTCCCTCTCGCACTCACGCCGAACCCCAAATTGACCCTATCGGTATCGGTGGAAACATAGTGTATGACTTGTACGATTACGGTAATAGGAAAAAGGGTGGCTGGCGATAAAGAACGCACTTTTGCTGGAGACGAAAGGGAGCCAATTTTTCGTACAAAGATTGGAGATGAACAAAGTTTCGAAATACGCGTAGAATTTATTGTCATTAAAGCTTTATTATCATAAAAACGCTCCATCGTCATCATCTATGGGTTCAATGCAGTTTTATGTTCTGTCCAAAGTTTGTGTACCTGAAAAAAATAATTAACTGTTATCGAAGCATGAGTATTTATACCAATACTAAAAATGGAAGATTTTGTAATACAAGATCTTTCAATACGAAATTTATATTGCCATTGATAACAAAATGAGGAATGAGATGAAAATAAATAAAAAGGAAAATGAATGAGAGGTTCCGGGTATAACAAAATAATCATTTTTAGCTGTAACACGTCTGTATACTTTATCACATTTTTTTTCTAGGAATATATTAACATATAGTGTATTACAAAAAAGGAACTAAAGTACGTAGTTGCAGGCTGCAATTACGTAAATATAGGAATATATAATGTATCAGGAAAGAGGAACTAAGACGGTCAAAAACTCCAATCTTCACGTGTGAGCGAGCTGAGAAACAGCAAATTTTTCGCGCACGAGCCGGGCGTAATTATATAGATTTTTTTATTTTCACTTCAAATAAGGTGTTCACTTGAGCTGCTGTCCTGTCGGGTTACCGAATGCCAGATGCCGGCTGGTCCACCAGAATTTCAATTTACGATACGCAATATGACGCAATACCTGGTCTCTAACGTGAAAACGACAATATGGCGTTATCGATGTCACCGAAAAAAAATCGAAAATCGATTAATCGACTGACTAAAACATCGAAGAAATATAATCGATTAATCGAGCCAAAATATCGGCTGCTTCGATTAATCGGAAAACATCGCACATCCCTAATTACAGTGCAGGCCATGATACATGTGGGTCCTGGTCGCCCTGATTGATCCTCCAACTCCTAAGGATCGTTGGCTCTGCGCCGAGTCGCATCCCACCGATCCATGTGGCCGGGTCTGCCGAGTACAGTAAATATATCAAATTCATTGCACATAACTGTGTTGAAAAAAAATGCGAAATAAAATTCATAATTTATAGTAAGGAGCGTAGATTATTTGTCATGACTAGGGAACTTGCATGCATTTGAAATCTCTATATTTTTCTACCGGACTTGAAAGTCAGATGAAAAACAATGAATTTCCCAAGACAGTTTTTTTTTCGAGCAATAGTAACGCTGCAAAATTTTTTTCACGTTCGGAGACTGTGCTCCGCCGTACACAGTTTCTGCTCCGAGCAAGGAGAGGTATATGTAAATCTAAGTTTTGACAATGTCACCAATGCCTCACGGCTTCAAATATTACTAGTGCAGGTTAAGGGCAGGCGAAACCTCCATACTTAACCTATGAGTGCGGAAGAGATAGCCTAGTATGGCGCTTACGGCACAATAAAAAAGAAGCAGCACGTCTGTGTAAGTATGGAGATAAACCTCCATAAATCTGTGTAAGTATGGAGATAAACCTCCATAAATCTGTTCAAGTATGGAGATAAACCTCCATAAATCTGTGTAAGTATGGAGGTTTATCTCCATCTACACAGATGTTCTGCTTCTTTTTCACTCCGCCGCATCCGCTATACTAGTTCTACCTCTTTAACACTCATGGATGTTTCGCCTCTCCATAAGACTTCTGCTTGTTCAGAGCAGAAAGTGCTTATAGTGGAGCATAGCTTTCGGACGTATACTGGCGGCGTTGATAGACGAGCCCAACAATATGGCTGCCCATTCAAAGCTACCGAGAAAATTGAACGAAAAAAAAGTTTTTTCTAGCGTATATATTGCTTGTACAAAAAAAAAGTGGCTTGGGAAATTCATTATTTTTCACCCTACTTTTGAATGTAATAAAAATTGAAAAACATGCAAGTACCCTATTCCTCATTTTTAAGATTAATGGTTTATGAGATATTGAGTTATACATGAGGAACTTCACGTGAGGTTGAACTGTTTTTGGCCGAGATTAGTAATTTAATTGCTTCACTAGAATTACATTTATTTTTACCTTGTAAAAAGTCTCCCATAGTTATAGGTCGCAATTTGAAGTGGTATAAAAGATACTATGACTATGGATTTACCAGAATTTATTATTCACATTTTGACGCCATATATCTTTGTTATGCCGGTACCGCGTTATTGGATAACTCGGTAATCGGTATAATATTAAAAAGTTATTATTTTGGGATCGTTTGCCGATTAGGAGTGGAAACTCGAGTAATTCGTGTAGACGTGAATTTATGTAAAAATGGAAATGTTTATTATAAGCAACGGCTACTTCCCGTTGTCTATTTAAAAGTAAAATGAGTTTAATACAATAAAACTGTGGTTACGAGACCGTACGAGGAACCAACCTCTCGCGTGTGAATCTACCGTTCGAATTTATCATTCGCGATCAACCGTTCCGGTTGATGTCCAACTGTAGACTGATTTCGGCAAAGCAGTTAATTTGCCCCATTGACCGAAATCGAGTGTCGAATGGATTCGTAATAATTTCATAATAATCTTAGCTTGCAAATTCCAAGCTCGAGCTCATTGCAGTCATTGCGGGCAGCTCGATGCTTACGTTTGCACATTGTTCTACTTTGGTGAGCAGTCCTCACGAAAGGAGGACAATGGCGAAATAATGTGCAAAGAATTAGTTCGCGGTACAACATCTTGGCCAAGAATGAACGAAAAGAAAATTTTCATCACCGAATTTCGGCAATAACTTTTTTTGTAAATAAAAATAGCTTGAATATAGATGGAAGTCAGGACCTCAAGCCGTTCTACTTGACGTGAAATACCCCATACATTATAAAATGTGAAATTCCAAAATAATCTGCCTCAGCATCAACTTTAACTCGCTGTATGGAAATTATTGGAGCCGAGAGGATGAATAATTTTTTACATGAAGTCGAAAGGTCTCATAGATTTTGAATATTAATTGTCGAAAAAAATCGCCATTTCGGAATTTGTTGAGAAAATAGCTGGCATGCGGAAACTACAGTCGCTGTGCGGTAGCTCGTCATTGCCGGTGCCTCGCTGTGTACGACTGCTGTGCGTGCAGCCGGGTGGCAGCACCGCACGGATACTCAACTCACGTGCGAGGCTACGATCTATCTCTCGGTTGACAGTACCGTCGCATAACGAAGTTTTCGAATAACTCAGCCATCTTGTAATTTTCGCGTGTTCTCATCAAAACCGCCAAGTAAGCATCACCTGCCTCTCCTCGTCTGGATTTTCATCATCGTTTTTTCTCGGATCTTCTCAACTGCAAACGTGCTCAACAGGACTCAAATTCAACTGGTAACGTGGTACATTGATAATTCAATCGAATTAACTCAATATGATACGGCAAATTCTCTCTTTTGTGAATCCTCATCTGTCTCACCTCGTGAAGTGCTTTGTAGCTCGGGCTGTTTTTACGTTCTCTCACCTTTATTAATTCGGCACACAATTAATATAATTGTACGTGCAGCTCACGTATTCACTCACAAATTTAGCATTCAGTTTCTTCATTTTTTAATTATTTCTGTAGTTTTTTGAGTGAGTATAGTATACGCATTTTTTCCACCTACGTCGTTTTGTCTCGTTATTGTCCCCCTGCCATGAGTCGGTACTCATCCCATCTCAATATATTTCAGTGCACAATATCCAGAACATCAGGATTATTCAGCTGAATCAATTCAAGTTTTAATGCTGGAACTTTACGAAATTACTTCTAATAATAACATAATTATTCTATGGTAAATAAAATATTCAGAAAATTGCGTTAGTACGAAATTACAATTTTTCATTTCATATCCCGCCTCTAAGGTGCGGCGGTGCATAGCTACATGCGTGTGTCAGTGCCACATTCCTATAGATTTTAACTATATACAGAGTATATCACGACTGGTATAGGGATTGGCCCGTGTACGGTTGGGATCTGTCAAAACGAGGCGCTGCCACGTGTGCTGCGAGATCAGCGATCCTCGCTGCCTCGCATGGCTGTAACCGCGCTGTCACATCTCTGTTGCCGCACTGTCATCGTGATGTTCCAAGAGTTTTCTGTTTAAATCAAATTCCTAGCATTAATACTGCTATGGATGTTTTTCTTTTTGCTTCCTCGTGGAGGAAGAGGTCATAACCCTCGTCAGCTTGCTGCAATTTTTACCAAAATCGCTAACGGGTAACTAATTTTATGGTTGTTCGAATTTTCCGAAAAACAGGTCTAATGTCTCAAACTGTCGTAAATTTCGAGCTATCGAGGCAAAAATTTCTACAAGAATAGGCTGGGAGACATGATTATTCGGTATTGAGTTTAGCAAGAATCAATCAACGAGTTAACATTGTATGAAATTGTGAGTTTTATTTATTTTTCGAAAAAATCTATTTTCTCTCAAAATTTCATGAATTTTCATCTATCAAACTGAAATTTGGCGTACAAATTGGCTAGGGGACAAGGGGACTTGGTTTCGAAATTGGTGGAATCGATCGCAAGGTTTTAAATTTATTTAATGTTTAATGCCAGTACATTTTTTACTTTATTTTTAAACATATTTTCCATATTCGAAATCGATTTTCCAAAGCTTTTCCAAAATCGTTCAACATACTTCCTCATAAAGGTGACTTTGTCAGAGGTGGAAAAAAATGCGGAAGCAAATTGGTTTTATTTTCGATTGACTTTAAATTACGGATCAAATTTTTATTGGAGTAAAAAAAAAGTTAACTCACCAGCGGCTGGAAATCGTACGAAGAAGTTCAATTTCTTGCCATTCTTTGAATGCTTGCCATCAATCCTGGACCGTTTCTTGTGATACCTCATAGTCCCGGTGTAACGCTATCATTGAACCAGGAAAAAACTGTATGTTCGTCATATCTCACAAAATAAATGGATACTGCTTCATAGAAGTTATCTCCAAACATACAGTAAAAAGTAAAACAAATTTTAGTAAGATTCATTATCTGTGACATAGATTTAGCATTGAATATATTGTAACGCAAAAAGGAGTCAGCGTTGATAAGAGGTTGATGTGGCATCGCATAATTTTGCCAATTTGGCTTGTGGGGTAGAAGTTTCTAAAATATGAATTTATATTATTTATATTGAGAAGCCCTCCACCACCCCCGCTAAGTCTACGACTTATAGTGGTCCTCTCTTATACTACTAGGTATACAAGTATAAAATGCGGATTTTTTTTCTAAAAAAACATGTTAAATTCGGAAGAATGATGAAACGTGCTTTATTCAAAGTATGATCCATCGCTTGTATACATCAATACATTTTTCCCATCTTTCGGGCAATTTGTGAATACCACGCCAGTAAAAATCTTCCCTTTTTGTTGCGAACCATTCATCGAGCCATTTTTTCCCCATCTTCGTACGAACCAAAGGGCTGCAAGTGCATGACCCATCGATGCAAACAAGTGGTAATCGGAAGGAGCCAAGTCTGGTGAGTAAGCCGCATAGGGTAGAACTTCCCAGCTAAGTGTTTCCAACGTGTCGCGAACCGGTTTTGCCGTATATGGTGGAGCTATGTCATGAAGAAAAATGACTTTGTGTCGTCTCTTTCGGTATTCTGGCCTTTTTTCAAGCAGCGAACGGTTCAAATCGGTCAATTGTTGCTGGTAACGTTTAGTATTAACCGTTTCCTCAAGTTTTCACAGCTCATAATAGACCACGCCCCTTTCGTCCCACCAAACACAGAGCATCGTCTTTCTGCCAAAGCGATTCGGTCTTGCGGTCCATGTGAATGGTGCGCCTGGGTCTACCCATGATTTTTTACGCTCGGGATTCTCAAAATAAATCCACTTTTCATCCCCTGTAACTATACGATGCAAAAACGACTTCCTTTTGTACCGAGTGAGCAAAATGTCACATGTGTTTTTGCGCTTTTCTATTTGCATGTCGCTCAACTCATGTGGTACCCATCTACCGGTCTTCTGAATCTTTCTCATCTCTCGTAGCCGATTGGAAACGGCTTGTTGACTAACGCCTAATTTCTCGGCGAGTTGTTTTTGTGTTTGCGAATCATCTTCGTCCAACAATGCTTGCAATCCTACATCTTCGTATTTTGTTGGTGGCTTTTGAAACGCCAAAACCATCGTTTACACGTATCTTGCGATGGAGCATATTCCCCATAAGCTTCTCGAAGTAATCGGTATGATTCAGAAGCAGTTTTCTTCAAATGAAAACAAAAAATTAATGCTGTCCGCGAATGCTCTTTGTTCGGTATAAATTTCGACATATTAAACACAACAACACAACACTATGCACACACTTTTCCAATTTATCACTCGTGTGCGTCTGACACTTGTTGATGACACAACAAAATGGCGCAGTGTCAAATCTTTGTAGCGCCAACTGCATTCGTGCGCCATGTGCTGTCAGAAATCCGCATTTTATACTTGTACACTTGGTATATATTGGGCGTGGGAAAAAGTTCGTGGCGTTTTTCGCGATAGATGGCATCAATTGCAAATAAGTCAGGAAACACAGATCGCAGCGACACCAATAAACGCTCAATGGAAAGGTGACACTTCGAGCGTTACTTTGAGTGTATAAACATCGAAATTGGTGCAGTGGTTGGAAAGTTGTTTGCGTTTGAAAATGGAGAAAAGTTATGAAAAATTGCACTATATTTTGCAATATTATTACGACAAAGGGAAGAACGCTGCGCAGGCTTGTGAAAAGATTTGTGCTGTGTACGGTGAAGGTACTTTATCAAAATCTGCTGCGCGGAAATGGTTTACTGGCTTTCATTCTGGTAATTTTGATGTGAAAGATGAGTCACGCTCTGGTCGTCCAATCACTGAAAAAGCTGATAAAATTCTTGAAAAAGTCCAGCGAGGATAAGCATATCAGCAGTGTCGATATTGGTATGGAGCTAGGCATTGACTACAAAACTGTTTTGAACCATTTACACAAAGCTGGCTAAAAAAAGAAGCTCGATGTATGGGTTCCTCATGAGTTGAGCGCGAAAAACATGATAGACCGAATTAACATCTGCGATGCGAGAAAGGTGATGCTGTGTGTGTGGTGGGACTGAAAGGGAATCGTCCACCATGAGCTACTTCCAGTTGGTCAGACGATTGATTCTCAACTCTAATGTGGACAACTAGAGAGATTACGCCAAGCAATTGAAAGAAAACCGCCCGAATTGATTAATAGGAAAGGTGTTGTCTTCCATCATGACAACGCCCGACCACACACTTCTTTGATGACTCGTCAAAAATTGCGAGAGCTTGGTTGGGAAGTTTTGATGCATCCACCGTATAGTCCAGACGTAGCACCCTCGGACTATCACTTATTCCAATCTCTTCAGAACTCTCTCAATGGAATCAAGCTGCTTTCAAAAGAAGCCTGTGAAAACCACTTTATTCAGCTTTTCAACCATGGCTCTACCCGAAAAATGGTAAAACATTGTCGATAATAATGCAGCATATTTGGTTTGAATCAATTAATTTTCACACGATAAGAAAAGCAGTTGAATTTTACTAAAAAAACGCCACGAACTTTTTCCCAGACCCAATACAATATATATGGTATACCATGCATGTAGCTTGCGCGATAATTCAACGTGTGTTAAATAAGTTGAGAGATCGATCAAGCCTGAATTCCAAAATGTAACTCGGGACTCGCTCAAGACCTCGATCATATTTTATGCCATGTGATTGGCGCGATAATTTAATGCGTGTTAAATAAGTTGAGAGATCGATCAAGCCCGAGTTCCGAAATGGAACTCGGGACTCGCTCAAGACCTCGATCATGTTTTATGATATGTAGCTCGCGCCATAATTCAATGCGTTACATGCTTTCAGCCAGAGATCGATCAAGTTTGGATCTCAAAATGGAACTTGCTGAAGACCTCATACTGTCCTGCAATATGTTAGTGTCGATATGCCGCCGCTGCTTTTGATGATATAAGGTTTAACTAAGCAATATAGTGGAAGAAAAACATGGTTCCATTTGTTTTTAAAGGTAGTACAAGTAGTTCAACCATGACTGAATTCAATTTCATTACAATACTACAACTTCATACGTTTCTTGTTTAGGCATAGATCTTACATGTCTCGGATCGACAATTTCTGGTATCATGCAGTTTTCGTAAAAAGTTATCAATACTGCTTCTATCTTATTCTTCCAGAAAGTACGAGTATCATCTCTCAATGACAATAAGAATTGAATCATTTGGCGTTCATAACATAAAATAGTAGTACTGTCTTTGCGTCACATGAAACTGCGCCCGTACTTGGTAGTAGTAGGGGTGTTCCGTATTTATCCGTGTTAGATTTTGAGGAATATTCTTTGTATGCTCCGTTTTTTGCTTGATCGCCTCATTAATTGAACAAGACCTAGCTGTATAAGAGAACTTGATACCGTCGATGGCATTATTGCCAATAAGTCCATCGGGCGTTGCCCGTAATCTGATTATTTCAGGATCTATAAATAAGCCACATTGTTGAATATTGCATCCCAGATACTGCTGTAGAGTTTGTCGAGCGACGTCCTCGTTTTGCTTGCCATATCAAATGGATGGAATGTGACCCATTTCTTTAGGATAAACGATTCGTTGGACAATGCCACAATACGATGTATACATCGATGTATACATAGTCTTTCATGTGACAAACAGCATCAAAATTAGATACAGTAAATAGTAACGCGCAGATCGCCAAAGCATATTGTCACTCTGAAGTAATGTATCTCTTTCGAGTTCATCACGTATCCGCTGAAACTACTTTAGCTTATGGACAAGTCTGACATAGTCGGCCGTATATGTACAGGGTGCGCCATCTCAATCTGGTCGATGGAAGTATTGAATAACTTAGAGAATTTTCAACAGATTTCACAAAGTCGTATTTTTTCATTAAATTTGATTCATTACAATTTATTTTGATTAGTTTCCAAAAACCACATCGATGAAATGTCCGCCTTTATTACTGAGACAAAAATGAGCTCTTTTTTCGGCATTTTCCATTGTATTTGCCAGCGTCTCGGGCGATATCGCTGCGATTTCGGCTCGAATGTTGTTTTTTAGCTCCTCTATGGTCTTCGGCTTGTTGGCATAGACTTTACTTTTCAAAAATCCCCACAAGAAGAAGTCCGGTGCAGTCAAATTCGGCGATCTTGGTGGCCAGTCATTATCACCTTTCTTTGATATCACACGTCCTGGGAACTTCCGACGCAAATAGTCCATTGTTGAGCGCGCAGTATGACATGTCGCACCATCTTGTTGGAACCAAAATTCCTTAAGACCTTTTTCACGCATTTGTGGTAAAACAAAGTGTGCCAACATCCACCGATATCGATCCCCATTGACAGTTTCACCAGCTCTGAAGAAAAATGGTCCAATGGTGGTTTTTGAGCAAACACCGGCCCAAACTGTCACTTTCTCATCGTGCAATGGAGTTTCGTGAATAATATGAGGATTATCGGTGCCCCACATGCGACAGTTTTGTTTGTTGACAGCGCCAGAGAGGGTGAAATGAGCCTCGTTGGTCATCAGAATTCGCTCCCAAAAATCCGGCTCAGCTTCCTTCATTCGACTAACGTTATTAGCGTAAGCCAAGCGTCGCGGCTTGTCAGTTTCCAATAATCTTTGAGTCAACTGCACTTTGTACGGAAACATGTGAAGATCTTGCTTTAAAATCCTTCTCAAAGTGGTTCCACTGATGTTTAATTGCTGAGGCCGGCGGCGGTATGAGACATTTGGATTTTCTGCAACACTCTGTCGAACAGCTTCGATATTTTCATTTGAACGACCTGGACGCGGTCGAGCTTGATGTTGGAGATTCGCTACAGACCCGTGCTCCATGAAATTTGAAGCTAAATGACGGATAGTGTCGCCTTTGGGCGCAGAACGTCCGCGATATTTTTTACGATACGCACGCTGAGTTGACACAACTGAACGATTATTTTCAATGTAAAGCGAAACTGTTTCGGCGCGTTCTTTCGGCGTATAGCGATACATGGTTGAAATTGTACTGAAATAACCTATACGAAACGTGTTGTACGACGCTGGTCGGTTAAAATCTGTCAGAGTTATTCAATACTTCCATCGACCAGATTGAGATGGCGCACCCTGTATCTTTTTCCAGATCGGGTTTTTCCGCTTGAGGTTCGTAATCTTTATCAGCACCAGTGTTTTTATAAATAGTTTTCTTAGGCTGATCCCTTTTAGCATTCATTCTGTGTAGCCTCAATATATTCAAATGAGCTTATCGTTACTCTAACGCGAGCACAACATTGGATGGTTTTTTACAGTTGTCTTTGAAAATGCAGTCATCACGCCGTTCACATTACATTCAACGACCGCACCAGAAATTCGGACGTTATACGAACCCCAGTTTCTCCAATGCACATTTTTTCCCACGAAAACAGCTTTAAGGTAGCAATAAGTAGATCATAGACGCTATAGCTATATCGATATTTAAAATGTACGTCATCGCTTGCCTACAATTAGTACAGTGTATAAACAATAGTATGTTATTACGGCTCGGGCGCTATGCGTCCTGGCGATCAACTGTACAATCGAATCCCAACCCCAAACCAATCCAAATAAATCTAATTTGGAGGGTTGAAGACAAAATTTTCGATAATATACTACATTCCCAATAAAATCCCGAAAAGTCCGGAAAAAAATACATATCCGGATTAGTGCGGGTATGTTTAGTTCCGCTCACTCTCATACAGTATACTAATGAGTAAAGAAAAATCACTGAAATTCTGAAAAAACCACAATTTTTAATAATGACCATAATTCTATTCATGTCTCACATTTGGGTTCGATATCTCGAAATGCCAATTAAAAAATCATGCAAATTTGAAAATTGCAGATTGCTTACTTATACCGTCATCTGAAAGCCAAAATCAAAACAGTTATGGTAATACGCCGTGCCACGATGAGAAAAGGACACCGGCTATCCCACTCTCTCACATAGAACGGTACACTGAGCGAGCTACACGAACGTAAGTTGCCTTTGTTTACTTTCGTGCCTAGTGTTAGGCCTATGTTAAACCAACATAGATTCTGCGGCTACATTTAGTCAGAATAAAAAAATGTCTTATCTCGGGGGGGGGGTCAGCGTATGATACGGAATACAAATGATTAAGAGTCATTGAGGGAAGTGACCAACTCTGAATCCCGGGTAGCGCTTCTCGTGGCAAAGGTAGCCATACATTTATTTCGAGGCAAGCGTTGCTTGCAGCAAGTATGGGAAGCAACTCACCCAGCGAAAAAAGACACTTGTCGGTATAGTAGGTCGTAGTTATTACAGTGCTGGAGTAATAATATGTTGGGCCCCGGTCGCTGTGATTACCCCAAAGTATATTTTTATTTACCTTGCCACTGTTATTTCTCCGCTTTTACCGACAATCGAGAGTATCGAACCTGACGTCCAAAGCTGGAACTACGACCTACGTTGCATAGAGACGGCAATATGGCCGCGACCACGAGTTGACGTCTGTGATCGTAGTTGTCGTATTTTGTCTTCGTTTTCCAACGAAATAACTTCAAACCTATTTTTAAGCTGTGCAGTGAAGTGGTACGAATGTAGGTCTGATGCGTTTAACAGTGGTACATGTGAGTGAAATTCATTATAAATTCATTCTGTCAGTTGGTGAAATATTTGCCATGGCGAACGACGAGGCGCCTCCAAATTTAATAATTTACTGTACTAAGAAAACAAATTTGATACGGCGTGTAGGACCAAAAAGTAATAACGTCAGAAACTATCGTATCTGACGAGTCACGATATGAATAGCGATATTTAAAAAAATTATATGATAAAACCTCGTAAATTGGGAAAAAGAGTTGCGATGTCATGATGTGCTGTGAAAAGTATCCGAATTATTCCAGATTAATAATGTGAATAGAATCCTCGATTTACCGTTTACATCAGCGGAGGGCACATCCTTGATGACGATACCTTGTGAAACTTTTTGGATTTTGATATTTTAAACACGGTAATTAAGTATAACAGTGAGAATAAGCAGGCAAAGAAAAAAATGTCTATAATACTAGTTTTGAAAGAGCCGGCTGTACTTAATTCTATTACTATTTCAACACGTGTAACATAGTTACACGCACTAGCAGGCTATATTCTATTCCGCCTATACAATAGGAAAGAGTCGGTGCGAACGCACTATGAAATGCGAGCACTGGTCATCAAACCAAAGCAAAAGTAAACAAAGCTCGAAGTAAACAATCGACATCAACAGTATCAGAAATGATAAAATCGCGTTAGATTTCAAAACGGTTTCGAACGTAACGAGGACTGCGGGCACTGGGTCATCGAACTAGAACGAATTTCGGCGAAAACAAGCCACGTCACGCCTAAGGAATTCCCTCGCTCGGAAACAGCAGGTCAGCGACCAGCTGGCCTCCCTTCGTGGCGAGGGGAAGACGGGTGGCGTGACGACGGCAATCCGAAAAATAATAAAATCGCGTTACATTTTTTAATTGAAGCCGATAATAATATGGAGGAGAATGAGGCGGAGCGGCTGGCTATAAAAGAGCCTGCGGAAGAGGAAAGGCTCTCTTGCTCATAAGTCTGCAACTATTACATTTCTGGTCTTACGTGGCTCTGACGTGTATCTCACTTTTTGCTCTTACGTGGCTCTGATTCTTACGTTTTGCAACTTCTACTCTTACATTTACGTTTTTGAAGTGGCTAAGAAACACAAGTTGGTGCATAATTACCGAATAAGTTATATTTCTTAAAGTTATCAAGCTCAGTGAAACACGAACACAGAGGAAGGAGAGAAAACAGGCGAGTGAGTTAAATAATAAAAGCAGGTGTGATCTCAGAAACAATTTATAAAAATACTAAATCGAGTCGTATTTAAGCGAGTAGTATTTAAGCGAGTAGTATTTAAGCGAGTAGAATTTAACCGGGTAGTATGTAAGCGAGTAGTTTTAAAGCGTATAGTAAGTAAGCGAAGCAATCAGTGGATAGAGAGAATTATCAGCATAGCCGAGACACATCTCCTTTAAGATCAAATTCACGTGCGTGGATCAAGCATGCATGCCGGGTGACTGATACGCTAGCGACGAATTATACAAATAGCAGACGACGCAGCTCAGTGGGTCAAGGAGCTACGTGTAACGCGAAATAAAAGAAGATCGTAGAATAACCGCAGATATCAGCGGACTGGAAGTGCACTGTACTGGCAAACGGTGCCAATAAACCGAAAACCTATATTGACCAGATAAACTTGTTAAATAATTTTAATTTTACCTACCCAGAAGTCTAAATTAATTATCCCTGTGTTCAAGCCCGAATTCTTCCCGTCGGAAGATAAAAATTAATGTTAACGATAAAAATTACCGTTACACACTATTATCATAAAGTACTTTTCAGGTAAGGATTGTCCAAGTGTGTGGATTGCATACAGTATTCATAATTTTAAAAAAACCTATAAAAAAGTTATCAACAAAAAACCAAAAATCTGTTAAGAACCAGAAAAATATTCACAAAAACGTTGACAACAAAAATTGAAAAACAGAATGTTCCAAAAAAGTTATAAAAAAAAAAAAAAAAAATGAAAATACTGTAACGGTATTTCTCGTTATCATTTCCCTTGAAGGGTTTGAGTTCGGACTCGAGCAGGGAGGAAATTAATACAGACTTCAGTATCGGGTAAAAGTAGGGTTTATTTGTTATTTATTATTATTTATACAGATAAATTTATTGATTATGATTGTTATATATATTTTTCTTGAAACTCCTTTTCTTCGTTAATTCTAAGGATTATATATTATACAAAAACGAGATCCGAGCTTACGCACGCTCATATAATCGTGTCCGCAAGAATGACATTTTTATATGAATTTTATAAAAATATTTCCCTAAAGGGTATAATAGTTTTTATATGCAAGGTATGAGAGAGTGCTTAGCGTACAGGGCTTGCCATCTATGTTGGCTCTGCTATCACTCCTTGTCTTTGGAGCGCATTTATCCGATATTTTTATCTATTGGATCGTGTGTATTTTATTATACCATATAGGTCTCTTTTAGGTGTTAACTCTCGGTAACTCAGCTGCTGGACTTCGTAATTGTCGGGTAGGTCAGCTGTTGGACTTGGAAGATGTTCGTATTGAGAAGCTCAGAAGTATCCCGGTCCTTGGAGTGATGCTGTTCGTATGCTCCTTCTTTTGTTGGCTAGGTGGTCCTCCTTTGGCTGCTTAGCTAGTCCTCCTTTGGCTTGCTGGCTGGTTTTCCTTTGGCTTGCTGGCTGGTCCTGGATGTTGGTGAGACTCTGTGGACAGAAAAACTACTCCTCGATCGTCAAGTTTCGTGTTCTTTTATACCCGATTTTCCCACTCTTCGTCCATGTTCTTGGTATATCTATATTTCGTAGTCGTCCTGTAGCCCATCTCCTGTAGACCATTTCTTCTTAATCCATACTTTTGATAATCGTATTTAACGTATCCCTTGTGAATATCTTTTTGTACATATTCTGATACTATAGTCGTTCACGTGATTACTGTTGGTTTTCCTGGAATTTCTATCTTTCTTCGTGTTGGTTGTATGTACTACAGGTTCCTCTGGCTGTGTGTGTGGGGCGTACTACGGTTTACTACTCTATGTTTATATTTTATAGTAGATGAGCCTGATGCTTCGCTGTGTGTGTGTCGTGTTCTACAGGATGCGCCATCTCAATCTGGTTGATGGAAGTATTGAATAACTCTGACAGATTTTAACCGACCAGCGTCGTACAACATGTTTCGTATAGGTTATTTCAGTACAATTTCAACCATGTATCGCTATACGCCGAAAGAACGCGCCGAAATAGTTTCGCTTTACATTGAAAATAATCGTTCAGTTGTGTCAACTCAGCGTGCGTATCGTAAAAAATATCGCGGACGTTCTGCGCCCAAAGGCGACACTATCCGTCATTTAGCTTCAAATTTCATGGAGCATGGGTCTGTAGCGAATCTCCAACATCAAGCTCGACCGCGTCCAAGTCGTTCAAATGAAAATATCGAAGCTGTTCGACAGAGTGTTGCAGAAAATCCAAATGTCTCATACCGCCGCCGGTCTCAGCAATTAAACATCAGTGGAACCACTTTGAGAAGGATTTTAAAGCAAGATCTTCACATGTTTCCGTACAAAGTGCAGTTGACTCAAAGATTATTCGAAACTGACAAGCAGCGACGCTTGGCTTACGCTAATAACGTTAGTCGAATGAAGGAAGCTGAGCCGGACTTTTGGGAGCGAATTCTGATGACCGACGAGGCTCATTTCACCCTCTCTGGCGCTGTCAACAGACAAAACTGTCGCATGTGGGGCACCGATAATACTCATATTATTCACGAAACTCCATTGCACGATGAGAAAGTGACAGTTTGGGCCGGTGTTTGCTCAAAAACCACCATTGGACCATTTTTCTTCAGAACTGGTGAAACTGTCAATGGGGATCGATATCGGTGGATGTTGGCACACTTTGTTTTACCACAAATGCGTGAAGAAGGTCTTAAGGAATTTTGGTTCCAACAAGATGGTGCGACATGTCACACTGCGCGCTCAACAATGGACTATTTGCGTCGGAAGTTCCCAGGACGTGTGATATCAAAGAAAGGTGATATTGACTGGCCACCAAGATCGCCGGATTTGACTGCACCGGACTTCTTCTTGTGGGGATTTTTGAAAAGTAAAGTCTATGCCAACAAGCCGAAGACCATAGAGGAGCTAAAAAAACAACATTCGAGCCGAAATCGCAGCGATATCGCCCGAGACGCTGGCAAATACAATGGAAAATGCCGAAAAAAGAGCTCGTTTTTGTCTCAGTTATAAAGGCGGGCATTTGATCGATGTGGTTTTTGGAAACTAATCAAAATAAATTGTAATGAATCAAATTTAATAAAAAAATACGACTTTGTGAAATCTGTTGAAAATTCTCTAAGTTATTCAATACTTCCATCGACCAGATTGAGATGGCGCACCCTATAGTATCGTGTATATGAGACGTACTTGTCGTCTCAATACAAAAATCTATAAAAGTCTATCGATTTATATAGCCTCATCTGCAGTTCCATGACGTTATATGAAAACTCTATAAATCTAATATACGAGGGTGGACCAATAATCAGTAACTTTTTAAATGAAAGATAGTTTAGTTCGGGACAAAAACATTTTACTTCCCAACATAGTCTCCTTAGAGCTCGATACACTTCGTCCAACGTTTCTCTAATTTTTTGATCCCTTCAAAATAATGAGATTTATCGAGGTCCTCAAAATCGGCGTTTGTTTGAACGATGATTTCATCGTTGAGCCAAATCTCTTTCCGCCGAGTCATTTCTTCAGGTTTGGAAACAAAAAATAGTCACTGGGGGCTAAGCCCGGAGAATATGGCGCATGAGAGAGCATCTTGTATCCTAATTCATAGAATATTGCCATAGCAACTACGCACGTGTACACCCATGCGTTGGCTTGGTGGAAAAGCACTTTCTTTTTGGCCGAATGCGGTCGTGTTTTCTTCAAATCGACGTTAAACCGATCCAATAAGTTAGCAATATATTCGCCGTTGATTGTTCTACCTTTTTGAAGGTAATCGGTGTGGAATATGTCGTGTGCATCCAAAAAACTGTCCCCATGACCTTGTTGGACGACAGACCCACATTTCGGTGGCTTTCTTCGGCTTCCGATTCGCCCGGTGAAACCCGGTGTTTCGACAGCTGCTTGGTCTCCGGTGTGTTGTGGTGGATCCATACTTCGTCTGCGGTCATGAAACGGCATAAAAACTCGTCCGGATTGCGATTGAACAACGGCAAATACTCCGTCGACGATGTCACACGATTGCGTTTGTGGTCAAATGTGAGCAAACGCGGCACCCATCATGCGGATAGCTTTCTCATACACAAATGATCTTTCAAAATCGAAACTGAGCAATGTGATATTCATATGGCCTCTACAATCTCGTGCACTTTCAATCTCCAATGGGCCAATACCATATAGTGGATTTTTTTAATTGTCTTGGGTGAAAGGACCTCTATTAGGCGCCCAGAATGCTGGGTGTTACTCGTGCTTGTGCGACCACAATGAAATTCAGTAAACCACTTCTTTACCATTGAAATTGATGGCACAGAGTCCCCATAATATATATCAAGCTTATCCTTCGTTTGAGTGATAGTTTTTTCCGCAAAAAAATGTTTGACGAATACATGAAATTCACTTTTTTCGATTTTCGCAAAAATTCACGCGGTTGTCTACTTTCAATGGCTGTCAAACACAAACTAAATGACGCAGCTTGCTCACGATTGTACAGCAGTCTATCGGCAGATGGTATAAGACGGGAGCAGTGTTGCTTTTCAAGTTACAGCATGGAAAATAAAAAGTCACTGAGTTATTTATCCACCCTCGTACTCAAATGATTGCATTGTTTGTTTTTTAAGAATTCATATCGATTGCATATCTCCATTCTCATATATAATTTTGTTCAGAGCTTTATATACATTCTTCATAGAATATTCATATGATACTTCCACTTGGGACGAATGATTATGGTTTTTTTTTCAAACATGCTATTCCGACTTTCAGTCGTATTTTATTGTTCCGCATAATCTCCAAAAATGCATAACTCTTCAACCGTTCTTCTCAGAGAATAATGTATTACAAGTTGAGATTTAAAAAAAAATGCACTATATTTTTTTTTAGAAAATACGCTTGTTTTAAAAATGCATAAAGTAATTAGGAAATTAAAGAGAGGAAAATAATTTATCATGTAGTCTATTCGAAGTTAAATATTGAATAATTCTCTTTCACAAAATTCATCTACAATTTTATATCTAGAATAATAAAAGCGTAGGGCACCCTTGATAATAATATACGAATAATTATTTATTACATTTAAGTAGTATGTGTACACGTTTGCTCCATCCCACTCCTTCCCCCACCCCTTCACTTTACCACTACCGTTTTATACACTCTACTTAAGTAGTGTCGATAACGTGGAGATGGTGAGTGGGGTAGTGTGGGTACTCTGGCGAACAAGGAAGAGTAGAGAACTGGATGCAGCAAACGCGTACGCATTCTTGGAAAAATAGATAAAATTGTGGACGTACCACCTCCGCTGTTGATGGAGCCTGCCACCTTCTACGGCAATTTGACACTCGCTGCGTGCACGCACGTATGCACACACGCCTCATTACGCTCTCCACTAAAATCACTCGACACCAAAACGCGTCGCTTAAAACCTCCTTGCCGTATCGCCGATACGTATTGTTTTTTAATATTTGCGTGTAGGATGGCAAGAGCAGACTGAATGCTCAGGATGCTGCCAGAGGATAACATGGCTTAAAGATAAGAACCTTCTCTGAGTCATAACCAGGTGTCCAGCGCTTAGAATGCATCGAAATCGTATACTTACAGTGGTCTTTAAATCGCAGCTTATCGTCTATCATTACACCTAAGTATTTCATTACCTCTACTCGCTTTAACTCGGTTGCATCCCTGCATTTCAGTACAATATTCCGTCTCAATTCTTTTCTCACACTCCTCACATTCATATATTTAGTCTTTGCGGCATTCATTTTCAGTTTGCTCCAATTCACACATCCTTCTACTATGTTTAATGTCCGATTCATCTTTCTTTCTACCTCCCCACCACTGTCTCCAGTAACATATATTAGTGTATCATCAGCAAACATTTCTATTTCACAGTCTTCTGGACATATATCGATGTTGAGGATTCACTGGTGTTGTTCAATCTGTAAGATATTGGGAAGGAATGAGTTTTCACTCACGACAGGTGTGAAATAACCAGACCAAAGATGTAGGTAGAGAAAGTGGTTATTTATTCTACCTCGACTCGCTTTACTACAAAAAAAATATATAAAAAACGGCACAAATAAATTTAGAGTGAGTTTGATGAGTTGAACATACAATTTTATTAATTGTGTGCCAAAATTTGTGAGGTGAACGTGGTGCAGTCCGTGCTGCACAACACGCCACGAGGTGAGACTTTTGAGGATGCACAAATTGAGATTTCCTGACCTCACCAATATTGAATTTAGTTAAATTCTGAAAGTACACGCTTACCGAGTTTTCTGAGTTCTGTTGAGCACGTATTGGTTATGTATTGGGTTGTTCGGAAAGTAATTTCGTTTTTTTTTATAAAAATGAAAAACGATTTTCTTATAGTGAATTAATATTTTATTCAATCCAATATTGTCCATTCTGATCCAATACCTTTTGCCATCTTTCTGACAGTAGCATGATTCCACGCTCATAAAATTTTTGTTCTTTGCTGGCAAAAAAGTGATCCAAGTGACGTTTGACCTCCTCATTTGAATTAAATGTTTTACCATCTAAAAAAATTTGAAGAGACCGGAACAGATGATAATCTGAAGGTGCCAGGCCTGGAGAGTATGGTGGGTGTGGCAGTATACCCCATCCAAGCTCTAACATTTTTTTCCGAGTGGTCAAAATTGTATGTGGTCTCGCATTATCTTCTTGGAACACTATACCTTTCCTATTGACCAATTCTGGCCTTTTTTCTTTAAGTGAATCATTTAATTTGTCCAACTGATGACAGTATACTTCAGAATTGATCGTTCTGTTGCTCGGTAGAAGCTCAAAATAAACGTTTCCTTTGAAAGCCCACCAAACCGATAGCATAACCTTCTTTTTGATGAATATTGGCTTTCGAAGTGCTTTGAACCGGTTCATCTTTTCTACTCCAGGATCTTTTGCGCTTAACATTGTTGTAGCAACCCATTTTTCGTCCCCAGTGATGATACGCTTCAAAAATGAATCATTTTCTTGGCGTTTGAGAAGCAAATCACAAACGTCAATGCGACGGCACAAATTTTTTTCCGTAAGAAGATGAGAAACCCATATGTCGAAATTTGAGGTGAAACCTAGCCTCTTCAAATGATTATGAACGGTCGAATTCGGTAAATTTAATCTCTCAGCGATCTCACGAGTTGTTATTCACCGGTTTGCATCAATTAATGCCTTTATTGTGTCTTCATGAGCTTGAACTGGCTTTCCAGAACGTGGTGCATCTTCGAGATCAAAATTGCCGGATCGAAATTTAGCAAACCAGTTTCGGCATTGGCGCTCACTTAACACATCTTCCCCATACACATCGGATAATTTTTTTCTTGCTTGAACAGAATTTTTACCTTTTCTATAGTAAAACAGTAAAATATGCCGAAAATGCTATTTTTCACTTTCCATATTTAAAAGGGTATCAACCAAAAACTACTGTGCAGAATCAATTGAATTTTTTCACAAGCAAGCCTTACTATATCAGCTGTCAAAATACATATGATTATGCGGCTTAAGTGTGAAGTTGGTTATGAAAAAATACAATTAAGTCCTTTGTTGGCAAAAAACGAAATTACTTTCTGAACGACTCAATAGATCTGAAATAAGGCTGTAAAAATATCCGAGGTGAGAGCAGCGGAAGTGCTATCCAAGCGGTGCTCACGAGATTGTCATTATTTTCAAGATGGCTGAGCAGTATGAACGCGTCGTTGTGAGACGCTGAAGTCAAGCGAGAGAGGCGCCCTCTCGCTTGAGTAGCATGCCTGCGAAGCGCTGCCTCCGCTATCTTCGCGACAGCCGAGTGCAGCACATCACCTAGTAGCAACAGGTCGGCAATTGATAATCGCCGTGCATCGGCTCATTTTCTAACAGTCGACTATATCATCTATACTATAATTCTTAAAGTGTGGATTTCCGTCCCTTAAACTCCTCCTAGACGAAGCGTGCTAGGAAGGTGATCTTGGACATTTTGGAAAGGTCTCCTGATTTCTAGGTCAACGCAACTATTTTCAGCTCTTCAAGTTGAGTCCTTAAGGAGTTACGGACATTCGAATTTTCTAAGAGTATTATTGAATTTTGACGTTTAATTTTTATTTTTAAAAAAGCAAAGTTATTCTTCGTAGTAGGTATAGCTATACACAGGTGTTGAAGGATTGACTTTGGTAAACTATACTTCAATGATAATGTTTAAACGTTCAATAAATACAAATTCTATTTGAAAATCATAGCATTTGGTTTTATTTAAGGTAACGATACTAAAAATAAACCTGGGCGAAGCCGGGTACGATACTAGTTTATATATATAATGAACAGCAGAGTCCCTAACTGGGATCCTTGTGGTACCCCGTATTTCGTCGTAATAATTTCCGAAAATTCCTCATTAAACCGAACTTGTTGCGTCCTATTGTTTAAGTTCAACCTAAACAATTCTATCACTTTAGCTCTAATTCCATCTTGTGACATTTTTTCTATTAACAATTCTCTATTCACTGTCTTAAATACTCATTTTAAATCCATAAAGATTACTCCTACTATTTTCCCTTCGCTAATGTTTAATTTTCATTCGTCTATCACGGTTTGAACCGCCGTTCACGACGAAAATTATTTTCTAAAACCCGATTGATGCACTGTTACAACCTGATTTAATTCTAAATACTTTTCGATTTGACTCTGTACTTCCAACTCTAGAACCTTCTCGTACAATGGCAATATATCAATTGGCCGTAAATCATTCGCGTTTTTAACGTTCTCTATCTTTGGTATCGGTATGATCGTGGACATTTTCCCATTATTAGGGCAACAGCCCTCTCTTAGGTATTCGTTGATTACATCAACAAACTCCTGTTGAATTGCACTGAATGCCAACTTCAATATTTCGCTTAATATTCCTTATTCTGTACCTTTCTTCTTCGGGAGTCCGTCAACTATTTTCTCGAGTTCCTGTGTTTCGATATTCTCATAATTTTTTATGCTTCTTTAATTTCCCACTCCACCACCCATTAAGATTCTTCTTCTAACTGGACTTCCAGATGTATCCCTTGTAGGGGCGTATGATAACACATATAAATTAATTTGGATACACTCAGTCTTTTCTTCAGGATGGTAGAAAATGCGAGGGTCAATCAAAAAATAGTCGGCCTTGCGCCATCTGTTGGTCGAGGAAAGAAATCAATAGCGACGTTTAGTAGTGCCATCCTTCACATGACTATTGTCAAAGTTTCATCTGGCTGCGATGTTTAGTTTGCGTTTGACAGCCATCGAAAGACAAACAACTTTTGTGTTTTTACAAAAATGGAAAAAATTGAGTATCGTGCAGTGATTCGATTTTTGTTTTTGAAATAGAAAACGAACAACGAAATCAAAGCGGAGCTAGGCGCTCACTGTCGACCATAAAAGGAAACGTGTAGCTGATGCAAAGGCGTGTTTGGCGATCTATAAGCGTGATCCTGTTAAGTTTTTGCGTCGTTACGTAACCGTGGACGAAACATGGATCCATCACTATACACCAGAGACGAAGGAACAATTGAAACAATGGACTTTACCGACCGAACCTGCTCCGAAGAAGGCGAAGACGGTGCCATTGGCCGGTAAGGTCATGGTCACAGTTTTATAGGAAGCGCGCGGCATAATCTGTATCGATTACCTTCCGCCGAAAAAAACGATTAATAGCGAATACTATGCAGCCGTACTGACCCGATTCAAGGACGAATTGAAGAAAAAACGTCCACATTTGGCGAGGAAAAAAGTGCTCTTCCATCAAGACAATGCACGCGTTCACACGTGCCCAGTTGCTATGGCCAAAATTCATGAATTTAAATACGAAATACTTTATTGGTAGATATGTCGAGACTGACGCTTTACATTGTCACCCACAACGTCTCTCGAGCTCATTGTCTTCACGCGTCTAACACTTACCAGGTCTATAAATATGAAACCGGAATTTGCCCATAGATGGCCCTAGCTGTCAATGTAGTTACCGTCAAACCGCGTCATTGGCGCCATTTCCTTGTTGACATGTCTGACAAACATTTTCAACTCACAACAATACAAGTTTCATACAACAGCATAGTTTGTAATGGCGTTGAACATGTCGAATTTTGTGCCTGGAAACTACGATTGGCGGACAGCATTGATTTTCTGTTACCAATTGAAGAAAACTGCTGCAGAATCGCATCGAATGCTTGTGTTACGTCCTGACGTAACCATGCTCCAATATCTATCTTTCTTTTAAAGAAGATCATAAACCTGCATCGTTGTCGAGTCCTATAGCTACCAGAGATTATACAGGTATAATGACGGCGGGAGGGGTGAGGCCTGCAGGTACGCCGAGGCAAGGCAGTGGGGACACATGGTGCGCGCCAGGAATGGACGGCCAGGTTCATCACTGTACTTGACAACGAAAAACCAAGAGTTGGTAGGCCACTGCCCCACTCTAAACGGCCAGCGTAGAGGGACTTGAATCTCGTATCAAGATTTTTCCCTCTACGGCCGGTGGATATCATTGGCGGCGCGTGTCATCGAAATCTTTAATTGATTCATGTCCGCGTGTTCTATTGGTGACTGTCGGGTGGTCGCTTCCTTCCCCCGTCATATACCGTATCTGGCTCACGAAGATAGACTAACTACCGTGGCAACGTTTTCGTTGCTTTGAGAGTCCCGAGATGCTACAACGAATGATGCAATAAACAAAAATATTACACAAAGATAGACTAACTACCGTGGCAACGTTTTCGTTGCTTTGAGAGTCCCTAGATGCTACAACGAATGATGCAATAAACAGGAATATTACACGAAGATAGACTAACTGACGTAGCAGCGTTTTCGTTGCTTCGGAAGTTCTTATATCCGTTGACGAATAATGCAATGAACAAGAATATTACACGAAGACCTATGTCTTATTAATGGTATTGATAGGAAATTGGAATTTGTTTTTGATTACAGAACACCAAAAGCCCAAAAGGCATTTCTTCAGAATCTCTGAACGTTTAAATATAAATTTAAACACAATCGTAGCAAAGATTTGGACTTCTTATGAAGTAAATATTTAAACTATGGTATATATATATATATATTTAATAAGTAAATCAATAATTTAAAAGGAACAAACCATTTAAACGGAAGTTCGATATAAGAGCTAAACAATAATATCGTACAGATAATCAGCGTTAAAATAGGATAGAATAAGAAAAAAACGATTCATATTGTAAATGGTAAAGATGACTCGAAGCTCGGGTCGCACCCGAGACGATGCCGTCTTTCCCGTCTCTCTCTGTATTAACACTATAAAACGAGGAGTGTTCCCTCGCAACAATACATATTTATAGAACACCTACTTTGTGACACAGTGTGACTGTAAGCAGCCATGTGATATAGAATCATTTAGACCAGGGGTCTCCAAACTTTCCAGCCTTAGGGCCATACTGATTACTCCAGTAAGTTCCGAGGGCCAAAACCATATTATCATTGTTGCCGGTGGTAAAAAGTGAAATAGTCCAAAATCTGTCCGCGGGCCGAATGTGGCCCGCGGGCCGTAGTTTGGAGACCCCTGATTTAGACTGATGAACAATTTTGAGCTAAAATTATGATAGGAACTCAGAAGAGAAATGCTTACTTAAAAGGATACAAGAAATAATTGCAAATATGAAAATTTAACATTATAGAAAATTGAAAAGCCAATATATTGTTTTGACTAAACAATTAGGATCATGAGAGGGTATGAAAACCATAGACAGTTTGTTACTATAGTAGTTATATATGCCCATTTACGTTACACATTATTAAGAATTAAAATAAGTTTAACATTATCGAAGAACTATATTCGGTATTAGTCATAAAAGGGACAGCGGAAGCGACTCGGATCTACAGCACAGCGTGGCCCGAAACCCTCGACACCTAGCTGCCTGACCGAGGCGCTTTTCTCTCTTTCTCTCTCTCTCTCTCTCTCTCTCTCTTTCTCTCTCTCTCTCTCTCTCTTTCTTTCGTTTTCTCTCTCTCTATCTTTACGCGTGCCACCGAAGCAAGGAATAATCCTTCAACCACTTCGCGACATGTGGTATCGCCTCGCATGCAACTCAAGAAAATAATCGAACGACGACGACGTCACAGCTAGAAGGAAAAAATTGGATCTTCGACAAAGTCCAAAGTCCGAGCTCTATTGTAACCCCCTCCGCATAGAAAATTAAGCCCTCCAGGACCTATATAAGGACGGGAAAATGCCCGAAACGGGGAGTATCAAATCGACATTTCAATTTTGTAGTTCATAGTACAGTCAGTCGCCGAGCAGTCAGTAGACAGCCCGTTGGCGATAATTACCGCGGAGGAACCCCACCCTGTAGAGTCAACCAAAGTCCAGAGTGAGTACTGAAAATAAAAACGGTCGAACAGTCTAAGTTCAGTTCGAATGTACTTTTTCTCAGTTTTTGAACAAAACAATTGAATTTAATTGTTTTCTGCCGTTTTTGTACAAGTCCACACTGTTTATTTCGTTTTACTGTTTTATTGAACAACAAGTATCGCGTCAAGTATATTGTATCGAGAAATAACGATCGCTCGCGCACGGTAATAGCGAACGTACGTGTATCAATTATTCGGTTATTTGAATAAAATCTAACAGCTTCACGATTCATCGAGTATAACGATTTCTTTTACAAACGATTGCCATTAATTTTCCCTTCCACGCATCGGTTACCGGCGCAACAACTTCACCAGGAAAACCAAACGTAAGTACCAACCCAATTTTTCTAATTTATTTTATCTGACATTTCCGTAAATTTTTCCCCAAGTGAAAGTAACCTACCACTTCCCTTCCCACCTAAAATCCCTTCCTCCGCGGGGTAATTTATCAATTTAGTTTATCGAAACGAGTGACGGGTTAACGCGAATAATCAACGAGCATTCTCAGCCCTGTCCCGAGTAATTTTCCGAAAGGTTAGACTCAAAAGGGGGCTTGCGTCTTCGGTGTTTCTTGTCAGGTGTGGTAAAGGGAGAATTCATTCTCCTTGACCAGAGTACAGAAAACTCACGCCGAAACGCCTCACACGTCTTAAATTTGTCGGTTTTTGTAAAAACACCACGCGGATTTGACGTAACACTTGTCGAAGCTTACAGTAAGCATGCTCTTGGTAAATCACAGTGCTTTGAGTGGTTTAAAAAATTCAAAAGTGGCGATTTTTACGTGAGAAACGATGAACGTGGAAGACCACCGAAAAAGTTTGAAGACAGCGAATTGCAAGCATTGTTGGATGAGGATGACGCTCAAACGCAACAACAACTTGCGGATTAATTAAATGTAACACAAGAAGCCGTCTCCATACGTTTGAAAGCCATGGGAAAGATCCAGAAGATGGGAAAATGGGTTCCACATTAACTGAATGAAAGACAGCAGGAAAACCGAAAAACCACTTGCGAAATGCTGCTCGCCAGATTCAAAAGAAAGTCATTTCTCCATCGAATTATGACTGGCGATGAAAAGTGGATGTATTTTGAAAATCCTAAGCGTAAAAGATCATGGGTAACTCCAGGCGAACCATCGACATCGACTGCAAGGCCAAATCGCTATAGACGGAAGACAATGCTCTGTGTTTGGTGGTATCAGAAGGGTGTGATCTATTATGAGCTGCTAAAACCCAGCGAAACTGTTAATACTGAACGCTACCGACAACAAATGATCGATTTGAATCAAGCTTTGCGTGAAAAACGACCAGAATATCAAAAAAGGCAACACAAAGTGATTTTGCTTCATGATAATGCACCATCACACACAGCAAAACTGGTCAAGGAAACGATTGAGGCGTTTAGTTGGGAAATACTTTCGCATGCGGCTTACTCACCAGACTCGGCTCCGTTCGATTACTACTTATTTGCATCGATGGGACACGCACTTGCTGAGCAGCGCTTTACTTCTTACGAAAATCTACAAAAATGGCTCGATGACTGGTTTGCCTCAAAAGAGCAACAGTTTTTTTGGCGTGGCATCCACAAATTGTCAGACAGGTGGGAAAAATGTATAGCTAGCGATGGGCAATACTTCGAATAAAATATTTTCTATCATTTTCATACAATAAACGAGTATTTTCTATACAAAAATTCCGGTTTCATATTTATAGACCTGGTAACTCCGTCGCCCCGCAGCGTTACGTTGCTTAGGCAACACGGCAACGCTGCGAACCACATGGAATCGGAAGGCGGCAGGCCTGCTTGGCTCGACCGGCCGCTCGTTGTTTACAAAAAATGCCTACACCCTCTCTATTGAGTTCACTATGTTATTGATACTTTCAACCTAAAACATGTTAAATTTGTCAGCCATCTTTCCCTCGCCCGCAATATCCAATATTTCAAAATTTATATTTCCAATTTTTCTCGTTTTTGCTGGTCCTCCTCGAATAAGTTCTTTGAAAGTTTTCCACTTTTTTTTAGGGTCGTTCTTATTACAGTCTATCATATTCTCATAAAATTCTTTTTTCTCTTTCCGTATCAATTTAACTACTGCATTTCTTTCTACTTTAGACTGTTCCCAGTTATTATCCGTTCCCTCATGAATTGCTTCTCGGTAAGCATTATCCCTTTTACCCACCGAACTTCTTATCTCATTTGAGTAACGATTTTTACCCTCCCATACACTTGGAATCCTAACTACCTTTTTTGGTGCTACTATGTCCAAATTACCTACTATACTATCGACAAACATCTTTGCCTTCCGATTTATACCTCCATTGTCGCACGGAATTTTTAAGCACTGTTGGAAACTCTTTCATGTGAATTTTACTATAGTTTTTATATTTTCTTATATTCTGTTATATACTCTTTGTTTACTCTCTGTTTTGCTCGTTCCTAATACTGCTTTTATCCACGCATGGTCTGTTATTTTTGGTTTGTGTTCCACCTGCAATTGCACGCTTCATTTGCAAATACAAAATCTCTAATTGTTCAGCTATCTTGAGTTAGTCTCGTCGGCTTGTTTACATACTGTTCCATCTGTAAGCTTAAAATTCTTAATATTAATTGTTTTTCATAGATTGAGTTTCCCTTGACATTTATGTTAAATTCTCCTATTATTGAACAATCGCCTTTTATTGTTAACTCTTCTGTTAAATCCTCTATGAATAGTACACCATTATTATAATTCCTTTGAATATCTTGTAATTGGCCTCTATTGCTACACTCCAGCAGTTTGATTCGATTTGATTCTTCAGTAGTAACTCATATTAAATACCGTCTCTTATGTACACTATGGCTCTTCTTGTGTTCCTATTCTCTGCATCGCACCTAATTACACTATAACCCGGCATATACATTGCACTGTCTCTGATTTTAGCAGTCACCCGTGTCTCCGATAACGATATAATTGCAAGTTTCATTCTGTCAACCACCTAATCTCGTATCTCATCGTTATATACTAAAAGACTTTGTGCATTTGTGTACTATATCGTCTCTTCCTTCTGTGGTTGCTACTCTATCCATCCCGCTCTCATCTTTTCCTCTTGCATCGCTCTCTTGTACGTTGGACATTCCCGGTCGAGTGTTGTACGCTCCACATTTATCTTCAGATTGTACGTTTGATTTTTAAGCGTACAGTTTACACATTTACTCTTATTCATTGTACACTCTCTTGCATTGTGTTTTCTTGCACATTAGTAGCAGGTTTCTGCTCTGGTACAATTCTTCGCTATATGATAATAGCTCTAGCATTTAACGCATCGCTTTACGTTGACGTGATTGTAAACCGGACATTTTTTCCATCCAACGGTGTGTTTACCTTTTCTCAGTAGCTCCTCATGAGTTACTTCATCTACTTTTATTATTATTAAGCCATCGTCGGTTCCTCTTCTGTTTCGCTCCCGTTCCCCTCCCTTTATTAATCTTTTCATGATTTCCATCTCCTTCCTTCGGTTTCCCTTATCCCGTTCTGCGTCTTAATTGTGTCAACTAGTTCTTCATCGGTTAATTTTGATTCTTCTTCTTGCTCATTTACTTTTTTTATCTTCAGATTCATCTGCGTTGACTCAGTAAATTTATAACACTCACAATAGTATGTGTACACTTTTTCTCCATCCCACTTCTATCCCCTCCACGCGGCTACCCCCACCACCTCACTTTTCCACCGCCGCGCTACCCACTGTGCTTAACCAGTGTCGGTGACGTGGAAATTGAAAAATGAGGTGGTGTGGGTATCCTGGTGAAAAATGAAGAGTAGAGATAAGAGCAGCATGGAGCAAAGGTGTACACATACTTGGAACAACATTTGTAACTCAACCTTAAGTTGGCGACATCTACGGCGGCTCTCCAGGGTAACGGACACAAAGTTACTCCATGGCAAACACACATATACACGCACACACACGCATATATTGTGACGTAGTCATGACCTGGAAAGGATAAAGGAAAAAAAGAATAAAATAAAACAAAAATCAATACAAATAAAAGCATTTATTTGTAGAATATACAGAAAATAAGAGAAATAAGAAAGGATAAATTCGCAGCAAAGTCCATGCGAGACCGCGAAACAGGCTGAATCCTGTTGAATTCCCTCACTGCCGAAAAACAGCGGGTCAGCGACCGGCTGGCCTCGCTCGAGCAGTGAGGGGAACGAAGGGGCATGGTGGCGGGGCATCTGAAACAAAAAAAAATTACATGAGCGATGATAAGGAGGGCAGTTAAAACAAGAGAGTGAGAAAGGATGGCAAAAGTATATAAGCCAGCTTCAAACAGAGAGACTCTTTTATTCGTTTGCAACTGTCTACAGAGTCAGAGCTCGTTGGTGCGCAACCATAAAGTCTTTTAAAAGATCCAGAAATCCAGTAAAAATCTAAGAATTTTGAACAGAAAAAGGTGTGAGTCAGCCCTACAAAATTACTAGAACTTTGACAAAGAAAAGATACAGTGCAAATTAGTGGAGAAACAAATATAAAGATTAATAGTAAACAGTATCGGACCGGGTAAAAACAGAAAATATTCTAAAAAGAACAAATTAAGAAGAGGAAGTTAGTGGCATTAAAATAAATAATTAGGGTTTAGCTTAGGAGAATTAAGAAAAGAGTGTAAGAAAATTTAGGTAGAATAATTAGCAATAAGTCAGGATAGTTTATAAGAAGAATTGTCAACGCAGCACAGCGATAAGTTTGAAAGGTGTGGTTGCGGTACCGAGAAGTTGCCAAATTAAACACTTGGAAAAAGGTAAAGGTGGAACAACACTGAAAAAGAAAATAGAATGACAAACAACCGTTAGAAAAATTATAACATAAAGACTTGAAACAGTAGATTTAAAATACGTGATAAATCACCGCCTCAAGAAAGGAGAGACTCTTGGAGTAAGATTTTGAAAAGAAGCTAGGAAAATTAATTAATAAATAGAATAAGGAGGGCACTAGTAAGCCCGACCCAGGGAAACTTGATTTAGAATTTTAAGATAATTAGAAAAATAATTAGGAGGGAAACATATTTGTCAGCATTGTCAAGCGCGTCGGATGAGGACGACACCACTCAACAGACATAAAGGATAAGAGAAAGATGAATTAGAAGGCCAACTCACCAAGAGCGAAGAATAACAGGAACATCCAGGTCCGACGCCAAAGATTACTGGAGGAATCCGCCGACTAAATGATAAAAAATTAATAATCACTGGGAAACAGTGATACAGCAACTGTCATTATTCAACACATAGAGAACATCACTCCCGAACCAATAGCACTATTATCACGGGAAGACACGCTGGTAACACAAGGAAACGGCACGACTATAACAAACGAAGAGCCCGAACGCGGAACAACACGAAAAACAAACTATTTTGACTAATTAACAAGAGAACGCGGATACGGACATAGACCCGGCGTCCATACCAGGTGTATGCATAAGTTTTTTCCGGTTTAACTAAGAGATGGCGCCAGCAAAAAGTACGCAGCGTATTAATTTGACACATACGTCATTTTGTTCGTCTGACATTAACCTACAAACACACCAACTTGAGTCCGCCAAAAACTAGCGTCTTTGTTTTATCGTTCAGTGATCATGTCGAGTTTTGTGCCTGAAAAAGAACATTTGCGGCACGCATTGCTTTTTTTATTTAATCAAAAGAAAAAGGCTGCTGAAAGTCAACGTTTGCTGGTAGAAATATATGGTGAACACGCTCCATCGATTAGAACATGTGAGACATGGTTTCGACAATTTAAAAGTGGTAATTTCAATGCGAAAGACAGTGAGCGCTCTGGTAGACCACAAAAATGCGAAGACGAGCAATTGCAGGAGTTATCGGATGATGACCCAACTCAAACTCAACGGCAATTAGCAGAAGCATTACATGTGTCACAAGAAACAATCAGCGAACGTTTACGAGTAATGGGGAAGATCAATAAACTCGGTAAATGGGTCCGACACGATTTGAATGAACGTCAAATAGAAAATCGCAAAGTCACTTGTGAAGTGCTGCTTCAACGCCACGAAAGGAAATCATTTTTGCATCGAATTGTGACGGGTGACGAAAAATGGATTTATTTTGAAAACCCGAAGCGGAAAAAATCGTGGCTTTCACCTGGCGAAGCCGGTTCTTCAACGCCAAGGCCAAATCGCTTCGGCAAGAAGACCATGCTCTGTGTCTGGTGGGACCAGAGCGGTATTGTGTATTATGAACTCTTGAAGCCCGGCGAAACCGTTAATACACAACGCTATCGCCAACAAATTATTAATTTAAACCACGCATTAATCGAAAGACGACCGGAATGGGCCAGAAGACATGGCAAAGTGATTTTGTTACACGACAATGCGCCGTCTCACACAGCAAAAGCAGTGAAAGACCTTGAAATTGCTTGGATGGGACATTCTTCCGCACCCGCCGTATTCGCCAGACCTGGCGTCATCTGACTATCACCTCTTCGCATCAATGGGGCACGCGCTCCCAGAGCAGCACTTCAGAAATTTCGAGGAAGTTGGAAAATGGCTCGACGGATGGTTTGCCGCAAAAGACAAGCAGTTTTTCTGGCATGGTATTCATAAGTTACCTGAAAGATGGGCGAAATGTGTAGAAGCCGATGGCCAATATTTTGAATAAAACAAAAATTAAATTCCCTTGAAAATTACGTGTTTTTTTTTACCAAAAAACCGGAAAAAACTTATGCATACACCTGGTATCAGCTGACCGACGCACCAGCAACAGCAAATTAAGCCAAGCAGACCGCGCATCAGCAGCCTGGCGAGCGAGAGATCAAGACGGCCAAGCTCGATTCTCCCTAGTTGGGACATCCACCGCTGAGCGCAGAAGTCGAAATCCGATAACACCACGGGTAAAGAAGAGCGCGGAACCTCCAGAGCGATTAAACGCCACAAATAAATTGTACGGCTAAAGGCGCCCAAAAGCCTAACACCGCAGAATTCTATAATAATTATTGAATAAATCCTACTTATACCTCCTATAGAAGTCTACAATTAATTATCTAAGTGTTCGAGCCCGAATTCTTCCCCTCAGAAAACTAAAATTTAATGCTAACGTAAAAATAACGTTAAAATATATGCACGCATATGCACGCACGCACGCTCACATTTTCTCTCTCTCACTCTCTCACATCAGCGTCCGCAGCTAAGCGACCAGGTAATATGAATTACCCGCACCCATGGAGCGTGGGCACCGTCAGGGGTACGCATCCGTATCCCGATCAGTGTGGCCATACCGCACGTTTCTTCGATCAGATCTCGATCTCCGTCTTCGTCAATTGCATGATCGAGGCCGAATACTACGCACTTCACGAGCAACACCGGTAACGTACTAATCGGAGGCTCGGGATAAAATAGCTGCGGCCAGTCGACGTATATCGATTCCTCAAAATCAACCAGTAGCACCTCGCAACACCCGTCATTACCGACATCGATAATTTCCCCGCGCACAGCCTTTGATTCCGTACAACCACACAAGGCACCCTAACGCACAAGTCCTCATACACAAGACGCCTCCTCTCAATAAACTCCTTAATATACAGCCTGTTTAAATTATCCTCCAGATCGAGTAATGCCGCGCACATTTGATCCGACTGCAGGCACACAGTTTTGTTACTGGTTCTACATATGGCCCGACACGCAAAAGCTTCGGATAGCTCGCCATCTAGATACCGCGGATACATTTTAAGTTTTTTTACTTTACACATACTTACCGTCGCATGAAACATCCCTGCAAATACGGTAATCTTCGCCCGGAGATCCCTCCGCCGTTAAATTTATTTTTATCACTGTTTGATCGTCGAGAGGCAAAAGTATTGTAATATTCACGTACTATTCTATCGTTTTTTCATAACATTATCGCTAAAGAGATTATTAAATCGCGACATTATGAAGCCGCATGACATAAGATGCAGGAATACGATACAAAATTGCTACACACATCCGACGTATTACTCTGTAGCTGCTTGAGGCCGTACCGATAGAACTTGCAGTTTCTTCGTAGTCGTGCGGGATGTTGCGGTATAACCGGTGGTAGCCCGTAGCTATCAAAGTACATTCCTTTTCCATGATGGTTAACGTACATGGCAATCCAATGCACTCCAGGTCCGTCGTGGTTATACATGTTAACTACGAATCCGGCCGGTAACGACCATACACGAGGAATTCTGTCAGCTGGGTATATGCCAACGGTTGAAAGTGGTAGATACTGCAGACTCTCGTAGATTTGTCAAGTGTTCATGCTGAACACATTGTCAATGATTAAATGATGACCTATACGCTTTGAAAGACGTATATGCAACATTTATTTCACAGCATCGTCGATCGTATCTCAACTACATGGTGACGATTTCTCCACTTTTTGATTCTCTTCCTCTTCGTCTGCCGACCATACATCCATATACGATTCTCCTTTAAATGGGTGCTCGCGAAGCCAATTTTTTATTTGGAAAGCCTGGCGCATTGCACAATGCGAAGACGCTGTATCGTTTATCATAGCGTGTCTAAAGCATTTTCGCAAAGATTTCGGCAAAAATGTGTACGATGGGGCTCCCTCCTCATCCTCCAGGTTGGAAATTTCACGACTTGTGATATCGCAAAGAAGTATAGCCTTCTCGTGACCGCGTGTATAGATACGTCTTGATTTTCGCGAAATTTCACGCAATTTAGCGTATGCTTGTTTACAGCTCACATCGCCCTCGTACCATTCCAGACCGTGAAAATATTTCGAGAGAAAATTATTCTGGCTTCTCGAATGCTGTGGTAATTCGGCAAAGTGACACGGCGGTGCGACGATCCAATGAGCAGAGTACGGTCTATCCACTGCTACCACGGCACTTGCCTTCGGAATAAATTCCGAGTCTTTACCACATATTCCCTGTATATCCACGAGGATATCCATTTTCACGTCTAATCCATACAGATGCTCGAGTTCGGCTAATTAGTTACTCGGAGACACGCTTCTACGTCTCTTAACACGAAATAATTTTATGCCGACATCAGCACATTTTTCGCTTATCCAGTAAAATCCACCATTACTTGCCGAGAGGCATCAATTTCAAGGACATTATCATATTCCGCGTAGACTACACGATTTATCGTTGAAGCAAGCGCATCCTCAAATCGTACCTTTATTCCCACAATACCATGCTTTATTAAATTCCAATGTATATTGCTGATCGCCGAAAGATCAGGTGTCAAATCAAAAGCAAACAGACAGTATCCATCGCGATAATTATCGCGATCGATCGAATTACCGTCGTTCAAGAAATGTATTCTAGTTCCCGAAAACAACGTTTGAAAATCATCCACATATAGATGATTTTTCGTGAAATCAGGTTGTAACGGTTTCGAAGGTATTTGAGCACCATCTACATACAACGAGAGATAATTTATCTTGTAATGTTGGAAATTGAATGGATTCATACTGAAGTCGCCATTAAACGCTTTGTTATCGACAAAACCGATAATTATACGCTTCGGCAATTTACCTAACACGATATTATCGATAGTCTCTCCATGAACACCAGAGTGTATTGAAACGGCTTTTACCTCCACTTTCGTAAGAGGATATTTAGCCGTAGATTTTGCCAGAGTTCTAGCATGCGACAGCAGCACACCAGGAGCTATTTTTGTTCTACGAACGAGAAGCGATGCCTCGAGAATCTTTAAGCCGCACTCACCATTCTTTATATCGCCCACAAGACAAAATGAATCTTAGACCGCACTAACCGTAGGCGCATCTCGACACCGTTTAATAGGAACCGCTCCTGATTGAATATATCGCAATGCAGATGACCAAGCAAGTCTACAGTTTTTTTGACATTAAAAAATTTGTTTTCTCTTCACAAAACCCGTATTTTCCGATGTTATATCATCCATTTTTCCAGGGGTATCGTCGTACCAGAGAACGCTCGTGAGATGCGAATTTTTTGCTGCTGGACCGTAATTCAAAAGTGTTTCTATGTACGCTCGATAAGCGTAGCCATTATTTGGAGGTGTAACTAATTTTTGATGCAGGTATACATCTACCTGATTAAACATAGAATGCAAGAGATTGTTTACAGGGCCGGCACTTACTTTCGACGCTGTACCCGCGGCAATTTCCGTAGTAGAAGATGTTACTTTCACTCTCAGACTAAGCATAGTATGCACGAGATCAATATACTCATCACCCTGTCCTGGAATAACAAATTCAATCGGTGAATCATCTGTTTGCGAAGATATTGGTTTGTAATACACCCAACTGAAGTCTTCGATAGTAGTTTGGGTCGGTGGGAGTGAAAATAATTCAAGTTGCGATTTAAGACACTCGCACGAGTGCGCATGTAAAAAAGCCATCTTGTTTCAGCTATCCAAAAATATCTGCAACTGTTCGTTGACGAGTCTTCTTCTTCTTATTGTTCTTATTATTCTTCTTCTTCTCTATTACTTTTCTCTTTAGTACACTTTTATTTTTGCGGGAGATACGTCGTGGTTTACGTTCGTTCGATGAATGAGGAGTTCGCGAAATTTTGCGCTTTTTATAACCAGATCCCCGCATGAGAGTGTCAATTGTTGCAGAGGCTTTGCGTTTGAGATTACTCTGTAGTTTTTTGGAGTATGCGGCTATGTATCAGCCAATTTTCTTCAGTTGTGGCAAATGAAGTTCATTTTTTAAATATTTTTTTACGTTTCGGTCAATGATGCAGACCATTTTCAGAATTTTTATTGACTGCAAAGTATAACATGATAGTAACATAACTATTGTGTGTAAAATTAATATGTATAATAATGTAACTCACTCAAATCATGAGAAAAAAACAGGAGGAACAGGAATGCAGGTGCCAACCGTCCCACATAAGTATATTGTATGGCGTTAATGCACTTTTATTACAGTTTTATCAATTAAACCAAATTATTTCACAGTGCTTTTGTCGCATTATTGTTAAGTAAGCGTTAAACCTATTAATAAAATGTCATGGATTAAAATTAAAAATTAGTCAATTGTAAAAACATTTGTATAACTTATTCAAGTGTCATTTACTAACCACCGGTGTTTGGTTATTGATAAAATTGAAGTTAATTAATCATAAAGATTTTTGTAATTATAATCCTGTGTCCTCACTGTGATTTTAATTTTTATTTAACGGACTTTGCTGTATCAGCAGTTACATGTTTACTGCTATCCGTATGAAACACGACTGAAAAGACACCTTGAAGACTAGTCGCTATGGGTATGTACGACAGTAATGTATTTAATGATGTTCGTTATTTCAAGCCTATTGTATGTGTGGAGAAATTAGTATGTATTATTCAAATATCTTTCTTCAAACATCATTTTCGTTATGACATATTAAATGTACCTACAAAACCGAATTATAAATGACACTTAATTTATCAATGTCTGTCCTATAATTTATAGCATTCCTATGTTTTTTTTATTTGTATCATCTCTAATATTAATCTTTTAAATAAATTTTGTTCATTGTTTAGAATTTTCACTTTTCCAAATTTAAAATTGTGGTTAAAATCCATTACATGAGAGGCTAATGCCGTGTGATGTGAGTCAAGATGTTTTAAACTATTTTTGTGTTCGTAAATCCTTGTCTTCAAGTATCTTTTGGTTTGTCCTATGTAAACTGCATCACAATTTTCACAATCTATCGAGTATACTAAATTTGATTTTTTATCTGTTGGAATTTTGTCCTTGTTTGAGCCCGTAATAGAAAAGATATTGTGTCTATTGTTTGCCCTGATCGAAGAGATTTTGCGTGATGAAAATGACACTAAGATCTTTATGATGGCTACCCTTGGTGAAAAGATCGACCACAGTGTAGGATGCCCCGCGCATTAGATCGTTAATGACCACAAGTTTAGGTCTTGTATCATTCGAGTAGTCTACTGCTTGCGGTAAACCCTCGCGAAATTCGATTTTATCACCGTACTCTGACTACCCGGACTGCCACTATGAGTAATAAAAAAGTATACGCTCGAACGGGACATCCATCATTTCGCGCATGTATTTAAAGAATTTTTTTACAAAATATGTTTTACCACAACCCGTACAACCGCTTATCACGGCTGTCCATGGATGTTTCCAGCGTGTATCCATATCGATGAGGGTCTATCAAAATCAATCAGCTGACTCTTAAGTAAGCTTATACCGCGACGGCGGCGGCGACCTCGCGGCATCAGCTATTTTCGCAGCCTTAACGAGCTGATAAGGCGCGGCGCGCCTGCACTAGCTGATGAAGCGCGGGCCCGCGGTATAAGCTGGTGTTGGCACCATATGTAAATTAAATAACGATAGTTTTTATATTTCTTACAACTAAAGCAATATTTTTATTTCACTATGCATACATCTCTATGTGCAAATTTTACGAATCATCAAATTCTAAACAGCAATATTATATCCAAGGATGTAGCACGAGAAAGTCAGAACAAAAGGAAACACTCGATAAGAAAGATGGGACAAAAGGAATCAACGATGAGAAAGTCAGAACAAAAGGAATCAACGATGAGAAAGTCAGAACAAAAGGGAACGGTGGAGAGATAGCAGCTAATGCTACGAATAGTAGCACCAAAAGAACGAACCGACAACGGTTTTATACATAATAAATCTATATATATATATTTTTTTAATCTATTGTACACAGTAAATATGATACATGAAATTAGACAAAAAGATTATTTTAAAATATCGCGAATTCAACCGTTAAACTATATACTTTTTTACGTTATACTAATTAGCGTATTTCACAATAGCCGTACGGTACAGTAGAGTACATCCCGTACCGCATTCGCTTCGTGTTAACAGGTTCGCATGATTTCGTTTCTTTACGCGTTACTACATAATGAAATTCCATGCGTCGAACAGCGTCGAATTTAAAAATAATAGGTACGCTCCTTGCTCCCGTCACGAAAGATCGTAATGCGTTATAATTTACGTGACGGCTCTTCGCAAAGTTTAGGGTGATACCCTTTACTTTATCAGGGGTACAAATTGAAAATGCGGGTTTGATAACAGATGGCGTTACTAACGCTATACGCATCAGGCAGTACTGTGACTATGTTCATGTCAAAGCTACGTCTTATAGCTTTAATTTTCAGTATGTGTCAATTTGTCGCAGTGTCAAATTCATAGTTTTTTTGAGCTCTCAATATGTCGAGTTTCGTGCCAACAAAACAGCATTTGCGGGAAGTTTTAATTTACTTCTTTAATTTGAAGAAAAGTGCTGCTGAAGCACATCGATTGGTCTCCGAGGCTTATCCGAGTCATGTTCCATCGGTTTCAACGTGCGAGAGATGGTTTGTGCGGTTTAGAAGTGGTGATTTTGACGTTGAGGACAAAGAGCGGCCGGGCCAAGTGAAAAAGTTTGAGAATGCTGAATTGGAGGCAATACTCAATGAAGACTCGTGTCAAACTCAACAAGAGCTCGCAGATTCATTGGGAGTGACACAACAAGCCATTTCCCATCGTATAAAAGCCCTCGGAATGATCCAAAAGCAAGGACATTGGGTGCCGTATGAGCTGAAGCCGAGAGACGTCGAGCGCCGTTTTTTTGCATGCGAACTGCTGCTCGAACGGCAAAAACGGAAGGGTTTTTTGCATCGCATTGTCACTGGTGATGAAAAGTGGATCCATTACGATAACCCGAAGCGCAAAAAATCATATGGTTACCCCGGCCATGCATCATCATCGACGGCCAAACCAAATATTCACGGCGCCAAGCTCATGCTCTGTATTTGGTGGGACCAGCTGGGTGTGGTGTATTATGAGCTATTGAAATCGAACGAAACCATCACAGGAGCACTATACCGAACTCAATTGATGCGTTTGAGCCGCGCACTCAAAGAAAAACGGCCACAATACGAGCAAAGACACGACAAAGTAATTTTGCAACATGACAACGCTCGGCCACATGTTGCAGCGCCGGTCAAAACATACCTACAAACGCTGAAATGGGAAGTCTTACCCCACCCGCCGTATAGCCCAGATATTGCTCCTTCCGATTACCACCTTTTCCGATCGATGACACATGGCCTAGCTGACCAGCGCTTCCATTCTTACGAAGAAGCCCAAAAATGGGTCGATGACTGGATAGCAGCCAAGCCGGCCGAATTTTTTCGCGACGGTATCCGTAAATTGCCAGAAAGATGGGAAAAAGTTGTGGCTAGCGATGGACAATACTTTGAATAATTCATTTGTTACCATTTTTTCAGAATAAACGTTCAAAAATAGAAAAAAATCCCGCATTTTCAATTTGTACTCCTGATACATTTTTCGATAATCATACCGTCGGGTTTACGAACAAGGTATGCGTAAAATGTTGGTCCTCCCGAAACGAGCGAAGTTATAAAGGGTGGTTAAATTTTAAGGGCCGATGTTGATTTTGAATAAAACACAAATTATTTAGGAAATTATTGTCAATTCTTTTTATTATGATAATATGGTATGGTTCAATTATGTATGGAACAAAATATCGGCCAAATGGCCGCCGCGATCTCGGCGGCACACCTCCATCCGATGGTCCAAATTTTCGATGACGCTTAGGCATAATTGAGGTTCTATGCCGTTAATGAGCCGAATTATCTCATCCTTTAGCTCTTGAATTGTTGCTGGCTTATCGACGTACACCTTTTCTTTCAAATAACCCCAAAGAAAGAAGTCCAACGGTGTCAAATCACATGATCTTGGCGGCCAATTGACATCGCCACCACGTGAGATAACACGGCCATTGAATTTGTCGCGCAAAAGAGCCGGTGTTTCGTTAGCTGTGTGGCAAGTGGCACCGTCCTGTTGAAACCACATATCGCCCACATCCATATCTTCCAATTCGGGCCATAAAAAGTTCGTTATCATCTCACGATAGCGAACACCATTCACAGTAACTGCCTGACCGGCCTCATTTTGAGGTGGACGGGTCTTCAGCCACACTATCGCGAACAGCAGCAATATTTTCTGCAGTACAAGCTGTACGAGCATGCACTGGTGTTTTAATATCTCCTACAGACCCGGTTGCTCAAATTTTTGCACGATTTTTCCGATTGTACGCACATTTGGACGATTAAATTGACCGAAAAAATCACGAAGTGCACGATATGCATTTTGATTTGAACGCCCATTTTCATAATAAGCCTGAATAACTTTAACGCGTTGCTCGATTGTGTATCTTTCCATGGTTCAAATTGAGTTAGTTTGAAATTGAGAAATGTCAAATGAAATGCAGAAAAAAACTTAACGTTTAGGTGTGGTTCACATTCAACATCGGCCCTTACAATTTAACCACCCTTTATAACTACCAGGCACGTATTCGCTTAATTCATCCGTAAGATCTCCTAGAAATTGACCGATTGGCGGCTCATACTCGTTACCACCGGGGCGACTCACGTAAATAAAGAAGTCCGTATCGCAGTACAATATTCGTCGCCCGAGCCTCTCAAGATAACTGTATAAATTTAGGCGTGCCTGTGCCGTCGTGTATGCTGCAATCACGGCATTTGATGTCGGGGATGGTTGGATAGCATCGCGGTTGCTCACATAGTTTACATACATAAACTTGTGATTAACCAGTAGCATTCCTGTCACCTCAATCTCCGGACTCGTTAGTAAATTCATTAGCTCCGCGCGCGTGAAAACGATAACGGTTTTCGTGAGATTCTGTCGTTGACCAAACTTTCCCCAGAATGAATTAAGAGCCAATTTTGCGAGTGAACGTAAACCCGGATTTGGCTGCAAAGCACTTCGCTCGAGATATACACCCTCAGACTCCTTGTACAATGCTATAAAACGCTCTATTGCTTCCTCGTCATCGTTACACTCTGTTGGCGGTCCACTCGCGTCCTGTTTTATTTTTAGGAATGTATCGATGTACTCGGCAAAATGACCGCCTCGTCGCGTTGTCGAGTCATACTGCGTAACAACGTATTGCCAAATTTCATAGATACACGTCACCGTATATCCGTGCGACACAGCTTTTCTCAGTTCGTCCACGACCCATGTGCCGTCAAACGCCCGCACAGTCGTGTCATCGTGTGTACAAACCTCGGATGTGTCCATATCTGTACAGCACGTTCTACACAGAGGGAACAGTAGTTTCCCATGCATGCGAACTGGCAGTACGGGGATATACAAATCGCGCAGTGCCACCACGGTACACTTCACGAGACCCTCGAAGACACTTAGATCGTTTTCAAGTCCTACGAGTTCTCAACACTCGTCACCTACGTACAATTTCGGGTCTCCAACGGGATATTTTCCATTCTTACACACCCATGGATACAGCGAGCAAACATCCACATAGCGTATCTGCTCCCCATTCGCAACGTCGTACAAGCTTACAAAATTTTCCGTTCGACTGCCAAAGAATGCATCGCGTGGTTCGAGAGGCGCCTGCTTGACCATGGCGTAATTTTTCACGTATAACGACATTTCCTCGTTATTCTCGAGTAATCTGTCAAAATCGCATTCCCATATTTCGGTTAGAGTGCACCCTTTCGATCTGATTCGCCCGGAAATAAGAACGGTACGGTCGTATCGCTCATCCATTGTATCGCCGAATTTAGTTCGAGCATCTCTATTCACGCGATAATATCGTGGACAACCATGCCAGAAGCAGCCGTGAAATTGAAGAACGTGATGAGCCCCTGCATCCACGTAGCATCCGTCGACAGCCGGTAGGCCGGTCGGAGGGCGAACTCTCTCGTGCGTCCAGCATGAGCGATAACGCAGTTGCGCTCACGCTCGAATCATACGAGCCATACGACGGCCTTGCGCGACTGCTTATCGCCACAGCGACACCCGCCTGGTGGTAACACCGCAATGCGATCTTTCTTTAGAAAATTCTTTCGAAATACTCTCGTACATGCTGATGCTATCGTGCATGCTTCTGTAAAGGGGCACACGCTCCCGCAACGTATAAGTAACTCTCGAAAAGCTAAATACGCCCGTCTCAAAACCGTAACATGTGTACGACAATATTGCACAAATTGCGTCGCAAAATCAAATTTATAATCTACGCGACTCGATCTTCCTCATACAATTTTTAAAATCGCTCGCGATCCGCTGAGAACATGGTATCGGGTGAGTAAAAATGCATAGTCGGCAGAGGACCTGAGTAATTCTGATATTCCGGTGTGTTGAATAAATAGGAAATGCACCTTTTGCCACCTCATCAGCGAAACCAAAGGCCTTAGGTGAGGCGCTAAGTGCCATTGGTAAATGGTTTAGACTATCGAGATAAACGACATCGCCAATTTTCATCGAGACAATCTTCTTACCATTCATAATCAGAGAGGGCAGCTGTGTTTTTTGCACTTCGATTAAATACTGTGGAATAAATTGTGCGTCGAAACCTCTAGCATTATGGGCAATGCCGATGGTCTTTTTAAATTTTTGCAATAATGCCAATTTCACGAGCTCCCCAACAGGATCATCGATAAACACGAATTCACGTTTACCACAGTCAGCGCAATCGGTCTCTATATCTGTGACATCCAGACATGTCATACATACGCATTGTGTAACACATAAATTCGGCTCGTGAATTCGTGTCGATTTATCAGCGAGCAATTGCTCGTGTTGTTGCGTCTCAAAATCATAAAATAAAAATCTCGTGGAAGACTTGTCTTTTTTCTTCTCCTTTTGCGCCTCTGGTTTCTTAAGAGGGGCTATAAAACACGCACGAGTAGTCGGTCGCGTTTGCTTGCATGTAATACAAAACGATATACCACATACATGCATCTTTTTATCTGTGGTTTTAATCATACGCGAGCAGCCTCTAGAGATTTTCAATGCGTTACAGACGCTGTACCATCCATATTTACGAGACGTGATACCCGCGGAGCCCTCACCCTTGTGATGAGCGAAGCAAAAAGCACCAAAGAACGAGTGATTACAGTCTGCGCAATACTCAGGCTGAGAGTCTCTATTGCCGTTGCAATAAGTGGATTTACATCGAGCACATTGATAGCTACAGCGATGCTCGAGTACTCGAATATATCAGGGGTACAAATTGAAAATGCGGGTTTGATAACAGATGGCGTTACTAACGCTATACGCATCAGGCAGTACTGTGACTATGTTCATGTCAAAGCTACGTCTTATAGCTTTAATTTTCAGTATGTGTCAATTTGTCGCAGTGTCAAATTCATAGTTTTTTTGAGCTCTCAATATGTCGAGTTTCGTGCCAACAAAACAGCATTTGCGGGAAGTTTTAATTTACTTCTTTAATTTGAAGAAAAGTGCTGCTGAAGCACATCGATTGGTCTCCGAGGCTTATCCGAGTCATGTTCCATCGGTTTCAACGTGCGAGAGATGGTTTGTGCGGTTTAGAAGTGGTGATTTTGACGTTGAGGACAAAGAGCGGCCGGGCCAAGTGAAAAAGTTTGAGAATGCTGAATTGGAGGCAATACTCAATGAAGACTCGTGTCAAACTCAACAAGAGCTCGCAGATTCATTGGGAGTGACACAACAAGCCATTTCCCATCGTATAAAAGCCCTCGGAATGATCCAAAAGCAAGGACATTGGGTGCCGTATGAGCTGAAGCCGAGAGACGTCGAGCGCCGTTTTTTTGCATGCGAACTGCTGCTCGAACGGCAAAAACGGAAGGGTTTTTTGCATCGCATTGTCACTGGTGATGAAAAGTGGATCCATTACGATAACCCGAAGCGCAAAAAATCATATGGTTACCCCGGCCATGCATCATCATCGACGGCCAAACCAAATATTCACGGCGCCAAGCTCATGCTCTGTATTTGGTGGGACCAGCTGGGTGTGGTGTATTATGAGCTATTGAAATCGAACGAAACCATCACAGGAGCACTATACCGAACTCAATTGATGCGTTTGAGCCGCGCACTCAAAGAAAAACGGCCACAATACGAGCAAAGACACGACAAAGTAATTTTGCAACATGACAACGCTCGGCCACATGTTGCAGCGCCGGTCAAAACATACCTACAAACGCTGAAATGGGAAGTCTTACCCCACCCGCCGTATAGCCCAGATATTGCTCCTTCCGATTACCACCTTTTCCGATCGATGACACATGGCCTAGCTGACCAGCGCTTCCATTCTTACGAAGAAGCCCAAAAATGGGTCGATGACTGGATAGCAGCCAAGCCGGCCGAATTTTTTCGCGACGGTATCCGTAAATTGCCAGAAAGATGGGAAAAAGTTGTGGCTAGCGATGGACAATACTTTGAATAATTCATTTGTTACCATTTTTTCAGAATAAACGTTCAAAAATAGAAAAAAATCCCGCATTTTCAATTTGTACTCCTGATACTTGGAATTATATTGTGCGCAGAACCCCCGACTACCTAGCGCTCCAGCGAGATTTAATATTGGCTGGTAGTGATGAGAATGCTCGTAATAGAGAATAAAGAGTGTATGATTAATTTTACCTGTTGCAGTGAGTACGTATTTTCGCCCATCGTACAGAGCCGGAATGCGTTTCCCGAAGGTAAGAAATTCATAAACAACAATCGCTATACCCTCGTGAACCAAGTACTCCTGAAAGAGCTGAATTTCGCGCACCGCACCCTCTAGACGGTGTCGTTACCCCTGCAGTACTCGTGAGCTCTATCGCTGCTGTATATTGCGCACCTCGAAGCCCTTTCCGAATTTGACACCATCGTCTGTGTAGCTCGCCCATACGTATTTGACCGCGTTCGGCATGCGCTCGGGCTGTGACAAGAGATCGTTGTAGACACAAATTATCGCGATTTCTTCTGCGTAAAATTGACTTTTTTGCTATAGACACGTGTGCAAGCCTAGTGCCCACACCGGCTTTTTCGACGCCTCGTACTATACATGTCGTCATTCTACATGTACCAGCGTTTATTCGAAATTCGCGCGCACTCTGAGCTACACCATTAATTAGTCGCCATATATCGTCAGGAACGATGTCACGAGCTGGTCGAAATGATAACCATACAGGTCCTTGCGCGAAAGACGGTACGCTCAGAGTCATACCCACATAATCATGTCCTTCACACGATTCTGTAAGGCGTGTGAGAACATCTCGTACACCGCCCTCGAACCATGTCAGATGATCGATACCGTCCGGTGGCTGACGAAAATAAAAATCTGTCTCTCGACCCTGCATCCTAAAGCGTGCAAAATATCGGCTCTGCTCAGTGTCGATACCGAAGCGTTCACCAGGAGGCAAAATATCACCTCCCCGTATGGCAGTCCTTCCATCGCCAGTCTGTCCACCTGCAAGCATAATTGAACCATTTATTAGAATTTTTATTTCCTTTAATTAATTTTTTTGTTTATCCCTAGCTATATACTATGTATATAAATCGTGTAACGGAAGAATTACAAATTTATATTTGCTTCTAGTCCTCGAATCTATCAACTGCACCCGGGAACCGCTGATTCATTTCGTAAATCAACTCGATTGTCGGCGGTCTCGGCACAGTGAATCGTGCAAAGCGAAAAACGTTTGGGTCCGACTCGTACCCTGTTTTTTCATTTTACTACAATTATCCCCGTAATTGTTTATTTTTGTCAGCGTAATTGTATTATTAAAAGCTTACCTGAATCTACCGGGTCCTCCTCCTCCTCCTCGTCGTCGTCCTCATCCTGCTCCTCCTCCTCCTCCTCTTCTTCTTCTTCTTCGTCTTCTTCGTTGTCTGTATTGCTATTGGTATCATCGATTGAACGGTACTGTCGCGATGGACCTGCGACGGCTCCATCTGGTTCTCTCGCAGAGCCGACCATGAAAAGACCGTTTGTTGATTCATAACCGCAGAACGGCTGGGTAAAATTTATCCAACGATTGCCTGCGGGGCTGACACTATCGTCGTCCCTGCTATGATCACCTGAATCGGTGCTACCCACCTCATCGAAATCATAGGTGTCGGATCCCATTTCTTCGTCTTCATACCGTCGAACTATAAAAATCTTATGAAATAAAGGAAATAAAATAAAAGTAATTAACGCAGTATATTAGTTACGTCTTTCACTGAGTATGGGCTGCAAAGCAGGCTCATTAAGCCAACCGCGTCGACGAATGACACGCACCACCGAATCAATAGTTATTTGATTATCAAACAATCCAATATTATGCGCGTCAACTAAATCGCGCTGATGACACTCGCACAGTATACCGCGAATTTTTCGAACAACCGCTTGTGTCGGAAGTTCTCATAGAGTGATCTGTAAATTTCTTCTCCTCCACCGCGAACGCACCGACGGTCTACACTTCAATATAAACTCTGTCAATTTTCTTATTAATGAACGCTTTACCACTCTGACCATGATTGTGCTGTTAGATAGTAGTAGTAGTAACCACAATAAATCAGACAATTTAGTAGAGATTTTTCAAAGCGGCTCACTTATATATATATTCCTTTAATACGCTCTTTCTCTCTTTCTCTCTCTGCATATAATGTCCCGATGTAACGAATACGTCTAACCAAGAAGATGGCCGCACGCGATCACTTTACAAAAGCAGGCCCTAGGGAAATATTTAGCGATGGTGATGTACTTAGTTATCGAGTTTCGCTGATGAAAGTCATATTGTTTTCATCTAATTTCAAGGCACTCGGCCATGAGAAAAATCATCAAATTTCGTCGACGAATATTATTTAGTTTTCATGACACATCTTATCTGTATGTCGAGGTGTGCGTGTGCACATATGTGTGCGAGAGTATGCAAGAGTTTTGGGATATATTTGTTGCTGTTGTTACTAGGCTGTTGAGGAGAATGCAACAAATATCAAGGGATATTGGTGAGCAATTTTCAGTCGTATGATTTGCAGTATCAAAAGAAGAGGCGATGCAACTAGATGGTGGAGGAAATCTGTATAAAACGGAGTATGAACACCACCAACGATTCATTCGAAAAGTTACAGTCTACACGAACGCAATAAAATTGGCAAATAACGGTGCTACGTCCACGCGATATCGCCATATGTAGCGAACCCTGTTATGTACGGTTGAAATAAATCATTTGGTAAAATAATCGTCGCCGGACTCGAGTTGAACTCTACGTGTATTCTTACACCAGTGTTGAAAATATTGTCGAATACTTTTACCGGAATTACACTCAGTGCGGACGAGTGGCGAGTGTTTAAAAGTGATTTTTCTCGCGTACAACGATATTTCGAAGCTCATGGGGCTGATGCCGAGAAAATGTGTAATACCCGCATAGAGGACACAACATATTACACACTTTTAACCTCGTGTTACCAGCACAGAGCTGTCTTATTTGGTAAAATAATCGGTAAAGCTAATGAGGAATACGAGAATCAAGAGGAATCTGGAGAATCGAAACGGAAACGCTTCCGAAAATACTCTCCAAACATTGTTCTTCAGCGGCCTACATTTGATATGCTCGTCGAAATAAGTGGAACAATTGATATTCATATCCAGGCTCTAGAGAGCAAAAGTGAAACGATTCAGCGGTGTATGAACGAGGTGGTATCATATGCCCGTGAAAAGATAGCTGTCAGTGAAACGCCCCATGCAGCAGCGTATGAGATCATCGGTTCTAAGGAATTCTTTGAAGAAACGCTTGAGCACATCACGACCTTCTAGCGCTGGAGGATACGGAGCTTATGAAAATTATTTTGTCCGAAATAATTGTGCTGTTTCGTGGTCATATCGCTGATCACGCATCGCGTTGCGTTGCGAACGAAATAATTCTCCGTATGTGTAGCTTTTTGTGATAAAGACACAGTTGTAAATAATTGTATATAGTGTACATTTCGCTCGAAATATTATAAAGTATACACTGAAGTCAGTCATGGAGAGAGAGAGAGAGAGAGAGAGAGAGAGAGAGAGAGAGAGAGAGAGAGAGAGAGAAAATGTAAGTTATCACAGTCCTAAAACCGAAGCATCAGTGAAGGTCTGCGACAGAAAGAAGACGGAGCTCTCGTCTTTGTTTCATTAATACAGCAGCTCATGGAATACGTGCCAATGTCGATTAGCAGCGATGCAGCAGAGCTTGGTAAGTAAAAAATATAAAATAATTTAAAAATCGTGATTTAAAAACATGTAATATTTATTTTTTATTATAAAAAAAATAATGTATTTCAGAGCGAGCAGCCCCTGCATATAAACCGGCACCGAGGGTTTGTTATTCGTATTATGGAGAGTGAGAGGAGGATACATACCAGGTCTATAAATATGAAACCGGAATTTGCCCATAGATGGCCCTAGCTGTTAATGTAGTTAACGTCAAACCGCGTCATTGGCGCCATTTCCTTGTTGACATCTCTAACAAAGATTTTCAACTTACAACAATACAAGTTTCCTACAACAGCATAGTTTGTAATAGCGTTGAACATGTCGAATGTTGTGCCTGGAAACTACGATTTGCGGACAGCATTGATTTTCTGTTCGAATAAAATATTTTCTATCATTTTCATACAATAAACGTGTATTTTCTATACAAAAATTCCATTTTTATATTTATAGACCTGGTACACTGTACAGATAGATCTAGCTTCGGAAAAGAAAAGAGTCACACGCGATCCTCATCCGCAGTTGACGTCGGTGGTAGCAGTTCATCAACGCTGCCAACTTTGTATAATGAGACGATGCATATCAGGTAAGACAGTATCGATTATTCGGTACAAGTTGTTTTTATTGACCAGTGCGTTCAGTTAAATACTTGTTTCATTCTTTTTTCAGAAGTACACTGTGATAACAACACCCACAGCGGAAAATAGTTTAAAAGCAATATTACGAGTGATAATACAAATTAATTCCGTATACCGATAAAAATAAAATTAACCGTGAAGGAATCTTCGAGCGTAGATTACCGTGTTTGCAGGGCTGTTGCATAGGACGGTAAATGTGTAAAGTGCTTTCCATAAAATACTGATTAATTTAAAAAATACCTGATCTTACTGTGTCTTTTATTTTTATAGCGTAATAATTAGAGAATTATAATTGAAGTCTCTCTCTCTCTATCTCTCTCTCTCTCTCTGTCAGGGTTCATATTCTATATATTTTACTGCAGAGCAAGCGCTTCGCGAGGAGCACAGCGCAGGGCTATGCATGCTCGAAAACCACTTTCGTTGCATTCAAAGTGATGGATACCTAGTTATGATTCATAGGAGGTTGTTATCTTTATTCCCGTGATACTCTTTAGCAGCATCTCGAGCATTTAGTCTGTCTTCCTACTTGCAAACAATCAAAAGCAATATGTATCCGCTATACGGCAAGGAGATTTTAAGCGACGCGTTTTGGTGCAGAGTAATGTTTGTCGAGAGTGTGATGAGCGTGTTCCTGCGTACACAAGAAATATGCGATGCACACGACAAGCTGGAAGACCTCCTGCGTAGCATGTATTTAGTAGAACGTCGAGGAAGGCCCGTTGAACTTGGCGAACTCTATATCGGAATGTCCTGTATTGTGCCTCGTTTCAATAGAGTTGTCCGCGGCGAAGTGATTTACTCGGACTTTGATGGGTACTGCGAGGTGTTGTTAGTCGATTTCGGCGAGACTATGTACATCGACTGGTCTCACCAATTTCATCCGGAGCCTCTAGCAAGTATGCTGCCGGCTCTTGTCATGGAGTGTTCACTATACGGACTCGACCGCGTGGAAGTTGCAGGTATTGAGCATCTCGTCGAAGAAGCGTGCGGTAGAGATGCCTTGATCGATGATGCGACCTTTTGTCTGCGATAACGTTCCGCGGGTTCGATTATCGAACGAGGAACGCGCGGGCGTGGCGGCGGTTATTATAGATGCCCTCAGTGATGAGATAGATATCGGCTACGATATCGATGCCGTTGACGAGGGCTTTGACGAGGACATAGTAATAAATTAAAGACACGGTGCTGCGTGTGTGTATATGTGTGTGTCCGTGTGTGACAGAGTACATTCGAGAGACAGGAGCTTAAAATCGCTTTGGCAGGAGGGTAGATGCCTACAACAGCTGTGGTGGTGAGAACATAAATTTATTCATTTTTCCAAGTATGTGTACACCTTTGCTCCATCCTGCTCTTATCTCTACTCACGAGAATAGAGATAATCCTTTTACATCAGGATTACGAGCAATGCGAAATTGTATGTTTTCATCTTTGAAAAATTTTTGGAGTTCACTGCCGAGAAATTCTTTACCGCGGTCGGTTTGTAGTGAAACAGGTGTACTCCTCTCGTTACGCTCGAGAATACGTTTAAATGCCTTTGTTACCTCGCGCACCGTTATGTCCTGCAAGGGTTCGACCCAGGCGTATTTGCTGAGGACGTTGATCACCATAAGCAGGTAGGAAGCTGTTGAGAATTCCTTCCTTGGTGTTGGTGGAACAAATCTGTTAGATATTGATAATAATGAGTTCTCACTCACGGCAGGGGATAAATAACCAGACTGACAGATGTTAGTAGAGAAAATGGTTTTATTCTACCATCGACCTCAAATACTACAAAATCAGAAAAAAATGCAACATAATAAATATAAAAATAAATAAAAATGAATTTAAATGCAGGTCTGAGTGCCAGCACACAATTGTTTTAATTGGGTGCTGTCTTCTATTGAGTGCAGTGTACGTGGTACAGCCAGCGCTGCAGAGCACGCCACGGAATGAGAAGTGTGAGAGTGCAGAATATGTCACTCGTTCCCAATAAATTCTCAGTAGATTTATATAAGAGAAAATACAGAGAGTGAGTGAGAGTACTAGCACTTGAATTGATTGAGTGCTGAAATGTGATGTGAAAGAGCGTGATTCAGCCAGTGCTGCAGAGCACGTCAAAGTGAGAGGTTAAGGATGCACAAATGATTAGAATATATTAACAGTACCTTCCCAGCAAGTTTAGTTAAGGGAAAGTACAGTGAATAATAGGCACACGCGCAATTATATTAATCGAGCAGGCAAAATGTGATCAGGAAAACGTGATACAGCCCTTGCTGCAGAGCACGCCACAGAATGAGAACTTTATGTTGATGTACCGATGAGATTTACTCGCCTCACCGTCATTGAATTTAGAGAAATTGTAACGATGTACTCTTACCGTGTATTTGAGTGTTGGTGAGCACGAAAATGTTGAGTAGATCCGATGAAATGGTGAAAAGTCCGAGCGAGTGTACCGAGGATGTGCGCGCTATCCAAGCGGGTTTTCACAGAAGTGTCTAATTTTTCAATAGCTGCACTTTACGAAAGCGTTGTTGAGCGCTGAAGGCAAATGAGTGAGATACAGCGAACTATACCGAAGTCAAACGAGATAACGGGAGTCTCTTGCTTCAAGCAGCATGTTCGCGAGGCACTGCCTCGGCTATCTCCGGCATAGCCGAGCGCAGCACGCTATCCAGCAGCAACAGGTCGACGCACAGCGAAGATCGATCGCCGTTCGCCAGCTGATTTTCCAACAGAAACGTTGTCGTTATAGCTCTTTAAAGAACGTAGATCTACGAGATCAGCCTCCCAGACGTCGTCAATATTTGTAACATTATAATAAAGTCGTGGAAAGACACGCCGCACAGGTCTATGAATGGTATAACTATCCTGCTGAGTCAGCCAGTCGTACATGCTGTCTGCTTTATTTTTGCCAGTGATCAAACGTCGCGCACCAGCGTATCCAGCTGGATGCGAGGGGTCATAGTACGCTTTTTGGAAAGTCATCTTTCACCTCTCGCTCTCGTTCTACAACTTGTTCTAAATCTTTATCCACTTTTGAAACACTTTTATTACTTTTGTTTTCCGACGTTTTTAAGTATTCCCAGGGTGTATTTGCCTATTGTGGTGCTGCAATATCTGATAGTCTCTCTTGGTCGTTTAGTACCTCTAGATATACCTAAATCCCACAATGCACTGTTTCTTATGAATTTACGCGGAACGCTCTTTGTTCGTAGACTAACGATGAACTCACGTCTACCTGTTGCTTAAAAGTTTTTGCTAGCTTGTACTGAATTGTTTATAAGATCGACAATATTAGAATTTGGAACGGGAATACTGTCTATTGTCACACAACCTTTTTTGTCCCATCTTATGCTTTTTGATTCATCACTCGTGGGTTTGCGTAGAAACTTTAATAGTGCGGTCGCTCGACGTTTATACATATTTGGAACGCTATTTACGATGTCAGCATTGTTCGTGGCTTCTGTATTATTCAGCTTAGACGATGTTTCAGGCAGTGGTGGTATATTTTTATATTTTTTTAAACGTTTTTTAACACTTGACTTGACACAATCGACTCCTTGTAAAATGTTTAACGCACATTCACATATACAATTGATTGAAGGTTTATCAGCATTACGCAATATTGCTTTTCGCTGCTTTTTATTCGAATAACAAATAGCGTTAAGTAGGGCTATACAACGTTCATCGAATGAAATGTAATGCGTATTATTTTTATTCTTTTTCTTCGTGCTGCTATCCCTCATTATCGCAGTTTCACAATAGGTAGGTCCATGACCCTGATGGAATATATTTTGTGTGATAGAAATCACACTAATATTTTTATGATTGCTACCTTTTGTGGACAGGTCGACAATTGTATTATTTGAGGATTCACGCATTAAATCATCGATGATAAGCAATTTTTTCAAGTTATTATCACCCAAATAATTTTCCTGTTGCGGTAGGCCCTCGTTAAATTCAAATTTTTGTATTTTGCATGTTTTATTACTGATGCTCTTAGTAATTAACGACGATGACGATGACGACGGTTGTTGTTGACATATGGTATTCAGAGAAGCGGTATCAGAATCGAGAGTATCTCCATAATAAAATATAATTTGATCAAATTCAACGTTGCTCATTGAATTGAGAAACTTTAGAAATTTCCTCACAAAAACTGTTTTCCCACATCTTGTGGGGCCACAAACCAGCGGCATCCACGGATGTTTCCAGCGTACATCCATTATTATTGTTTTTCACTTATGAAGCGTAACAAATCCACGATGCTATTAATAATAATGGTAATGATAACGAACAAAATCGTAGAGCAACAACATGCAAAGTCGTATACACCAAGTACACAATAAGCTTATTACCCTCCTGGGCGGCGGCGGCGACAGTGCGACTCCACACGTCGTTATTAGCTTATAAGACGTATGCGCAAACGCGGTTCAACTTATACAGACACGCACTCGCCAGCTCATAAGCTTATGAGCGAGTGTGCGCCACCGCGACACATGCGCACAATTTAGTTTACATGCTGCATGTGTCAGCTAATTACCGCTATGAAGGTGGTTGGGATAGTGAATGTAAAACAACAACAACAACAATACCGTAAATACACATGAATTTCAGTTTTTATTAAAAATCGATAAACGTATACACATATTTATACCACCAGCATTTGCTTAATATTTAACATTACATTTTTTAATAAAATATACTTAGATACATTGTAACATGGTTACACACATGAGCGTAGGGATTAATGCAATAATAGTCGATGCGATATAATAGAGTCACACTCTCGGGGATCGATTGTCATTGCGAACGGTTATAAGAGCCCGAATATTATTTCTGAATATCAAAACACCTGGGCAACAGACTCGGTACAAGAGTATCGAAGTTCGCGGGCGATAGGCCATTGCCCCCGGTATAAAAACTAGAGCTGTCGCCGCTCCGAAATTCCCTCGCTGACGTAAGCAGCAGGTCAGCGAGCAGCTGGCCTTGCTCGGCGGCGAGGGGAAGGCGGTGAGCGCGGCAGCGGCGAACCGAAAAAGCCTCAAGATGCGTTAGATTTTTAAATTATGATCAAAAATAGGCAGAGGGGAATGAAGCGAGGGGAGGCCTATAAAAGGCCGGTGCGGGGAGAGAGGGGCCCTCTGGCTCTCCTGACTTTTTGGCGTTATCGCACCGTTAGTAGAGAACAGTACGAATCTTTAACGGAAAATTAAAAGCAAAAATACGGTGGTTTATCTCAAAAGTACGATTTGTGGAGTCGGTGGTTGCTCGAGAATACAAAGACGAGTGAATAATATCTAGAGGACATAAAGAAAAGACAGGCGAGAAATCTCGATATAAATCTAAATCATCGGTGAAACAGTGAGAAGGATTGTCAAATATCGAGTTTCAACAAAACGATAAGTGAAGAGAACACGCGTCTAGGTTTGATTAATACGATTAAGTGAGTAGATTTGAAGTATTTTGTATTAAGAGGATGAATCAGTTATAGGAAAATAAGTGCATACAAATAAGAGCATACAAGGTAAGAGAATAAGATTAAATGGTATAGATCTTTAAACCGACGATATAGACAAGAGTCGCCAAAATCGTGTGAGAGGAAGTAAGACAGAGAGAAAGTGAAACGAGAGTGAGTGAGAAAGAATTGTACACAGAGTTGATACACTCTGTCCAAGGAGTGAGCGAATGCGTGCGGCGGTGTGTGTATGCGTAACGAGGAAATACCAAGGCATCAACACGTAACCGAAGTGCGAGCCCGAGAATACCGAGAATCGGTGCTCGGATAATAAGAAATAACATAGAAATAATCGCCGGAATTCCCCAATTTAAATGCATAGAGGATATAAGGAATCGGTTCTAGTGAAGTAAAAAGGACACGGGAAATAGATTAAGATATAAATAGATAACCATAGAATTAAGTGCGTAGGAGTAATTAATACGTTTAAGCTAGTAGTGTATAAGGAAGAAAAATCATCTCAAATCGACAGTCGAAACGGGAATCGCCCGGCTAGACGAGTGGAAGAGTGGAAGAGAGAAAGCGTAACGAGAGTAAAAGAGAAAGAATTGTACACCGAGTTGATACACTCTGTCGAAGGAGCGAGCGCGATGCGAGTGTCTGGTGGTATGAGCATGTCTGTGTATCGAGCGTACAGCAATACTGCCATACGAAAAGAATAATAAACCTTCGAAGATACTGGGAATAGGTGCACACCATTATAAAATTATAATCGTAGAAATAATCGCTAAAATTACGAAGTTAAAGTGGTCATTATGCAGAATTCGAGTGCCCGTAATTAAAAAGTAACATTTTTTTTTATGAAACTATTTTTCTTGGAATAAAGCCTTACCGTCAACCACTACGAAGTATCAATTAATTAGTTATGTGATCGAGCCCAAATTCCTACGATAAATAAAATATATGATAACGTGAGAAATTTACCGTCACAACATACGTATAAACACTTTTTATTACACTTGTTACATTTATACACATATTTATGTAATTTCGTTTATTTTCTGGCGTAAAAACACATTTTTCAAGAAAAATTGTTATACGTGTTTATATACTCTAGAAAAAAATATTATACATACAATAGAAAGAGTTTTTAATTTGTTTTTGTTAAAGAATACTTTTACTCAATCTCGATTCACTACGTCTCTTTTAATTTTTATAACCGAAAGGTAAAGATAACTTATGACTAATGTAAGATGACGACGTTTACGACGTACGACCTGACAAGTTTTATACATGGTCCGGGTGATAACATTGTGAAGGGCTGTTCATTATTGACGAAAATGTTATTTATTGACGAAAATTGTAATTGTAGTGAAGCTTTATTGACGGTTGGTAATTCTGATTTTATAAGATCACTAATTGATGTGAAATGAATTACTTTGGAATTTGTATAATTTAAACTCAAACTCTTCACTTTGCATACCGTATCTACGATTGTTTCAGGGTCCTCGGTAGTGGTGACCATAAAACCATAGAATTTCGGATCCCCGGAGACGAAAGAATTTATATAAGCATTAGAACCCAACGGGAGCAAATCGTTGGTCATGTCTCCAAGCCAGTCGCCTACCGAAGGCTGCCAATCATCGCCCTTATTTACGTAAATAATCGGTGTCGTATATCTAAACGCTCGTCACGTATGTCTAAACGCTCGAGGTAGCTGTATATATTTAAATGTGCTAAGGCCGTCATAAACTCCGCAATTACCGCGATAGTCAATGGACTAGGAACGACAGCCTCATCATGGGATACCCAATTCAGATATAGCAGGTTGTCGTTTACCGGTAACAGACGTTTAATTTATTTATCATTGTCGTACAAATACATCAATCGCTTCTCGCAAGTTTACACCATATCCGTACGCGTTAAGTTATCCCGCTGACCGAACTTGCCCCAGAAAGAATTTAAACAAAGCTTAGCGACTGAGCGTAGCCCTGAATTTTTCTTTATTTTCAGCAGCGTTCGACCGGATACCCTCAGCGCGTTCGTAATCGTCAATATACTGTTCGCGAGACGCCTCGTCGATACAGTGCTCGGGCCCCCTGCTAACCTCCTGTTTAATCTTTCAAAATGTATTTATATACTCTACAAACAGGCCACCCTCGCGTGTATCGGTGTTATAAATTGTCGTATCGTACGCCCAAATAATAGAAATTTTTTATATTTTATAACCGCAGTCTATTGCTTTCCGCACTTCATCCGTCACCCAGGTACCCGTGAAAGCCCTATCCTCAGGATTTTCATGAATGCACGAGTCCTGAGTCACATCCTCTGCACATTTACGACATAAGGCAAACAACAGTTTCTCGTGCATTCGAACAGGTAGAACACGGTGAAAGAGTCGGCGCGCCGGCAATATAGTACACTCAATCAAACCATTAACAGTGACGCCTAGAGCATCGCATGAACACCCTAGCAAAGTCTCGATCTCGGCACCGAGGTATATTTTAGGGTGCCCCACCGGGTAGCGGCATGTCTTACATACCATATATACGGATACAACGAGAAAATGTCGATGTACGAAATCTTCTCTCCCGGTGGTAATGGTATACAATACGACAATTATCCTGCTCCAGGTAGCTGTCGACGAGTGGTCCTTCGGGTAATTTATACTCACGGTGCCTGGCCGCGTGAATGAGTTCACGCCCGAGCTCGTGCAACCATTATCGGACGAAGATGATTCGCAAACACAAAAATAACTCGCCAAGCAATTAGGCGCTAGTCAACAAGCTGTTTCTAATCGGCTACGAGAGGTGGGAAAGATTCAGAAGACCGGTAGATGGGTACCACATGAGTTGAACGACAGGCAAATGGAAAAGCGCAAAAACACATGTGACATTTTGCTCCCTCGGCACAAAAGGAAGTTGTTTTTGCATCGTATAGTTACAGGGGATGAAAAGTGGATTCATTTTGAGAATCCCAAGCGTAAAAAATCATGGGTAGACCCAGGCGCACCATCCACATCGACCGCAAGACCGAATCGCTTTGGCAGAAAGATGATTCTCTGTGTTTAGTGGGACCAGAGGGGCGTGGTCTATGAGCTGTTAAAACCTGGGGAAACGTTTAATACTAAACGTTACCAACAACGTTTGACCGATTTGCACCGTTCGCTGCTCGAAAAAAGGACAGAATACCAAAAAATACCGAAAAAATGGCTCGATGAATGGTTCGCAGCAAAAAGGGAAGATTTTTACTGGCGTGGTATTCACAAATTGCCCAAAGATGGGAAAAATGGATAACATGCGATGGATCATACTTTAAATAAAGCAATTTTTATCATCCTTCCGAATTTAACATGTTTTTTTAGAAAAAAAATCCGCGTTTCATACTTGTACACCTGGTAGTTCGCGGTAAAAGAAACCGCGCCTTAGCCCGCTGTATATACATTGTATCAAAGTACCTGAAAACTTATGAGTCCGCTTGATTTCTAACGCCGCGCGAGCGTATCGATTATTTCATGTTTTATTATACTACTATTAAACAACAGTTCCATTGATAACTGATCCACGATCGAGTGTGATTGAAAACGGTAGATTATCCCATAAGTTTCCCGCTGAAACATTTCGTAGGTAGCCAGTTAAGCATGAGTATGAGAGAGACGATAAAAAAGAGGCATGCTATGAGATTTGTTCTGTGTGTGTCACATCGATACATCGCCACGCAGTCTTCAGGCGGAAACCGTAACTGCTTTTTCGCTGCCAAATCTTAACATAGGCCCTATGGTTCTATGTAAATCTCTGTTCTCTGGCCAAATTCTCCCATAAGGCCTGTGCTTCCATCTAAATCTATGAATCTATGTTCTCTGCCTAAGTGTCGAAATTGTGAAGTGTGCTACTCGTCGAATAACTTTGAGGAGACTATGTCGTCGGCAACGCAAGTGGTAAGACCGAAGTTGTTTCAACAAAGCAACCCGAACATGTTATGGCTGCCAAACGGCATCTCCCAATCTCGAACAATAAAACTTGAGTCGCCTGCCACCTACACGAACAACATCAAAGAATACGAATACTTAATTTTCTGTGCTTATCCATATTTCCTACGAAATTCATCGAAATCTCTGCATAAAATAAATTTATGTGAAATATTGACGAAAATTGGGAAGCTTAAAATAATAATTGCGCTTTAGCAAATTATTTTACACCAGTCACTTTGAACAATCATATCCATACATCGTGCGAGCATCTCTGCTCTAAATTATGTTTATCTGTTACAAGTTTGCTAAACGCGCTCCATTGCTGTCCGTTTAGCCCATTACGAAGAAGAAAGCGTATGAGAAAGTAAATATGTAAAGATGCATTTAACTATGCAACGATTAGATAAGAAAACTGATCTCCACTGATAAATCGGTTGCGTTGTTTACATTACCATTTATTTAATTATAGAGTTGAAAATGATCTATTTTTAAGGATTTCTTGTGGTCTTTGAATATTTCAGTTGAAGAGCGTGGGGCCCAAGTTGGTCCCTTTCTTCAAGAGTGTCTCTGTATATTTTGTCCTGCTTGCGGAACAACCATCACTGCTGACTGCGTGCATCAAATGCTTGCCCATAATAAGCCTCATATTCTTTGTACTACTTCATGGGATGAGCCTCTCCAAAGAGTAAGACTGCAGTAGCCGCAACCTATTTTTTAAAAAAAATAAGAGCTACAGTTTTTTAAACTTAATGTATATTGTGTGACTAAAACCTATAGGGTATATTTTTTGTGTATAAGCTTACAATATATGCGTTTCTAGCTTTAGTGACAATATAGTTACTGCACTGCTCACTAGTCCAATCAGTGCTATATTAATGAACCAAAAATGAACCCTTTGCGATCCTATGTCGAGTGTGACTCGACATTGCATTTCGTTATGGCACGTCCTATGTCGAGTGTGGCTCGACATCGCATTTCACACTTGCGATTCAGCGCGGACCTGCTAGAACGAAACGGTGAAGAGCGCTCGGTCCGCAAAGGGTTAATAAAATTTTATTTATAGCAATGCACAATGACCTACATTACAGTCTGTTCACACCAGAGGTGTATACTTCTAGTTACTTTGGAATACACACGTTTTATTTGCTAATCCTGGCATGTGACATTTTTTTGATCAAGTTTACTTTTTAATTAATTTTATGAAAAATTGTAAAACACAAGAGTAACAACTGATACTTTCACTGCCACTTGTTTTTTTGTCATTAAATTTAGTGCACATATAACTAAAAACATGAAAATTTCAAATTTGCACTTTGCTTCCTCATGATTCTCGTCTACCCATAAATTACTTTCTATGGATAATGGTTATATAAATTCTGGCTTCCTCATAAAGGAAGTGATATTTGAACTTTCAATAGAATAAAAAATGGAGTGAAATTGCAAATTTCATAAAGTTTAGAACTCTTGCTGAATTCTAACCAAATTCAAGTCCAAGCATCTTTGTCTCTTAGTTAATTTGTATGTCGTGTTCAGGTTTGATAAGTGAAAATTTACAAAATGTAACGCTAAAATGGTTTTTCTTTTCCAAAACATTCTAAAAACTTATAATTCCATAAAATCTGAACACTGATCAATTTTGGCCAAACTCAATACCGAACAACCTTGTCCTCTAGCCCATTTTTGGGGAAAGATTTAGCTGGATAACTCAGAATTTATGAATCTTAGACAGATCACACCTTTTTTTTTTTCAAAAAATTCAAACATAAAGTGAGATCCCTGTTAGCAATTTGGGTTTAAATTGCAGCAGACCAATGAGGGTTGTGAGCTGACCTGTGTGCATAGTTTCAGGAAGATCGATGACTCTGCTCTTGAGGTATAGCCATTTCAATTTTTTAAGCTTATCACACGAGTGAGCGCCAACATCTTTTCCAAACATGATTTCTCGAATTTTTGAACATTTTAAGTGCTCTGAAATAAAAATCTCAAAAATAGCCTCAGAGGAAGCAAAAAATAAATTATTTAACAGTTAAAGCATGGAGTTGTGTATCAAACCGATTACTTGTATTAAATATTTGAATGCTTTTTAATAAATGAACAAAACTGTACAGGCACATCTGTATTTCATAGCACACAGAAACAATATTGTTTTGCTATGAAATAGGTATATTATAGAAATATATTTATTTATTTTCACGTACGACCTTTCTGCCTTGTACACTCCCTTCCTCCTGCTTACAACTACATGAATCAAATAAGTATACTCAATTATTTCCATTTTTGTAGCATCATCAGCAAATAGAATCATTAATTAATACCATCAATAAGTACTGAATTGAAAAGATTGTCGTAAATCTATACAGATTAATTAATAAATTGATAATCACCATTTCAGAGTTTACACCATTTTAATAATAATACATATTTGTGGTCTGACATTGATAGCCTGGATTTTCGTTTAACCTATAGATATCAAACGAACTTATCAATCTATGAAACAGTGCATTTTTTCCAGAATTTGTATGTTTTGCCAATAATTTTGATGGTGAATGATTTTATACCAATATCCAGGGTGATTTGTTAATGCTTCTACATAGAGGATGCTTTGTAAACAATCTTTTTTTTTACTGAAACATCCAGAAACGTTTTGGAAAAAATATCTGGCATTTATACGTATTATTTAAGAAAGTTTTGACGTATGCTAAATTTTTGTACTCAAGTAAAATACACACTACTAAATAATTAAATGTAAAATTTGTTACAATCGTTAACAGCTGAAATTATACAAAGTTTTCAATTTTTTACAAAAATGTCGGTAAACGTGATAATCGAAACTGTTTTCTAGCAATCGAATTAAAACGTTCTGTAAAATTGAAGTTTTTATGAAAGACAATCGCTATAGAATTTAAATAAAATCGATCAAATGCTTCAAAAGTTACCATAATTTTCTGTTTTCTTTGCTTTAGAAAATTTGTTATTTCTTTAAAAATGCAGAACTAAATAAATACACCAACTATCGATGCACATTTCAATCTGTCGATCTGAAACTTTCTGCACAAGTGTAGTTACGACCAAGGTTGGTTGGCATTGAGTTTGTCTGGGAATGACAATGGGTATATAAAATTATTTATTTTGCCATTTTTTAAAATGTATTAATTTGCTTACTTTTACAGATTTTACATAGAGCGAGTTTATGCATAATTTAAACAAGCCTGCAAAGTAAAAACTTGCACATTGCTGCTTCACAATTTTCCACCCTTCATAAAGCTTACTCTACCAAAACTAGTCAACATACTTCCTCATATCGTTGGCGTTGTGAAAGGTGAACAACAATGAGGGAGCAAGGTGCAAGGTGCTACTTTGCTGGCCTTTTTGTTTAAAACATTAACTGTTATTAAAAATGTAGATTGGCAAATTGATAGAATATATTGCAAGGAGTAAAATAAACTATCAAAACAACCTAATTACCGAGGACTGGTCTGTGAATGTTTTTAATAACGATTACAAATATTATATGACTATTGTATACTGCTGTAACTAATTTAAGAACGTCCATTTTATGCAAATATATATCAACTTATCAACTATAAATATCCTTCAAAGTAGCCTATTTTGTGGAAAATTTCTCTAAGTTATATTTTCATGCACATGCAAGTTCAGTTGCTTGTGATATAAGACATTTGTTAAAAAGGTATTTAAATACGAAAAAATGTATCGACATTATTTATTAAACTAACTTTCTATGATAAATAAGAAACCAAACGAGAGCAACACGATGATTTTAAATGGTATAATACATTTTAACATACGGACCGATCTGTCCTACGGAGAAATTAAATTACCGGTGTGACTTAAATATTGGCTAAAACGGCATGACCCTAGTAAACAATTAGAGTACCCTTCGATATATTTATCGCAATTTTTTCCATGGTTTCTTATATTTCCACCCTACATACAACCCAGTCGTGGCATTGTAATTATTGGTAGACTTTTGAAGCCTGGAATAGAATTTTTTATATTTCAGTACACTCTAGACCAGACTGAATTTTGGAGAACCTTAAAATTGCTTTTCTTAATTATAAATGAAGTAAATGCTAGTTCGAAAGTTAAAAAGGATAATAATTACTAAATTGTTAATTAAAGGTACACATTCTCGAGAAGAATATTAGCTGGGCTAGTGTTCAGTTGCTTTGGCGATGCCCTAATAGTTTGGCCGAGTCTCTTCATCGCAGGAATGGGCATGTTCGCAATGGCACAAATAATGTACATTACTGCCTTTAGTTTCGACCCCCTAAATGCGTCGCTCGGGGCTGCGATCTACGCGTTATGTACACTAGGTAATGATCTAATACACACTTTCTTCTCATTTATGGCTTCTTTACACTCCGAATAACATCTTTCAGTTATATATACACTGATGCCCGGCCTCAAGGGAGCTCTCACTATCGGAGTTCCTGTTTACACTATATTCCTGGCCACCATGACTTGGCGCGCCATTTCACGAGTCCAGTCTGAAAGGGTGAGTCGCCCATAATTTAAAAACATTGGCGCCTTAACAACTATAAGCATTGTTGTTTAACAAATAACTTGTTAGTGCTATTTGTTAAGCTATGCAACTAGCTCTGCTAACAAATAATTTGTTATTGTGTTTTTTTGTCTTAATTATGGAGTTTGTAGCAACTAATTTTTAAAATTGAACTTGTTATGATGAAACAAATTAATTATTTATAATCTTATCATTTTCTAAAGATAATACACGAGCTATGATAACAAAATACAATAAACATGTATTTGTTATCTTAACTAATGCACTTCGTAGGACTTAAAAGATTATAAGTGTATAAATGAAATAAAATCTTTTGGTTTTTTAAAATATATTGTAACGTATTTTTCAATTCTTAAGATGTTACGAAAATAAATATTTATGTTTCTGTTAAATCTATGATTGGTTAAGTGTCTCTTGTTACTGTAGAATTGAAAACTTTTGTGGATTTTTGTAGTCTCTGAAACCTCTGTAGAAATTCGTTTAATTTTCTCGGACGTCATTTTCTGCAGTCTAATTTTCATGTCAGTGTAAAATGGGCATCAATATTCTAGCCATGATATTGGACTGACAATGATGCGTCTCTGGTTTGCAATATAGGTACCGTGGACTTGGACGAAACTGTGCAGTGGTATGGGTGGCGTGTGTTTCGCGATATCGGACACTCTGTTAGGATTTCATCATTTCTATAGCCCGATACCTTATGCCACGGTAAGTCAGAACCCGTCATAATTAGGGGTGTGTGATATTCAGAAACTCGAACAATTCATGACGAATTCAAGAAATACAAAATAATAAAAATATTCGGATAATTCGACTTCAAATTCTTCCAATAATTCTAATATTCGAATTCAAGTAAAATGATTCAAATAATTAGAGTTCAAACAACGGAAATATAATGTTCGAAATTACAGATGCCTATCCGAATATTCGAATTGTCGAATAAAATAACAGTTAAAAATTCGGTTCGATACAAACGGTATTCGCACACCTCTAATAAAAAGGTTTCATCAGATATTACATTTTTAAGTTTCTAGGTGACTATCATGCTGACATATTACGCGGCGCAATTGGGTATTGCATTAAGCACGGTTGATTCGAGGGAAAAAGTCAAGTCTTTCGCCAAGCGGTGAGACGGTTATTTCTCGTGTGAAAAAGCCAGCGAAGCGTCTATAATATGTTGAAGTATAACTTATTATATAGATGTCACGACGGTATGGGTCGCATGCTATCCGACCAATATTGAAGTTTGAATGCGGCTAAAAACGAAACAGTTATTCTACTTCGACATTCGTACACTGCCGTATCACAGTTGTGCAGACTTTTGTATTCACTAGGTCACGTTACATTAACATATATATACATATATATATCCCATTGGACAGTTGGATTGTAACCGCATGGTTCATAAGAATATTCGCTCAATGATCTTTTCTCGAAGGAACTTCTCCAGCAACACAGTCACAAATCAAAGACACTTTTTTTCTCAGTTAATTATAAGCGAGCTTTACCAAAGTGCTCACATTTGTTTTCGAGCTCGATTTTTTTCAAATTAATTTTTCGTCCTTTTTAGCTTTTTGGGGGATATAGTTCAAAGGCGCGACAAGAGAAGGGGATTCGAGACGACACATTAATTGATTGTATCACGCGCGATAATGTATACAAGGCAGAATTATCGTGGATTTCGAGATTGCACTTGTTACTGACTACACAGCGGCAAAAAATCATAAGACCAAAATTGCCAAGAAATAAGTGTAAAGTCTCCCAATACCAAAGTATTGAGTAATTTGGGCCAAAAAATAATGCAAAATATTCGAATTCTCAATAATTTTGGTACATAAAAATCGATAGAGCCAATTCTTTGTAGAAAATTTGTGAAAATAATTCCAAGATGTGCATCTACTATTAGTAATTTGTTATATATCACAGGACGTAGAATGATTGCATAAGAATTTGGTCCTCGCTGATTTTTTATTCAGTGATTTGCCGTACAACAGAAATAGGCCCGCCGATACATTCGCGGGAGCTATAATCGCCAATATTTTTGCAATCGCTAGAAGCATGGAAGTTTTCCTTCGAAGAGAAAAGATAGTAGATGCAATGCAATACAACGCAACACGCGATAGACTGACTACATAACGTCAGCAATAGTGTGATCTATTGTAAAAGTATAAATAAATGGAATCAGTAGACTTTTTTTTCTTTGATTTTCAATGACAATCATGTAGATACACAAATAATCGATAGAATGCGAGTAGCAATATATGATATTGTGACAGTTCAGATGATATCGAACAGATTGGAACATGGAAACATTGTTTCGATAGCTGATGAGTATAAATACTACCTAAATTCTCAAACTAATGTCACATTGTTGTGTCTATACTATATACATGTTCGAAAAGGAAAGAAAAAAATTCTAAATCATTAATTTTAAATCCACTATGGGTAAATACTAAGTTTAGTTCGTTTCCTTCTGCATAGTACTGTGTTAACTGTGCATTATTGTCATATTTTTAGAGCGTTAAACAAATTGAATTGTAAATCAATTAATAAAAAAATATAAAGAAATAGAAAAAACATGGCCGTATAATAAAAATAAGTGTTGAATTGAACGATATATAACTTAGAAGACTTGATTGGCGAGAGTTTTACCATTTTTCGTCTTTCTGCCGTTTACTTTCGTCATTTTAGAAATTTCGTGCTTAGATCGCAACTTGACGATGTCGCAACCCAGTAAGACAAATAGACTGTCAAAACTATGGATGATAGCACAGAAGCAGCAACTTGTCGGCAGGACACTGCACAGCATGACGCTGCTATGCTGCATTCTGCGTCAGTTTTAAGCTACAGAGTGACGGTACATGCCATGTTTTTGCAGCAAAATTTATTAAAACTGTAGTGTCTATGTTTTTGCAATAATAAGGTACGTAAAATCGCTATGATTGTGGCATTTATGGGGTAAGCTACAACGGTACAATACCTGCAGGACATCGTGATGTTATGGTGCAGTCAATACGCGGAAAACAGTAACGTCATGTTTACAGCAGATGTGTGATACAATGCAATACAGCAGTGATGCCAGATGAGGGAATTTTGTTCCCTTTTGGGTACCCTCTCCACTGGGTCTGTTTTAGCGCCCACTGCGCGCGCACCCGGCGCACCGACCAATTAGCAGTCAGGTAGCGTGTGACGTCACATACTACATCGTTTTTATCTCAACGTAATATAGAATAAATAAGTGAATATAATAAAAAGATTGATTGCTTAAACCAAATTACCATAAATTCTACTCGAGATAACTTGTGATATAACGACTAAATAGTTCCTTAAAACTTTGTGATATTATAATTAAATAGTTCTTCTGGAATAAATCGGTCATGAAATGAATAAACAATGTAAAAATATAAACACGAATAAATGAAAATAAAAATAAATAAATATCGTAATGGGTACGTTGAAAAACTGGAAATAAAGTAAATCGAACGCGTTACATAAGAATAAATGTGAATAAAAATGAATCTAACATTGTGTATAATGCATTGCATGGACTTAAGAAAAAAGAGAAATATATTTATTTATTATTTATTAATTTATAAAGATATAATATAATACCGTTAATTATATATAGCATTTATTTTTTTCCAAATTTGTAACTTGGCTTTTATTAACTTTTCATGACGCATTCCATTAACCTAAGAAAAAAACAGAAATTTATTAATTTTTTTATTTGAAAACATTATTTATTTTTTATTTGAACAGAAAATATTGTTCTTGCGGAATCATATTTTATTTGTTGCTCTTAGTTTATTGAAGAAATAAGACGTTTAATTGTTGGAGGGATGGAGAGGGGTCTTTCCTGTGTCCGCATTTGCTTGGCTATACAAACACAGCAACGGCCCCAATTTCTTTTTATTCAATAAATTGTAATGAAAATTTTGTGTAAAGGACTACAATTTGGTGTTGGATATTGTAATGTACTATTCATTTGCTGACAGCTGTAAAATTAGTGAGCGTTTTATATATTTCTTTACATTCATAATTTATTTATTTATATATATAATATTTATATATATTCATTAAAAAATCTTCCATAACACATTTCATAAAAGCCCGCGCAGTGGCTGCTGTGAAGTGGGTGGGGCGAGACAACGTGAAGCGCAATCGAGACGAGATTTGTTACGAGCGGCGCAAGCCTTTCCCTGACGCGCCTAGCACGGGCAGCGTGGTGAGGGCAGCGAGATAGGGGCAAAATTCCCTCATCTGGCATCACTGCAATACAGGCTTATGCCAAAGAGGTGTTGTATGAGGAGATAGCAAGAGTGGACGAAAATGGAAACGGAGAAGAATAGCAGCACCGTGGTGAGGCGCAGAACCCGACGGAGGAAAAGGTCGGTACCGCAGGGCCGAGCAAATTGGAGACGGAAAAAAGGAAGAGAGGACGCCCCATATTAAAGAAGAGGGCCGTGAGGGAATTCTTCGATATCGGAGAGGCAGCAGTGAGGGCGAAGATGTTACACTCGCCACCGTCGCTACGGTAGGCTACGAAAATGCGATGCGGAGGTGTGAAGGGCAGGAGAATGGAGAAAGAGAGTACGAAATATTCGGTACCCCCATTTTTTTATTGCAGATTCGGATTCCCCATAAAATATAAGTAACCTTTATCTGAAACATTTTTTTTCGATTCGTGATAGATGGCGCTGTAATCGCAAGAATCCTGATTTTTCCGAATATCTCGAGAAATTACACATCGGATCAAAAAAAGAAAAAACACATGTTTAATTTTTCAAAAAGCTATTCGGCGATACGAAACTCGATCCGTAAGGACTTTGACGTACTTGAATACAGCTCGAAATTGTTGTACAACTTCAATTGATAGTGCTAACAATTTTGAGAGTGATATTTTCAATGCTATGTGAACTGTGGTACCGTCGCACAGTAGACGCAGAGCCCGAAATCGTGGCAGAAAAGTCAGAATAAAATTTTTACAATCGGGATATTTGAGCAGGCAGTCAGGTAGAGGACTAATGGCTGCGTTAAATTGTAAAAGGGGAACCTTTTTCACCGTATACCTTCGTCGCTGCGTCAGTTGGAAGTTAGCCTTCGAGACGAGTGTTCGCATCGCGCGCTGAACGAGCGAAAACTACCGTGACTTATAAAATCGATAACTTTAAAGTGAAGTGTTTTAAATCAATCCGGAGACATGGATACGACTTCTGGAGGTATGTAGAAGATATTTTTACATTGGTTGAGTTTAAAATAAATATGTAAATTATTGAAGTGTAGTATAAACTACTGCATAAATAAAGTGAAAGAATTTTGTAAACTTATATTTTCAACTATCCGAAAAGTTATACTTTCTGCCATATTCTGCGACAGCCAATGTCTAGGCCTTTAGTTTATTATATAAGCTTGCGAAATTAACAGGAATTAGCTGCCTAGAGCTGCCTAACTTTGTCTGTTATGGTTTTTGGCAACGTAAAACAGGCGGTTGCCGACCGTGCACGCGCGCGCGGCGCCATACGCCATGCCATGGGGCCATTGAACAGCTGCTACTTGAGCAATAAGACTATATCCATACATATACCATATATAATATATATATGTTTGTAAAAGGGTGCTTATGGGGACCAAAACTGATGCAAAAGGGTGTTTATGCGGACATTTTGGGCTTATGAGGACGGTCCTCATAGCCGATGATGTAAAACGGTGTTTATGGGGACAGTCCTCATAAATTTTGTAAATATGCGAAAAGGTACTTATGAGAACCGTCCTCACAAGTACCACTATTCAGCAAAAGGTATATATTTATATACACCTATATACACCTATATACACTTTGCCCTAAAACCGTTCCAACAAAAGCCTCACAAATCATGATTAATCATGCGATGGCATCAGAATTGATGCCATGGAGGCATCAAGTGTGATAATGCCTCGTTGAGAGATATAGTTTACATGACTTTTCGTGCCAGTGGACAATCGCGATGACATGACACGTGTTCATCAAATAGAAAAAGGGGGTTTCAATGCCATCATTTAATTAAACAATAACAGTGGCTAGAATTACAGATCCATGTAATTCCAGTATCCTCATAAATACCGATAAGCATAAAATCGTATATATTGAAGTCACTACTTACTACTATTCGGTACTTGTGAGCACATCGGGTGGTCTAGATTTTCTTTCCATTAAAAAAAAATGGCAATAAGATGCCACTTCATGGAGTTACTTTGATTCGCTAACCTTTCTCCAAACTCCGACTTTTCTATTTTCTGTCAGCCAAAATTATTCAACGTTAATTCAGCATCCTTCTAATGCATATGACTTGAGGGCAATGGATACATCTGGGGATATTATGACCAATAATCGCACTTGACTAGTGAATGGGATAAAAATCATCGACTTTCGTACATGAGATTCAGCTGGATAGTTGATGACTCACCTAACAAAAGTGCATATTGGGACAGACGATTATCACAATATATAGGTGTGATATATCCGTCACGAAGGTCACTAGTATAGACACGTGTTCATCAAATAGGAAACGTCGGTTTCGATGTCATAATTAATTAAACAATAACAGTGGCTAAAATTACAGATCCTTGTAAATTCAGTGTCCTCATAAATACCGATAGGCATAAAATCGTATATATCAAAGTCACTACTTACTGCCATTCGGTACTTGTGAAGACATCAGGTGGTATCGATCGGGTGGTCTTCATAAATACCGATAGGCATAAAATCGTATATATCGAAGTCTCTACTTACTGTCATTCGGTACTTGTGAGGACATCGGGTGGTCTCGATTTTCTTTCCAGTAGAAAAACGGCAATCAGATGCCACTCCATGGAGTTACTTTGATTTGCTAACCTTTCTCCAAACTCCTACTTTCTTATTTTCTGTCCGCAAAAATTATTCAATGTTCATTCAGCATCCTTCTAATGCATATGACTTGAGGGCAATGGATACATCAGAGGATATTATGACCAATAATCGCACTTGACTAGTGAATGGGATAAAAATCATCGACTTTCGTACATGAGATTCAGCTGGATAGTTGATGACTCACCTAACAAAAGTGCCTATGGGGACAGACGATTATCACAATATATAGGTGTGATATATCCGTCACGAAGGCCACTAGTATCGACACGTGTTCATCAAATAGGAAACGTCGGTTTCGATGTCATAATTAATTAAACAATAACAGTGGCTAAAATTACAGATCCTTGTAATTTCAGTGTCCTCATAAATACCGATAGGCATAAAATCGTATATATCAAAGTCACTACTTACTGCTATTCGGTACTTGTGAGGACATCAGGTGGTATCGATCGGGTGGTCCTCATAAATACCGATAGGCATAAAATCGTATATATCGAAGTCTCTACTTACTGTCATTCGGTACTTGTGAGGACATCGGGTGGTCTCGATTTTCTTTCCAGTAGAAAAACGGCAATCAGATGCCACTCCATGGAGTTACTTTGATTTGCTAACCTTTCTCCAAACTCCTACTTTTCTATTTTCTGTCAGCCAAAATTATTCAATGTGAATTCAGCATCCTTCTAATGCATATGACTTGAGGGCAATGGATACATCCGGCGATATTATGACTAATAATCGCCCTTGACTAGTGAATGGGATAAAAATGGAGCGTACGTTACATATTTTTCTTCACTTTTATTGAATCATCGACTTTCGTACATGAGATTCAGCTGGATAGTTGATGACTCACTTAACAAAAGTGCATATTGGGACAGACGATTATCACAATATATAGGTGTGATATATCCGTCACGAAGGTCACTAGTATAGACACGTGTTCATCAAATAGGAAACGTCGGTTTCGATGTCATGATTAATTAAACAATAACAGTGGCTAAAATTACAGATCCTTGTAATTTCAGTGTCCTCATAAATACCGATAGGCATAAAATCGTATATATCAAAGTCACTACTTACTGCCAGTCGGTACTTGTGAGGACATCAGGTGGTATCTATCGGGTGGTCCTCATAAATACCGATAGGCATGAAACCGTATATATCGAAGTCACTACTTACTGCTATTCGGTACTTGGTTTTTGTCCACCAAGTAGTACGTTGAATTTGGAATACATTTTTAAAAAGCGAGATTGGTTTCTGTTGACTGATTAATGTATGCCTCAGTCTCAATTTGCTGTCTAGTAATTCTGACATAATTTCCAGTATGTTTAAATGCAATTGTCAAGGAATCACGAACTCTTCGTCGAATGATCTTCATAGGAACATAAAGAAGGTGATGAAGAGTGACCCCACGAATATCGGCACGCCTCATACGTCAGTTAACTGGTAGCCATCATGAATGACGTAACATGAATTCCTTCTATAAAAACCCTGAAATATCCGAGATAAATTCCTGGAAATGATAATTCTTTTGCGTGTTCATCAAAGAGCAAACTATTGTAAGATGCACTTAAGAGGGTAGTTGAAGGATTTCAATCGAAGCATTGCAGACAGAATGTTATTAAGATAGTCCTTTATTTTAAGAAAAGTGTTCACATGGTTCGACTGATCGACTCGCGTGAGTGTTAACGACTGCCTCGCGGCATTCTCTCTCCTTATTCCTTAAAATCTAGTTCCTTCGCTAATACGTCACAACTGGTTTCGAGAATATTCGGTCGACCGCAGCGCCGAAAATCCTCGCACCTTGTATAAGCGAAGGTATGAACATATATAGGCTGTGCCGGGTTATTTTTGGCGAACTGTCACAAAGTCGGGCGGTGCAGGGCTGACCGCAGTTTACCTGCTCGTTCGGCTGAGAGCCTCCCCGAGGCAATCCAACAGGGCAAAAATATAGCGTGCGAATCGGCCAATATTCAATTCGTTTCTTTTTTTTTTTTGGTGTGGAACTCCCGAGCGGGCGATGGCCCGAGCACAGTGTTATCAGCAGCAACAAGAAGGTCAGCCGCGGGAGCTTGAAGGAGACTGATGTATCGACTGATGTATCGACGAGAGGAGTGATCTCGAGTCTCCGTAGCCGTCTTGCTGGAAATCCGCAGCTCCGACTATGACGTCAGCGCTCTCGTAGCGAGAACTTCGCGAAGACCATTCCCACAACATGTCTTGGGGACCGGGAGATGCAAAGATCTCGGGCGGCCTTTGAATTTTCGCTGCGCTGCGAAGTATTTTTCATTTCGTTCGCTTTAGGCTCCTGCTACGTACGAGGCATCGAAACTATCGCTAGAGCCGTTGCTAGCTCGGATATTAACCCCAGTCGCAAGTACCGTTACCATGCTTCAAATTTTATTGGTGGCTACGATTTGGGGGAGGGAGTTTATCGGCTCAAACAACGAGAGCGAACGTATTATCGGGGACTCTTGCGACGTATTTTATACAACGAGGACGTGTATATCGGGTCCGTTGCCGTATCTGATCGACGAGAACCGACGCCTGACCCCCGCGATTCTGTACTGCTGCGAGATTATTTCTCGAGAGGATCCCGATACTGCAACTATCCGGTTAGGCCGTGGTCTTTGGTTTGAGTGTGGGAGTTAGCTCCAGTAATTTTGGTGCGAAAACCCGACCGATATTGTCGTGACGGCACGCTATCGGGCTGGAAATCTAACGTCTTTTATTATAGCGGCTAAACAGCTACCGCCCGATATTTCAAACTTGCAATAACTCGCTTCCCGAGAATTAAAGGATCGCCGAAGGGGTTCCATTTCATTGTCATTGTTAAATATTCATTTCTTGTAAATTCGAGCGCATTAAGGGTTCTGGTGTGTCGTATACGTGTGTTTGCGAGATCGAGAGCAATATTGGGTGTAAGAACGGTGCATCGATGACTGAGCGTACCATTGAAAGTCGAGCTCTCATTTGAATACTGGAGAGTTTATCCGTGTTAATTACTCCGTTTCATTTCTTCCGTGGCAATTATAGCCGTTTTATTTCCATCGCGTCATTGGTACTGTTTTATTTAATTTATCTTATTTATTTTATTTCTCGATCTTAATTTATTTATCTAATTTATTTCATCGATCGCCATTATTTCATTTATCTTATTCATTTTATTTCTCGCCATTATTTTACTTCTCGAATTTATTTTATTCATCGCATCAATCTCATTCGTCCGATTTATTTCCATTTGTCGTAATCCGTTTAATCGTTGTATTTATGTCATTATTTCTTGTTAACTCTTTTATCGGGTGTAATCCAATTAATTTTGGTTAAATGTTGTCACCAGTCCGAGAGCTTTTGTGAAATAGTGTAAGGATAATTGAAACGACGGAGATCTAGCACGTTATTATTTGTCGCTTCCCGACCGTGCTTCCGAGGGTACCCCTTTGGCTCTCGACTAATCATTTTGTTCAAGCTACTGCAATAAATTGTTATTACATTTTCGATTCCCTAATGGCTGTGTCGAGATTTTCTGTCCGAGACCCCTCTGACTGACCCATCCCCTCTACCAACTACCAAGGCTGCAGCGAAGCCCAGCTGGCCCCGTGTATTCCGCGTGCGAATTAAGTTTGTCTCGGAAAATAATTTATTTCCCGCAACTGGTGCCCAGCACGTGGGAGCACGGGCTTTTATAACCATCCGCAGGAGCTGGAAGCTGTGGAGTTGGGAAAATTGGTTATAAGGCATATATACAGATCTACTATATATGTATAGGGAACTCACACTATGAGGTACGTTTTTTTCACCCGGTGCAATTCTTAAATACTTCTCTTCATTTCACATTAATGTTTGCTGCCGGGCAGTGAGACAGTCTTCATTAGGTATATCTTTATTAATTTCATCAACTCAAATTGTTTCATTCACCGTGTCATCGAAAAAACTTTAATTAATTTTTATGTTGTAGAATTTGTACAGTGGAGTATCGAAGAGATACTGCAGCCAGATTTCAAAATTTCTTTTGTTCACGAAACCAGTTAAATAGCTTCATTTATGTATCTGTTCATGTTTGATATGCACGTTGATGTAATAATCATCGCTAACGTCCGTTGGTAGTGCATTTACCATGAGATTTACGGCCACAGGGACTTTGATGACTTGTCCAAGAATCCCGTACTGACCGCTCATGTGCCTCAGTCTTCTTATTTGCAGGAAGGGAATTCTCGGTGAAATAAGTCCAATTGATATAGCATATGTTGAAATTTTGTGTCGGTTTAATGCAGAAAAAGAACACTGACATGCCTTAAAATTCGTTATGTTGATCTGCGGAAAATATCTTTGTAATAACTCGTGATGACGTTCTAGTATAATTTTTAAATCGTTTCTTGAAACATAATCTGTTACAAATATCGCACACATGGCCAAAACTATTATCTCCAAATTTATTCTGAAATTCTTTCCATATATTTCCGTGGACTGTGAAATCATTGTATGGCAAAATTATGTTCGTAGGACCAGGTAACCGATTTTCTGGTGGTATGTCCATAGGTTCTGATTTTTTATTATTTTTAGTCATGATGTTAACTCGCGATCTCTATTTAATTGAATAAAAGGAAAGAACAAAAAAACACTGAAATCAAAAATAAATTACACTTATAAAGTCAATCTCATAAGTCTATAAGTATTTTTTACATTTTAAATCACACTATTCACATAAAAATGCATTATACTTATGAAGTTAATTGCACAAATTAATAACTCTTTTCCACACGAATAAATAAATTGTAGATATTTCAAATAGAATAGTAAAAAATAGTAAAAATATGGTAGCGACAATGGTTATCCGTTACGAAAACTGAGGAATAGACAAACATAGGCAGCGTTACGAGAATTTAGTGGCATCACTACTGCGTCATTTCTACCCCTCCCCTGCCGCCTCCCCTTCCGACCGTTACAACCAGCACATCATGCTACGCTACGTTCCCCTGCCGTTTCCCCTTTCAACGGCTCGCGCATGCATCGGAGTGGCGTGGCCGATGAGGCACTCTCCTCCTCTGCTGGTCCCCCTACCACGTACCTAGCCATTCCCCTCACGCGGTCTTAGATTTCGTAACGCTAGAAAATTGTTGCCCCCTCAGTAAAGAAGTTTCACTTCAAAGAACTTATAAAATGCATTTTCATAAGAAACCTCTCGTTATGACTTTAACAAAGATGAGAAAAAACTTAGCAGATAGACATTTTGCTTTCGTATGATGGTAACAGTACGCTATGGAACGCCACGCTATGTCAGCACTAAGCATCTTTCCGTAACCGCATTAAGCTGGATTCTGACAACAAGGTATTATGTTGTAATGTAGGAACAGTAGTGTCAACATTGCGATAGAATAGTTCGGCTCATTGGCAGCAATATTGAGAACCACTTTAACGATACCTTGGTGACAGAATTGCACAAAGCTCTTACCGTGCAGTGACGCAAAAATGTTGGCACAACTATTTCATCATTGAAGCAGGACGTTTGCGGTATGCTATGTCATCAATTTGAAGTCACGATCGAGGCATACTTTGATGTTCAGTTGATGGTAGAAACGTGGCTTCTTGTTGCGGCTCAGGGATACCGAAATTGCCACTCCTCTTGCCAGTACAAAACCAGCAGAATTACATCACGCTGTAATACCATGTGAACAGCAAGTTTGCGGCACGCCGTGTTATTATATTGAATGCATATTGAAGGTACGCTATTATGCGATAGTGAGGATAAATTGAAGGCATACTGTGCTGCCATGTTGAGGCGTATTTAAGGCACGCTATTTTTTTTAACGAAATTGGCGAAACCAATCAGAAATCGCTTCGACATCGTCCACAGTTTTTCTATAGCATTCGGTTATGTGAAGAAAGAGCTTTTATTAAATGTAAATTTTATTACATTTTTTATCGCGAAAGAGATCAATAGTAGTATGCGAGACATGTAGTCTGGTTAGCTATCAGTGTTATCGTCAGATCGATTGCTTTGATGAGAACTTCGAGTACGCTCGTCGGGTTGTTCGCTTTTACTTGTGGAATCATTACTATTTTCTAAATTCAAATTGAAATAATGATTATGCCGGATCGCCTCGCCTCTTCTTTGACGAGTTATCACATGTGCTAGTCTTTTTTTTAGACTATCGATTTAGACGTCCTCTCATCGGTACAACATTATTGGCACTCGCACACATTCATACATTAGCATTGACTCACCACGCACGTCTACTCATCGATCCTGGATCGGAATTGATATTTATTACGGAAGAACTCTTCCATAAACTCAACACCACACGCAAGCACTCATCAATTTCGATCACAGGGATGGGTGGAAGGCACTCAACGCCGCCACGTGGTTCGGTTCAACTCACAATGTGCTCCACACACACCAAGGAGAAAGTCACGGTATTGGCTCACATTCTCAACACGATTGTTACTCATTTACCATCATTTGAGTCGCCAGCACGAACATGGTCTCACATAGTGAAGCTGAAGCTGGTGGATCCGGACTTTCTCACACGACAATCGATCGACATCATAATTGCAGCAGATATCTATGGACAGGTTATTAAACCTAATATTCTCAAGGGCATACCATCATCGCCTATCGCACAGTTATCGATATTTGGATAGCTTATCATTGGACTAATTTACTCATGCCAACCTGAAGCACTCACTGTTCTTCATGCTGCCATGCAGCACGATGATCAGGAATTACAGAACGTGCTCACAAAATTTTGGGTTCAAGAAGAGCCACCAAAGGACACAGTCGGTCGACTCACACCAGAGAAGCAGGCATGCGAGGATCAGTTTCGCAACACGCATCAGTGTGTTACTACAGGCCGATACATCGTTCGGCTTTCTCTCACATTTTTGCCTGCAAACCTGGAAACTCATACTCAAAAGCACATCGGTATCTGCAGCACATTATACGTAAAATCTTGAAGGATGCTGAATACTGTCAGCTCTACTCACAATTCATGGTCAAATACGAACAACTTGGTCATATGGTGAAGGCTTCAAGATCATCTTCAAGTAAAATACAATTATCGGCCTCACCACGGTGTTCTCAAGCCAGACAGTATCACCACCAACTTACGGGTGGTATTTAATGGCTCTAGCTCAACATCTTCAAGTAAGTCTCTTAATGACATCATGCACACTGGACCTAATTTGTTGCTCAATATTTCGGACGTGCTCATTTGGATCCGTCAACATAGACACATCTTTGCCTCTGACATTACAAAAATGTATCGTCAGATCCGTGTTCATCTTGAGGATTGGAATCTTCGACGGATTTTATAGAAAGATGATCAATTCAACCCTGTGCCGTATCAATTAACAACCGTGACACATGGTACATCAGCTGAGGGCGGATTCAACTCATCACCTTATTGAAATAGCTCAAGAACTCAAGGACTTGAGCATGGCGGGCGGTTTCCACTCGCCAAGTGACACTCGTCGGACCTCAAGGTACTTGCTAATATCTCATCATCACCGTCAAGCTCAGCTATCTCAACGGACGACTGCGAGACAAAATTCTTGGCTTGACTTGGCTTCTTCATGAAGACAAGTTCACATTCTCATCACGGTACAACTCAACTCAGGAAATTTTCACAAAACGCCTCGTTCTTTCCGAAGTGGCTCAACTCTTTGATCCATTTGGTTTCGTCTTGCCAGTTGTGATAAGAGCTAAAATACTCTTGTAAGAGCTTTGGCTTCACAAGCTCAACTGGGATGGTCCACTGCTATCCCAGGACTCAACACGAAGGATTGCAATCAGAGAAGATCTCACTTATCCGGCCGGAATCTCAATTCCTCGGTGGTTTAACACATGGAGCAACTCAACAGTGGAATTGCATGGTTTCTCTGATGCATCTCAACTGGCCATGGCCGCAGTGATTTATATCACTGTCAACTCAACTTCCACAGGAAAGGTGGCTTCACTTGTCTGCCCAAAAACGCGCGTAGCAACACTCAAGAAGCTCACCATACCACGGCTTGAACTGACTGCAGCATTGTTGCTAGCAAAACTGGTTGTATACGTTCAAGCCACACTCAAGGTCAAAATCTCATCTACTCACCTGTGGACGGATTCGTCGGTAACTTTCACCTGGATCAAAGCTCATCCTGCTCGGTGGAAAGACTATGTCCGAAACAGAGTCTCTCAGATACAAGAACTCACACCCAATGCTCAATGGCGTCACGTGTCAGGCACAAGTAATCCAGCTGATTGTGCCTCGGGGGGTATCTCAACATCTCAATTGTCTTCTCATCAGTTGTGGTCGTCAGGTCCACCGTGGATGGTGAAACCTGTTCAATTTTGGCCGAAAGCCGCAACTGATGCTCAGGATTTGAGCATTCTGGGAGCCCGTCCGGGGGTAGCTCTCCTTGCTGCAACTCAAAGGCCAGAGTACCATTGGGAACTCATTCATCGCTGTTCTTCACTCACAAAATTATGTCGTCTCACCTCATTTTGTGTCAGGGTAGTGACAAAAATGAGGGGGAGGTTAGAATCGGCAGGAATCGCTCCACTCACAGCAAGAGAAATGGCTGCAGCAAACAACTTTTGGACGAAAGCCACACAAGCCGTGTTCTTTGAACACGAGATACAAGTGCTGCAGTCAGGCTCGCATCTTCCATCCGCTCACCCTTTCAGTCGACTAACAGCTTTCATCGACCAAGAGGGTGTACTTAGAGTAGGATGTCGCCATGCTTAATCAGCACTCACTTATGAAGAAAGGCATCCTGCCATTCTACGTCGTCATTCTCGATTCACGACTCTTATTATTGATCAAGCTCACGTGTGAACTCTTCACGGAGGCACGCAGCTCACATTAGCTCAAGTTCGGCTAACTCATTGGGTCGTCGGCGGTAGAGCTCCTGTAAAATCTCTCATTTTACATTGCGTGGTATGTGCTCGGCAAAGAGGAGTTAGGGCTGAATAGTTGATGGGTCAGTTTCCTTTGTCGCGGGTCACACCATCGCACGCATTTGCTCATACAGGAGTAGACTACGCCGATCCTCTCATGCTCAAAATTTGGAAGGGGCGCTGACTGTGGCACTAACTTCGTCGGTGCTCACAAATTCATACGTCAGCTGTTCAGGAAGGCCTCGCAAGAGCATCATTTCATTGCTTCTTCTCTCGCAAATCAACAGATTGCATGGAAGTTTAATCCACCTGCGGCGCCACATATGGGTGGCCAATGGGAAGCAGCTCTAAAGTCTGTGAAATTTCATCTGCGTCGAACGGTGGGTGATATAGCACTCACGGTCGAAGAGCTCTCAACGCTGCTGGCTCAAATCGAAGCTATACTCAACTCAAGGCCTCTGGAACCGCTCAGTGATGATCCAGATGATTCATCAGAACTCACGCTTGGACATTTTCTCATTGGCGAAGCACTTACAATGGTCCCAGAACCGAATCGCGAAGATTTGGCAATCTCACGGCTCTTAAAGTGACAATCGTTGCAACAAAAGATACAACAATTTTGGCGACAATGGTCTGCACACTATCCACAACGGCAGCAGTCTATTTCGAAGTGGCATCACCCTAACAACATCATTAAAATTGGTTCTTTGGTTCTGCTCGCGGATGAGCGCTTTCCACCGTGCAAATGACCCCTTGCACGAGTCACGGCGTTGCATCCAGGCAAAGATGGGCTCACCAGGGTGGTGACATTTTGAACTGCTGCCACTACGCTCACCAGGCTGATCTCAAAACTAGCTGTCCTGCTGATCTCACCCGACTCAAGACCATGACTAATCATCAACCCCGTTGCTGATGGCGGGCGGAATGTTGGATAATCAGCTGGCGCAAGGCGATCGATATTCGTCGTGTGCCTACCTGTTGCGGTGCTCTAGCACACTGCGTTCGGTTGGGCCGGAGATAGTCGAGGCAGGGCTTCGCGGAGCCGAGGCTGCGTCTCGTTGACACGCCGCGTTGAGCGAGAGGATGTCTCTCTCGCTTGACTTCGGCTTCGCTCACCGGCTATCTCGCTCAACTGACTTCAGTGCCCAACGACGCTTTCGTAACCCGCAGCCATGTTGGAAATTTAGACACTTTTCGGAACAACTACGGGAACAGCGCACGTTTTTCGGGACTCTCGGACTTTTCTTCACTGCATTCACCGGACTCACTCAACTTTCTGTGCTCATCAGGACTCAAACTCAAGGTAAGCGCACATCGTCATAATTCAGTGCAATTCACTGGCGGTGAGGAGAATAAAATAAGCGGTACAGCAACATCATTGTCTCACTTTGTGACATGCGCTGCAGCACATGCTGCACCACGTTCTCCTCACTTTATTTTGCCGGCATAATTAATATAATTATGCATGTGCTTCATATTCAGTGTAGTTTCCCCCAGAAAATCTGCTGGGAAAATACAGTGACTATACTCTGCTCATTTGTGCATCCTCAGTATATGTTGTATTGTGCTACGCAGTGCTGACCGCGTAGCTGGTCTTACATCCATTCACAGCACTCAAGCAATTTATTTGCAAGTGCTCTCATCTATTCACTGTAATTTCTCTTCGATAAACTGCTGAGAGCTTGCAGTGAATGGTGTACACATTTTACGCACTCATTCATCTCATAGCGTGACATGCTCCGCAGCACTGGCTGCAGCACGTACACTGCTCGCGCACACCCAGCACACAATTAATACAATTGTGTGCTGCTCAAGCTTCATACAAAATTCAACTTAATTTATTTATTTGTAAACTCTCGGATTTTGGTGCATTCATTTTTACATCAATTTTGCATTTTTCTAAATTTAACCTGTTTTGTATTTATTTTTCACTTTGACATTTTTCCAAATTATATACAAAAACTGTATTTTGTATCCGAGCTGAAGGAAGGTGGAATAAACCACTTTCTCAAGATAACAACAATTGTGTCTGGTTTATTTATCACCCTGTCGTGAGTGAAGTCTCATATTATTCCAATATATTCGTAGGTTCATTCTGTCAAACTACATCGGATGGGATTCTCAAACAATATATTTTCGGAATTTTCAAATATCTGTCCTAACTAGCTTTGGTTTCTATCGGCAATATGTATTAGTATAACGTAAGCGCCACTTACAGAAGGATGATCTGGTAGATGGTCCTCTCCATAGCGATGTTCTCGGGTGCTGTCGACTTGGTGTCCTGCAGCTCCTTTCTGTTGATGGTCCTTGACGTCTTTCTTGACGCTGTTGACCCGTTTTTTCGCTGGTTCCTGGGTTCGTCCTTAGTGCGTCGCCAATGGTTGCACGACGGCTTCTTCTCAAGTAGCGCACCGCACCGACGTACACTCCGCGCCTTCGCGTTAGCTTATTCGGGTTTTCACGAACTACACTGGCGTCCTTTGCACGAGTCGTAGTCGTCAATTCAGGGTCACTCTTATTTACTTTGTCTAAACACTTTTGTCCAAATAAATCACGTATCACTTAACTTCAGCAGATCCCACCGCTGCCACCAAATGTTATGCCGGTACCGGGTAATTAGATTATTCGGTATTCGGTATAATATTAAAAAGTTATTATTTTTTGGGATCGTTTGCCGATAAGGAGATGGATCTCGAGTTATCGATGAAATCGCGAATTTATATAAATGGAACTATTTATTATAGGCAACGGTAACTTTCCGTTGTCTATCTAAAAGTTAATAAATGAGTGTACAATAATTCGTTGTTTCGAGTACTTGACGAGGAACCAACCGTTCTCTGTTGAGAATTCTGATTTTAGTAAAGCAGTTAGCAACTGCGTTTGATAAAATCCCTTAGTTGGCAGCTTTAGCTTTAGCCAATCGTAGATCGCCTAGCGAGTCGTCTCATGCTGCGTCGGCGTCTACCTCGCATCCTGTCTTGTATGACAGCTATCTTTTAGAATTTTATATCTAGCTATGTAGGCTAGGGAATATTCCTGAGAATACGTGAAGTGGAATATTCCGCAACATAACACAGTAATTAGTAACCTTAATAATATTTGCTGTGTACTATTATTTAATTTATGATCATATTGGGTCTGGGAAAGCGTTCGTGGCGTTTTTCCCGATAGATAGCATCAATTGCAAATAAGTCAGGAAACACAAATCGCAGCGACACCATTCAACGCTCGTTTGAAAGGTGACACTTCGAGCGTTACTTTGAGTGTATGAACATCGAAATTGGAGCAGTGGTTTGAAAGTTGCTTGCGTTTGAAAATGGAGAGAAGTAATGAAAAATTGCGCTATATTTTGCAATATTATTACGATAGAAGGAAGAACGCTGCGCAGGCTTGTGAAAAAATGTGTGCTGTATACCGTGGAGGTACTTTATCAAAGTCTGTTGCGCGGAAATGGTTCGCTCGCTTTCATTCTAGTAATTTTGATGTGAAAGATGGTCGTCCAATCACTGAAAAAGCTGATAAAATTCTTGAAAAAGTCCAGGAAGATAAGCATATCAGCAGTGTCAATATTGGAATGGAGCTAGGCATTGACCACGAAAACTGTTTTGAACCATTTACACAAAGCTGGCTACAAAAAGAAGCTCGATGTATGGGTTCCTCATGAGTTGAGCGCGAAACATGACCGAATTAACATCTGCGCTGCTGAAACGCTATAAAATCGAGTCATTTCTGAAACGTGTTATAACCGCTGATGGAAAATGGATCACGTACAACAATCGGCAGCGTCGAACATCGTGGACAAGGGATGGTGAGCCGTCACAAGCGTTCGCGAAGCCAGGATTGACGGCGAAAAAGGTGTTGCTGCGTGTGTGGTGGGACTGGAAGGGAATTGTCTACCATGAGCTACTTCCAATTGGTCAAACGATTGATTCTCAACTCTACTGTGGACAACTAGAGAGATTACGTCAAGAAAATGAAAGAAAACGGCCCGAATTGATTAATAGGAAAGGTGTTGTCTTCCATCATGACAACGCCCGACCACACACTTCTTTGATGACCCGTCAAAAATTGCAAGAGCTTGGTTGGGAAGTTTTGATGCATCCACCGTATAGTCCAGACATAGCACCTGCTGACTATCACTTATTCCGATCTGTGCAGAACTCTCTCAATAGAATTAAGATGTTTTCAAAAGAAGCCTGTGAAAACCATTTGATTCAGTTTTTCAACCAGAAACCACAGAAGTTCTTCACCGATGGCATCATGGCTCTACCCGAAAAATGGCGAAACCTTGTCAATAATAATGGAGCATATTTGGTTTAAATAAATTCATTTCCACAATCTAAGAAAACCAGTTGAATTTTACTAAAAAAACGCCACGAACTTTTTCCTAGGCCCAATATTTTGGTGTTATTTTTATGTAATAATTATACTGGATATTATAACGTACAGGTCGTCTAATAACGTGCGGTGTACACATCGAGGCACCGCTACCGCGCGTTATGCACACCATGGAGGCCAGCATGCCGAAGGCAAAGTCCCGTTATTTGGTCAATAGGTCCATAAATAAATCAATAAATAATCTCAGACAACACAGATACGGGATTCACAAATGGCGCTACGGCAGATTTTTTATTTATTTAAAACAACTACTGATTTCTCAAAAAATTGTAAGCAATTTGTAAGCTCAATTTTTCTGGCAGTACAAGATATCATGGCGCTCACTCCTTCTCTCGCAATCCCATGCGCAGCCTAAATCTGAATCGATCCCTGACGGTTCGAATCAACTCGTATCGAAAAAAATTCCAACGAACGGTCAGCACAAACAACATAAAGTCAAACAAAGTCAAATAATAATTCTGCACAAAATGTAGCTCGCGATAAGGCCTATGCCGGGGCAATCCCACACACATGAAACAACTCGACAACCACGGAACTTCGGAAGGTCACGTACGCGAAGCTTCTAATCGTTGCATTGTTTTAACTCCGGATATCGTAGGATAAAATCACGTATCTCTGCTCAACCATCCATTACAAATAAAGTAACTGATAACGAATAATAATAATAATAATGATAATAATAATAATAATAATAATAATAATAATAATAATAATAATAATAATAATAATAATAATAATAATAATAATAATAATAATAATAATAATAATAATAATAATAATAATAATAATAATAATAATAATAATAATAATAATAATAATAATAATAATAATAATAATAATAATAATAATAATAATAATAATAATAATAATAATAATAATAATAATAATAATAATAATAATAATAATAATAATAATAATAATAATAATAATAATAATAATAATAATAATAATAATAATAATAATAATAATAATAATAATAATAATAATAATAATAATAATAATAATAATAATAATAATAATAATAATAATAATAATAATAATAATAATAATAATAATAATAATAATAATAATAATAATAATAATAATAATAATAATAATAATAATAATAATAATAATAATAATAATAATAATAATAATAATAATAATAATAATAATAATAATAATAATAATAATAATAATAATAATAATAATAATAATAATAATAATAATAATAATAGAGACAGAAACGGAGACAACGGAACCGGTGACGCGACCGACGAAATGGAAACGGGAGACGACGAAGACCCCACCAGAGGCCCGACAGAAGACACCCCCAAGAACGGAGGAGGCCTAAACCTGGACAACCGTGAGGAAACGAAAAAAGAAGAAAAAAACGACGGAACCGAAAAACAAAACGGACGAGACGAACGTACCGACCCAGGCTGAAAAGCACAGACCGACCCACAAACATAGGGGAACGGCTGTACTGGTCAAACCTGGGAAAGACAACACGTACTCGGACATCGTACGGAAGATAAGGACGACGGTCGACCCGACGAGCAGTCATGTACAGGTGATGGCTCTAAGGAAGACCAAGGACGGACGGTGTCTCATCAAGATACAGACAGACACGGACGGATGAGAACAGTTTGAGCGCGCACTACAGGACGCGGTTGGGGACACGGGCAGTGTAAGGACCGTGACTTCTAGGACACAACTGGAGATCATGGACCTGGACTGCGTTACCACCGCGGAGGACGTGATACGGGCACTGAGACGAGAAACGGGACGAGACGGCGACTTTGGTGTCCACATCTTCGGCCCGAACCGGGCCGAGCAGTACATGGCAGTCTGCGACCTCGAGACGCGGGAAGCCGAGGTGCTGCTGGACCGGGGCCGGATCGGGATAGGATGGGTGCGATGCCGACTACGACAACGATTGACGGTGACCAAATGCTACAAGTGCCTGGGCTACGGACATACAAGGACGAGCTGCACGAACGCGGATCGGACAAAGAACTGCAGGAAATGCGGCGAGACGGGACATTACGCGACGGACTGTAAAAACAGACCGGCTTGCCCACTGTGCTCTGAGACGGGACACGGGGACGTAGCGCACCTCGCGGGAACCGGAAGGTATGCGGTATTCCGGGCTGCGCTGGAGGAGTGCAGGAAGCAGGCCGGAAGACGGACAGAATAGTTCAGGGAAACCTGAACAGGAGTAGGACAGCAGACATGCTACTACCACAGATAGCTGACGAACATGACGCCGACATTCTGATCCTGTGCGAACCGTACAGGAGAAGAACGACACAAACGTACATTACGAACGAGACAGAGACCACAGCTATCTGGGTAAGGGGCGCTGCCCAATCTCGAATAATTAACTGCGGTGTCGGGGACGATTACGTCTGGGCAAGGGTCGGCGCTGTCACTTACGTCAGCGTTTACCTGACACCCAACTGCGCCGCGACGGATTTCGAGAGGAAAGTGGCGCTCCTTGAAGACGGAATCAGGAATCTGCCTGGAGACGTTATCATCGGGGGAGACCTCAACGCGTGGGCGATCGAGTGGGGAATGACAACAACGAACAAACGTGGACGGCTGCTGCTGGAGATGGCCGCAAGACTAGACCTGGTGGTAGCAAATACGGGAAACGTACCGACGTACAGACGACCAGGGTTTGGAAACTCCATCCCTGACGTCACAATGACATCGGACAGAATATCACCACGGATAGGACAGTGGCGGGTTTTCGACGGCTATACGGCCAGCGATCACCAGTACATTGTCTTCGAAGTGGCAGGACAAACGGCGACGAGACGGACGAGGACCCAATACCCCCCGAGGTGGAACCTCAACAAACTCGACTTACGAAAATTTTCGGAGGAGCTGGCGGCAGCACCAGCACCAATGACGAAAGTCCCCCCTGAACTGACTGGCTGGCAAAGGGCGGAAAGACTCACGGACGAGACGGCCAAACTGACGGACCGGCTGTGCAACAGCACAATGCCGAAACGACGACATAGACCAAACAGGCAACCACAATACTGGTGGACGGACGAAATAGCCGAGCTGCGCAGGCTCTGCTTAGCAAACCGCCGACGAGTTACGAGGGCTGGGGGAAGACCCGAAAGGGAAAACCTCTAAGCCACTTACAAGACGTCACGAAAAACACTTACGAACGCCATAAGGGACAGCAAAACGCGATGCTGGAAGCAGCTCTGCGAGGAGGTGAACGAAGACCCCTGGGGAACCGGTTACAAAATTGTGACTGGCAAACTAGGGGCCCGAGTTCCACTTGAACTCAAAGATGCCGAAACCGCAGAACGGATTGTTGACGGACTGTTTCCGACTCACCCGATACGGACGAACGTGACAGACGACACGGAAGCCTCGGCGGCCCCCATATTTACCGCGGAGGAGCTCTCCAAAGCGACTGCCGCGATGAAGACTGGCAAGGCGCCGGGACCAGACGGAGTACCGGCGGAGATTCTCCGGCTGATGGTTCGCCTGAGGCTGGAGATATTTCTTGACCTGTACAACACGAGCTTGACGACGGGAACGTTCAGTGACCGGTGGAAGACGGCAAGGCTAGTTCTTATCCCTAAGGGTAAGGGCGACCCCAATACGCCGTCAGCCTACCGGCCGCTGAGTTTACTCGACACAACGGGTAAACTCTATGAACAACTACTAAAACCGAGACTGACGGACGCGATACAGACCAGCGGAGGCCTCTCAGACCGGCAGTTCGGCTTCAGGAGGGGACGATCAACGATTGGAGCGATTCAAAAAGTGGTCGATTCCTTCCTGGATTTGGAGAGACATTGCCATGCAGCGCGACCAATCGTTCTGCTGGCGACCTTGGACATCAGGAACGCCTTCAGCTCGGCCAGGTGGGTTGACATCCTGGAGGCGCTTGAAGGCAACTTCGGGGTTCCGGCTTACCTGGCTCGGGTGGTGGGCGACTACCTAAGAAACAGAAGGATCACGTACGAGACGACTGAAGGACCGGTGACGAGACAAATCACCGCGGGGGTTGCACAAGGGTCCATACTGGGACCAGACTTTTGGAACGGACTCTACGACAGCTTGCTCAGGCTGGAATTGCCGCTTGGCGTTTTCCTTGTCGCCTACGCTGACGACGTGGCGGCGGTGATCACCGAGCGATCTCCAGACCTGGCACAGCAAAAACTGAACCAGACGATGCGGCGAGTGGGCCGTTGGATGACGGACCACGGACTACAACTCGCAACAGAAAAGACAGAACTGACTTTCCTTAGCAGAAGACGCATACAGACGAGACTACCCATGTGGGTCGGGACGGATGAAATCAAGGCCGGAGGTGAAGTCAAGTACCTGGGAGTGACCCTAGATACGAAGATGACCTTCTGGCCTCATATACAAAAAACGAGCCAGAAGGCGGCTAAGAGAATAGCATCCTTAAGCCGCCTAATGGCCAACACAAACGGGCCGAGACCGGGAAAACGACGACTCCTAATGACGACAGCCCACTCGATCCTCCTGTACGGCGCGGAGATCTGGGCAGATGCCCTGAAGACAAAGAAGTACTGCCACGCCATGATACGGTACAAAGACAGGGTGCGCTGAGGATCGCCTGCTCCTACCGAACTGTCTCTGCACAAGCAGTCTTGGTGGTTGCGGGCGTGATCCCCGTGGACCTCCTAGCTTTCGAGCGAAAGAGGATCTACGGGAGAAGCGCGGACATAAGACGGGAAGATGCGGCGGTCGCGGAACGCGACAAGACGATACAGACTTGGCACGAACAATGGACAGAAAGAGCGACAGGCAACTGGACAAGACGACTAATAAAGGACCTGAGACCGTGGATCGAAAGGGATTTTGGGGACGTAAATTTTTACATCACCCAGTTCCTGACGGGACACGGTTACTTTAGACGGTACCTTTATAACATGGACAGAGTACGGACGCCAGACTGTAAGTACTGTGGACACGAACGAGACGACGCGGAACACACATTTTTTGTGTGCGACCGCTGGACAGGACTCCGACTGGAACTGGAGACGATTGTTGGCAGCATCACCCCGGACAACATTGTTCAGGTGATGCTCCACTCGACAGAATGGTGGCAACTAGTTGCCACCTATACAGAGACGATACTGCGACGAAAAAACGTAGACGGCTGCCTCACCTAACCGAGCAGACAGACTGACGTGACGCGACAAGTTACAGACAGCAAGACGAACGAACGAACACGGACAGAACCCCCAGCCAGAAGTAATACCAAAATAGTTCCTGGTCTGGGGGAGGACAACAAGGAGAGGGCGGTTTAGTAGGTAGGCCTATTTTTTTGGGAGTCCCACATACCCCCCCAGTTCAAAAGACTGGAGGATATCCGTAAAAAGGATTCCGCAACTCCTTGTATAAAAAAAAAAAAAAATAATAATAATAATAATAATAATAATAATAATAATAATACGGGCACGTGAAGGCCAACTGCACGGACGTGGACAGGACGAAGAGTTGCCGGAAATGTGGCAAAACGGGACACTACGCAACACATTGTAAAGACAAACCGGCCTGTCCTTTGTGCGCCGAGGCAAAGCACGGGGACGTGGCGCACCTCGCGGGATCCGAGGGGTTCGCGGTGTTCCGGGCTGCGCTGGAGGAGTGCAGGAAACGGGCCGGAAGACGGACAGAATAGTTCAGGGAAACCTGAACAGGAGTAGGACAGCAGACATGCTACTACCACAGATAGCTGACGAACATGACGCTGACATTCTGATCCTGTGCGAACCGTACAGGAGAAGAACGACACAAACGTACATTACGAGCGAGACGGAGACCACAGCTATCTGGGTAAGAGGCGCTGCCCAATCTCGATTATCTAGCTGTGGTGTCGGGGACGATTACGTCTGGGCAAGGGTCGGCGCTGTCACTTACGTTAGCGTCTATCTGACACCCAACTGCACTGCGGCTGATTTCGAGAGGAAAGCGGCGCTCCTTGAGGACGGAATCAGGAATCTGCCTGGAGACGTTATCATCGGGGGAGACCTCAACGCGCGGGCGATCGAGTGGGGAATGACAACAACGAACAAACGTGGACGGCTGCTGCTGTAGATGGCCGCAAGGCTAGACCTGGTAGTAGCAAATACGGGAAACGTACCGACATACAGACGACCAGGGTTTGGAAACTCTATCCCTGACGTCACAATGACATCGGACAGAATATCGCCACGGATAGGACAGTGGCGGGTTTTTGATGGCTATACGGCCAGCGATCACCAGTACATTGTCTTCGAAGTGGCAGGACAAACGGCGACGAGACGGACGAGGACCCAGTACCCCCCGAGGTGGAACCTCAACAAACTCGACTTACGAAAATTTTCGGAGGAGCTGGCGGCAGCACCAGCACCAATGACGAAAGTCCCCCCTGAACTGACTGGCCGGCGAAGGGCGGAAAGACTCACGGATGAGACGGCCAAACTGACGGACCGGCTGTGCAACAGCACAATGCCGAAACGACGACATAGACCAAACAGGCAACCACAATACTGGTGGACGGACGAAATAGCCGAGCTGCGCAGGCTCTGCTTGGCGAACCGCCGACGAGTTACGAGGGCTGGGGGAAGACCCGAAAGGGAAAACCTCCAAGCCACTTACAAGACGTCACGAAGAACACTTACGAACGCCATAAGGGACAGCAAAACGCGATGCTGGAAGCAGCTCTGCGAGGAGGTGAACGAAGACCCCTGGGGAACCGGTTACAAAATTGTGACTGGCAAACTAGGGGCCCGAGTTCCACTTGAACTCAAAGATGCCGAAACCGCAGAACGGATTGTTGACGGACTGTTTCCGACTCACCCGATACGGACGAACGTGACAGACGACACGGAAGCCTCGGCGGCCCCCATATTTACCGCGGAGGAGCTCTCCAAAGCGACTGCCGCGATGAAGACTGGCAAGGCGCCGGGACCAGACGGAGTACCGGCGGAGATTCTCCGGCTGATGGTTCACCTGAGGCCGGAGATATTTTTTGACCTGTACAACACGAGCTTGACGACGGGAACGTTCAGTGACCGGTGGAAGACGGCAAGGCTAGTTCTTATCCCTAAGGGTAAGGGCGACCCCAATACGCCGTCAGCCTACCGGCCGCTGAGTTTACTCGACACAACGGGTAAACTCTATGAACAACTACTAAAACCGAGACTGACGGACGCTATACAGACCAGCGGAGGCCTCTCAGACCGGCAGTTCGGCTTCAGGAGGGGACGATCAACGATTGGAGCGATTCAAAAAGTGGTCGATTCCTTCCTGGATTTGGAGAGACATTGCCATGCAGCGCGACCAATCGTTCTGCTGGCGACCTTGGACATCAGGAACGCCTTCAGCTCGGCCAGGTGGGTTGACATCCTGGAGGCGCTTGAAGGCAACTTCGGGGTTCCGGCTTACCTGGCTCGGGTGGTGGGCGACTACCTAAGAAACAGAAGGATCACGTACGAGACGACTGAAGGACCGGTGACGAGACAAATCACCGCGGGGGTTGCACAAGGGTCCATACTCGGACCAGACTTTTGGAACGGACTCTACGACAGCTTGCTCAGGCTGGAATTGCCGCTTGGCGTTTTCCTTGTCGCCTACGCTGACGACGTGGCGGCGGTGATCACCGAGCGATCTCCAGACCTGGCACAGCAAAAACTGAACCAGACGATGCGGCGAGTGGGCCGTTGGATGACGGACCACGGACTACAACTCGCAACAGAAAAGACGGAACTGACTTTCCTTAGCAGAAGACGCATACAGACGAGACTACCCATGTGGGTCGGGACGGATGAAATCAAGGCCGGAGGTGAAGTCAAGTACCTGGGAGTGACCCTAGATACGAAGATGACCTTCTGGCCTCATATACAAAAAACGAGCCAGAAGGCGGCTAAGAGAATAGCATCCTTAAGCCGCCTAATGGCCAACACAAACGGGCCGAGACCGAGAAAACGACGACTCCTAATGACGACAGCCCACTCGATCCTCCTGTACGGCGCGGAGATTTGGGCAGATGCCCTGAAGACAAAGAAGTACTGCCACGCCATGACAACGGTACAAAGACAGGGTGCGCTGAGGATCGCCTGCTCCTACCGAACTGTCTCTGCACAAGCAGTCTTGGTGGTTGCGGGCGTAATCCCCGTGGACCTCCTAGCTTTCGAGCGAAAGAGGATCTACGGGAGAAGCGCGGACATAAGACGGGAGGATGCGGCAGTCGCGGAACGTGACAAGACGATACAGACTTGGCACGAACAATGGACAGAAAGAGCGACAGGCAACTGGACAAGACGACTAATAAAGGACCTGAGACCGTGGATCGAAAGGGATTTTGGGGACGTAAATTTTTACATCACCCAGTTCCTGACGGGACACGGTTACTTTAGACGGTACCTTTATAACATGGACAGAGTACGGACGCCAGACTGTAAGTACTGTGGACACGAACGAGACGACGCGGAACACACATTTTTTGTGTGCGACCGCTGGACAGGACTCCGACTGGAACTGGAGACGATTGTTGGCAGCATCACCCCGGACAACATTGTTCAGGTGATGCTCCACTCAACAGAATGGTGGCAACTAGTTGCCACCTATACAGAGACGATACTGCGACGAAAAAACGTAGACGGCTGCCTCACCTAACCGAGCAGACAGACTGACGTGACGCGACAGGTTACAGACAGCAAGACGAACGAACGAACACGGACAGAACCCCCAGCCAGAAGTAATACCAAAATAGTTCCTGGTCTGGGGGAGGGCAACAAGGAGAAGGCGGTTTAGTGGGTAGGCCTACCTTTTTGGGAGTCCCACATACCCCCCCAGTTCAAAAGACTGGAGGATATCCGTAAAAAGGATTCCGCAACTCCTTGTATTATAATAATAATAATAATAATAATAATAATAATAATAATAATAATAATAATAATAATAATAATAATAATAATAATAATAATAATAATAATAATAATAATAATAATAATAATAATAATAATAATAATAATAATAATAATAATAATAATAATAATAATAATAATAATAATAATAATAATAATAATAATAATAATAATAATAATAATAATAATAATAATAATAATAATAATCCCTCCCAAGTGTGTCGCCTTGCCGCGGCGGGGGGGCTTGCGTTTCTGCAATGAACTTTGGAGCTCGGCCGGCGGGGGCTCTAGCCCCTGGCAGGTCTAACCTTGCCGGACAGGTCCATGGGGAGCAGGCAGACTAAGAACACACAACATCAAAAGCTACGGTGGAAGGCATCGTGCCTACGGCTGCATGGCCGCAATGATGTAAACTAAAGCGGTCGCGAACGATCCCTGCAGGGCACCGGGTGGAACCCTGCAGTATTTACACCTTACCTAGACAAGGCGGCTCTGCCTAGGCAGACCTACATTCCGACCTACTCGTGGGATTAATATGGAGAAACTTTTAAAAGAAATAAAACCTAAGCAGAAGAAGGAGTTGGAAAAAACATCGACCGAGGAAGAGCTCAGGACAATCGGAGAACTCGCGACGAACAATATCGGGGGAGAGTCGAACGATGATAGCTTGGCGAACGTGACCGAAAGTGTCAACCTGAGAAAGAGAAGTATACTTCAGTCATGTTCGTCAACAGGCACGGAAGATCGATCTCTACATCAGAAGAAAAAGAAATTAAGATACAGAAAGAGAGAAACGACACCGCCACCCATGGAAGAGGGTAAAACGGTTCCACCTGTCGTCGGAAATATAAGGAGGCATCGAGAAAAACCTGGAACCTCCTCATTCGACGATGACAGTGGGAACGAGCCCGATTTGACAGAGTTATTACAACTCATTCATGAGACCGCGACGAAAATGGAAGAGGCAGCGGCAATACAGAAAAATATGAATATGGCGGTAAAAACCGGCATTAAGACGATTCTTGAGGCCGCCGACGCTGCGCTAAACATGCAAAGCAGGACAGCCTCGAAGGGACAAATGATGGCAGACGACCTGACAGAGACAGAAACGGAGACAACGGAACCGGCGACGCGACCGACGAAACGGAAACGGGAGACGACGAAGACCCCACCAGAGGCCCGACAGAAGACACCCCCAAGAACGGAGGAGGCCGCAACCTGGACAACCGTGAGGAAACAAAAAAAGAAGAAAAAAACGACGGAACCGAAAAACAAAACGGACGAGATGAACGTACCGACCCAGGCTGAAAAGCGCAGACCGACCCCCAAACATAGGGGAACGGCTGTACTGGTCAAGCCTGGGAAAGACAACACGTACTCGGACATCGTACGGAAGATAAGGACGACGGTCGACCCGACGAGCAGTCATGTACAGGTGATGGCTCTAAAGAAGACCAAGGACGGACGGTGTCTCATCAAGATACAGACAGACACGGACGGACGAGAACAGTTTGAGCGCGCACTACAGGACGCGGTTGGGGACACGGGCAGTGTAAGGACCGTGACTTCTAGGGTGCAACTGGAGATCATGGACCTGGACTGCGTTACCACCGCGGAGGACGTGATACGGGCGCTGAGACGAGAAACGGGACGAGACGGCGACTTTGGTGTCCACATCTTCGGCCCGAACCGGGCCGAGCAGTACATGGCGGTCTGCGACCTCGAGACGCGGGAAGCCGAGGTGCTGCTGGACCGGGGCCGGATCGGGATAGGATGGGTGCGATGCCGACTACGACAACGATTGACGGTGACCAAATGCTACAAATGCCTGGGCTACGAACATACAAGGACGAGCTGCACGAACGCGGATCGGACAAAGAACTGCAGGAAATGCGGCGAGACGGGACATTACGCGACGGACTGTAAAAACAGACCGGCTTGCCCACTGTGCTCTGAGGCGGGACACGGGGACGTAGCGCACCTTGCGGGAACCGGAAGGTGTGCGGTATTCCGGGCTGCGCTGGAGGAGTGCAGGAGGCAGGCCGGAAGACGGACAGAATAGTTCAGGGAAACCTGAACAGGAGTAGGACAGCAGACATGCTACTACCACAGATAGCTGACGAACATGACGCCGACATTCTGATCCTGTGCGAACCGTACCGGAGAAGAACGACACAAACGTACATTACGAACGAGACAGAGACCACAGCTATCTGGGTGAGGGGCGCTGCCCAATCTCGAATAATTAACTGCGGTGTCGGGGACGATTACGTCTGGGCAAGGGTCGGCGCTGTCACTTACGTCAGCGTTTACCTGACACCCAACTGCACCGCGGCGGATTTCGAGAGGAAAGTGGCGCTCCTTGAAGACGGAATCAGGAATCTGCCTGGAGACGTTATCATCGGGGGAGACCTCAACGCGCGGGCGATCGAGTGGGGAATGACAACAACGAACAAACGTGGACGGCTGCTGCTGGAGATGGCCGCAAGGCTAGACCTGGTAGTAGCAAATACGGGAAACGTACCGACATACAGACGACCAGGGTTTGGAAACTCTATCCCTGACGTCACAATGACATCGGACAGAATATCGCCACGGATAGGACAGTGGCGGGTTTTCGACGGCTATACGGCCAGCGATCACCAGTACATTGTCTTCGAAGTGGCAGGACAAACGGCGACAAGACGGACGAGGACCCAGTACCCCCCGAGGTGGAACCTCAACAACCTCGACTTACGAAAATTTTCGGAGGAGCTGGCGGCAGCACCAGCACCAATGACGAAAGTCCCCCCTGAACTGACTGGCCGGCGAAGGGCGGAAAGACTCACGGATGAGACGGCCAAACTGACGGACCGGCTGTGCAACAGCACATCGCCGAAACGACGACATAGACCAAACAGGCAACCACAATACTGGTGGACGGACGAAATAGCCGAGCTGCGCAGGCTCTGCTTGGCAAACCGCCGACGAGTTACGAGGGCTGGGGGAAGACCCGAAAGGGAAAACCTCCAAGCCACTTACAAGACGTCACGAAAAACACTTACGAACGCCATAAGGGACAGCAAAACGCGATGCTGGAAGCAGCTCTGCGAGGAGGTGAACGAAGACCCCTGGGGAACCGGTTACAAAATTGTGACTGGCAAACTAGGGCCCGAGTTCCACTTGAACTCAAAGATGCCGAAACCGCAGAACGGATTGTTGACGGACTGTTTCCGACCCACCCGATACGGACGAACGTGACAGACGACACGGAGGCCCCGGCGGCCCCCATATTTACCGCGGAGGAGCTCTTCAAAGCGTCTGCCGCGATGAAGACTGGCAAGGCGCCGGGACCAGACGGAGTGCCGGCGGAGATTCTCCGGCTGATGGTTCGCCTGAGGCCGGAGATATTTCTTGACCTGTACAACACGAGCTTGACGACGGGAACGTTCAGTGACCGGTGGAAGACGGCAAGGCTAGTTCTTATCCCTAAGGGTAAGGGCGACCCCAATACGCCGTCAGCCTACCGGCCGCTGAGTTTACTCGACACAACGGGTAAACTCTATGAACAACTACTAAAACCGAGACTGACGGACGCGATACAGACCAGCGGAGGCCTCTCAGACCGGCAGTTCGGCTTCAGGAGGGGACGATCAACGATTGGAGCGATTCAAAAAGTGGTCGATTCCTTCCTGGATTTGGAGAGACATTGCCATGCAGCGCGACCAATCGTTCTGCTGGCGACCTTGGACATCAGGAACGCCTTTAACTCGGCCAGGTGGGTTGACATCCTGGAGGCGCTTGAAGGCAACTTCGGGGTTCCGGCTTACCTGGCTCGGGTGGTGGGCGACTACCTAAGAAACAGACGGATCACGTACGAGACGACTGAAGGACCGGTGACGAGACAAATCACCGCGGGGGTTGCACAGGGGTCCATACTGGGACCAGACTTTTGGAACGGACTCTACGACAGCTTACTCAGGCTGGAATTGCCGCTTGGCGTTTTCCTTGTCGCCTACGCTGACGACGTGGCGGCGGTGATCACCGAGCGGTCTCCAGACCTGGCACAGCAAAAACTGAACCAGACGATGCGGCGAGTGGGCCGTTGGATGACGGACCACGGACTACAACTCGCGACAGAAAAGACAGAACTGACTTTCCTTAGCAGAAGACGCATACAGACGAGACTACCCATGTGGGTCGGGACGGACGAAATCGAGGCCGGAGGTGAAGTCAAGTACTTGGGAGTGACCTTAGATGCGAAGATGACCTTCTGGCCTCATATACAAAAAACATGCCAGAAGGCGGCTAAGAGGATAGCATCCTTAAGCCGCCTAATGGCCAACACAAACGGGCCAAGACCGGGAAAACGACGACTCCTAATGACGACAGCCCACTCGATCCTCCTGTACGGCGCGGAGATCTGGGCAGATGCCCTGAAGACAAAGAAGTACTGCCACGCCATGACAACGGTACAAAGACAGGGTGCGCTGAGGATCGCCTGCTCCTACCGAACTGTCTCTGCAGAAGCAGTCTTGGTGGTTGCGGGCGTGATCCCCGTGGACCTCCTAGCTTTCGAGCGAAAGAGGATCTACGGGAGAAGCGCGGACATAAGACGGGAAGATGCGGCGGTCGCGGAACGCGACAAGACGATACAGACTTGGCACGAACAATGGACAGAAAGAGCGACAGGCAACTGGACAAGACGACTAATAAAGGACCTGAGACCGTGGATCGAAAGAGATTTTGGGGACGTAAATTTTTACATCACCCAGTTCCTGACGGGACACGGTTACTTTAGACGGTACCTTTATAACATGGACAGAGTACGGACGCCAGACTGTAAGTACTGTGGACACGAACGAGACGACGCGGAACACACATTTTTTGTGTGCGACCGCTGGACAGGACTCCGACTGGAACTGGAGACGATTGTTGGCAGCATCACCCCGGACAACATTGTTCAGGTGATGCTCCACTCGACAGAATGGTGGCAACTAGTTGCCACCTATACAGAGACGATACTGCGACGAAAAAACGTAGACGGCTGCCTCACCTAACCGAGCAGACAGACTGACGTGACGCGACAGGTTACAGACAGCAAGACGAACGAACGAACACGGACAGAACCCCCAGCCAGAAGTAATACCAAAATAGTTCCTGGTCTGGGGGAGGGCAACAAGGAGAGGGCGGTTTAGTGGGTAGGCCTACTTTTTTGGGAGTCCCACATACCCCCCCAGTTCAAAAGACTGGAGGATATCCGTAAAAAGGATTCCGCAACTCCTTGTATAAATAATAATAATAATAATAATAATAATAATAATAATAATAATAATAATAATAATAATAATAATAATAATAATAATAATAATAATAATAATAATAATAATAATAATAATAATAATAATAATAATAATAATAATAATAATAATAATAATAATAATAATAATAATAATAATAATAATAATAATAATAATAATAATAATAATAATAATAATAATAATAATAATAATAATAATAATAATAATAATAATAATAATAATAATAATAATAATAATAATAATAATCCCGCATCGGGCGCCTCCCTAGATCGCGGATAGGGGGACGCCATCCAGATATGGAAGGTACCGAGAATCCTCGGGGTGGACGAAAATCAAGCAACCCCTTGCGGGGGAGGGGCTAGAATCTTACCGCGGTAAGGTATTATTATTTTTATTACCCCTGCGGGATAGGGGTTAGAATATTCCCGAGGTAAGGTATGCCTGTCGTAAAAGGCCACTAAAATCCAGCGGAAGGAAAACCCCTACAACAAACCAATTACCCCTGCGGGATAGGGGTTAGAATATTCCCGAGGTAAGGTATGCCTGGCGTAAAAGGCGACTAAAATCCAGAGGAAGGAAAACCCCTACAACAAACCAATTACCCCTGCGGGGTAGGGGTTAGAATATTCCCGAGGTAAGGTATGCCTGTCGTAAAAGGCCACTAAAATCCAGGGGAAGGAAAACCCCTACAACAAACCAATTACCCCTGTGGGATAGGGGTTAAAATATTTCCGTGGTAAGGCATGCCTGTCGTAGAAGGCGACTAAAAGCTGGGGGAAGGAAACCCCCTACAACAAACCAATTATGAGTTACAGCTACAAAGAAAAACAGTTTACGGTGCAGGGGGGGGATACCCCAGTACCGGCGTCGACAGGGAGTGGGCAAGCGGGCTCCCCGGCGTCGAAAACAAGCGACCGCAGTGCTACATTGATGGATGACTTGGCCAACGTAGCATAGAAGGCAACAAGCGTGGGGAGCCCTAATCCTACGAGAACACGGAGAAACAAGGGTCAACAGTACAACAACGCACTGATGTTGAACTCCTTTCATAACGGGACGGATATCAGTGCCAATGTGGAGCAAGACGGCTCTATGGAGCAACACCGAGCAGCTCTACAGCAGAAGATCTCGGAAGCCGACCTTGTCGAGGAAGAGGAGATACGGCGCCTTCAAAGCCAGCGTCATGCAGCGTTTGGTAATTTCTAGCACGCACCAGCACTTGCACCTGGCCGTGCAGGCCGTTTTCGAAGTTGGCCTGTGCGCTTCGTCGGGTGACACTCTCGACGGTGATCCTCTGATCCTCTGTTTGCAACGGCTCGCAGAGTATTTCGGCGATGTCTACCGTGATCCTCTCCGTCCTTGCCGCGTAGGCGGCGATGTCCTCGTTCTGTCCCTGCCGGAGGGAGCTGAACTCCATTTGCAGCGCGGCCAGGGACTTCCGTTGTCCGTACAACGCTTCCAACTCGCTCCTGAGTTGCGCCATGGTGCTGATGGTTTTGTGCTGCAGTTGTCTTGCTGCTGCACGCTCTAGCTTACTCATAACGATCAACTCCAGTAGGGTGTCATGCTCCTCTTCTGCTACCCTGCGGAATATCGTCTCGCAGGACTTTAAGAAGAGCGGCAAAACCTTCGAGTCCTTGCCGTCGAACGTTTTTACCATTTTTATTCCGAGGCTGAGGCTGAGCATATTTGAGGGCCTCTGCGTCTCTTCGAACCGCGTGCGTCTCGGGGGCAGTGCGGGGGGCGGGATGTCCTCCATCGCTGCTCCTTCTAGCCGTCGCTGGAGCTCGACAATTTGCTCTCTTAAGGAGTGGATGAGCTCGTACTCGTCCGCACCAATCTCGTTCAGCGTGTCGGCCAAATTCCGTCTTGCCGACGGCGTTTCTGCCTCCCTGAGTTCGCGATCAAGTTCGCGTTGGCCTCGATCGTGCTCGCGCTGCAGCCTTTCATACTCGCGTCGTGCTCTTTCCATGTCGCGTTGGCTTCGGTCGACCGCCTCCAACCGATCGCGTACTCTCGCTGGTACCGACCGGGCTGTCGTACCGGTAGCTGCTGAAAAACCTACACGATCTATGGTTCGCATGTTTTCTATTTCTCGCTCGACCATGTCCTCGGTGATGCGTTCAGGCGTTTGCTCGCCAGTGGCCATATTAAGCAAGTCGTCGCTAACGTTGCTGTCATGATCCCCGAATGACGCACCCCTACGTGGGTTTACGCCAAACTGGGCGGTCAGTCTGTCCGCCAGGGCCCCTTGTCTGGACGAAGGGATTCGCCCCGACGGCGACAGCTCCAATAGCGCCCTGCGCGCTTCGTAAACTATGTCCTCTACGACCGCGGCTAATCCAGCTGTGGGGTCTACCTCTTCGCCGGGCAACGTCGTCTCTAACGAATTGCCCCTGCGTTTCGGTTTCGCATCCTTAAATATAGGCATGTTGCTAGCTTCGCGGTATTTTTATTTTGAAAATTTCTAAATATTTTTTTTTTTTTTTTTTTTTTTTTTCGACTGGCTTTGATTTTTATCGGCAATATGTACTAATAACGTAACCGCCACTTACAGTATGATGATCTGGAAGGCGGTCCTTTCCATTGCGATGTCCTCGGGTGCTGTTCCTTCAGTGCTGTAGACCCGTTGTCTCTTAGCTTTCCTCGAAGGTTGGTCCAGTTGTCCTCTCTGGTACCGTTGACCCGTATCCCCGTTGGTTCCTTAGCACGTCGCCAATGATTGCACGACGGCTTCTCCTCGAGTAGCTGCTTCGCGTACTCGGTTGCACACTTTGTGCGTTTTTCCACGACTTGACGTAACACCGTCAATCGGGATTTTAAACGGTTGACCGATATCACACCGCACCGACGTTCACTTCGCGTCTTCGCGTCAGATTAGTCGGGTTTTTACGAGCTACACTGGTGTCCTTGCACGAGTCGTAGTCGTCACTTCAGAGTATTCTCAACTTTGTCGAAAACACTTTTGTCCTAATAAATCACGAATCACTTAACTTCGGCAGATCCCACCGCTGCCACAAAATGTTATGCCGGTACCGAGTAATTGGATTATTCGGTAGTCGGTATGATATTAAAAGTTATTATTTTTTGGGATCGTTTGCCGATAAGGAGATGGATCTCGAGTAAAAGATGGAAATGCGAATTTATATAAATGGAAGTATTTATTATAAGCAACGGTAATCTTCCGTTGCCTATTTATATATCAAAGTAAGAAGTACAATAATGCGTTGTTTCGAGTATGAAACGAGGAACCTACCGTTCTCTTTCCAATCTAATTCAATACTGTCTTTTCGTAAAGCAGTTGCTAACTGTCTTCACGAAAATCCCTTAATTCGCAATTTTAGCGTTAGCCTTTCGCCCGAACGCCAAGCGAGTCGCTCATGCTGCGTCAGCGTTCTTGGGGTCGTTCATACGATCGGGCATTGGACTTCGTTTCTTGTCTTGAACGAATTCCAATGTTTCGTTACTATGGAATATTGCCGAATATACTAAATACGGAGTGGAGGATTCCGCGGCACAACATTTTTATATGCAAGGAGTTGCGGAATCCTTTTTACGGATATCCCCCAGCCTTTCGAACTGGAGGGGTATGTGAGACTCCCAACAAAGTAGGCCTACCCACTAAACCGCCCTCTCCTTGTTGCCCTCCCCCAGACCAGGAACTATTTTGATATTACTTCTGGTTGGGGGTTCTGTCTGTGTTCGTCCGTTCGTCATGCTGTCTGTAACCTGTCGCGTCACGTCAGTCCGTCTGCTCGGTTAGGCGAGGCAGCCGTCTACGTTTTTTCGTCGCAGTATCGTCTCTGTATAGGTGGCAACTAATTGCCACCATTCTGCTTAGTACAGCATCACCTGGACAACATTGTCCGGCGTGATGCTGCCAAAAATCGTCTCGAGTTCAAGTCGGGGTCCTGTCCAGTGGTCACACACAAAAAATGTGTGTTCCGCGTCGTCTCGTTCGTGTCCGCAGTATTTACAGTCTGGCGTCCGTACTCTGTTCATGTTGCAAAGGTACCTTCGGAAGTAACCGTGTCCGGTCAGGAGATGGGTAACGTAAAAATTCACGTCTCCAAACTTCCTTCCGATCCACGGTCTCAGGTCCCTTACAAGTCGTCTCGTCCAGTTGCCTGTCGTTCCTTCTGTCCATCGTTGTTGATATACCCGAATCGTCCTGTCTCTTTCTGTCGTTGCCACGTCCTGTCGTCTCGTGTCCGCGTTTCTCCCGTAGATCCTGTTTCGCTCGAAAGCTAGGAGGTCCACGGGGATTACGCCGGCTACCACCAAGACTGCCTGTGCAGAGACAGTCCGATAGGAGCAGGCGATCCTCAGCGCACCCTGTCTCTGCACCGTCGTCATTGCGTGGCAGTACTTCTTTGTCTTCAGGGCATCTGCCCAGATCTCCGCGCCGTAGAGGAGCATCAAGTGAGTCGTTGACATTGAAAGTCTCCGTCTCCCCGGTCTCGGTCCGTTCGTGTTTGCCATCAGGCGGCTTAAGGATGTCATCCTTTCGGCCGCCTTCCGGGCTGTCCACTGTACGTGAGGCCAGAAGGTCATCTTCGTATCTAGGGTCACCTCCAGGTACTTGACTTCCCCTCCAGCCACTATCTCGTCCTTCCCGACCTTCATAGGTTGTCTCGTCAGTATGCGTTTCCTTGTGAGAAACACCAGTTCCGTCTTTTCCGTTGCGAGTTGTAGCCCGTGGTCAGTCATCCATCGTCCGACACGTCTCATCGTCTGGTTCACTTTGTACTGTGCTAATTTTGGAGACCGCTCGACGATCACCGCCGCCACGTCATCGGCGTATGCGACGAGTTGAACATCTCGCGGGAGCTCCAGTCTCAGCAGGTTGTCGTAAATCCCGTTCCAGAAGTCTGGTCCTAGTATGGATCCTTGGGCAACCCCCGCGGTGTTCTGTTTTGTCGCCTGTCCTTCGATTGTCTCGTAGGTAATCCGTCTGTTTCATAGGTAATCTTCCACTACTCGGGTCAGGTATGGTGGAGCCCTGAAGCCGTTTTTAAGGGTCTCCAGTATGTCCTCCCACCTGGCCGAGCTGAAAGCGTTCTTAACGTCGAGTGTCGCCAGCAGCACGATTGGTCGCGCTGCGTGGCAATGTCTGTCTGTGTCTCGGAAAGAGTCTACCACCTTCTGGATGGCTCCAATCGTGGACCGGCCCTTCCTGAAGCCAAACTGTTGGTTGGATAGGCCTCCCCCGGTCTGTATCGCGTCCGTTAGTCTTATTCTAAGTAGTTGTTCATAATGTTTTCCTGTCGTGTCCAGTAGGCTCAGCGGCCGATAGGCTGACGGCGTGTTGGGGTCGCCCCTACCCTTGGGGATAAGGACTAGCCTCGCCGTTTTCCATCGGTCACTGAAGGTCTCCGTTGTCAAACACGTGTTGTCAAGCACACGGATCAGACAAAAAGCTGCAGGAAATGCGGCGAGACGGGACATTACGCGACGGACTGTAAAAACAGACCGGCTTGCCCTCTGTGCTCTGAGGCGGGGCACGGAGACGCGGCGCACCTCGCGGAAACCGGGAGATGTGCGGTGTTCCGGGCTGCGCTGGAGGATCGCAAAAGAGAGGCCGGAAGATGGACACCGTAATTCAGGGAAACCTGAACCGGAGCAGGACAGCGGACATGCTTCTACTTCAGATAGCCGACGAACACGACGCCGACATACTGATACTGTGCGAACCGTACAGGAAACGGACGACACAGACGTGGATCACAAACGAAAACGAGACAGCTGCTATCTGGGTGAGGGGTGCCGCCCGATCCCGGATGACTGACCGCGGCGCAGGCGAAGACTTCGCATGGGCTAAGGTCGGCGCTGTCACCTACGTCAGCGTCTAACTGACCCCGAACTGCGTCGCGGCGGAGTTTGAGAGAAGGGTGGCGCTCCCCGAAGACAGAATTAGGGATCTGCCTGGTGACATCGTGGTCGCGGGGGACCTCAACGCGAGAGCGGTCGAGTGGGGCATGACTGTGACGAACAGACGGGGACGACTACTACTGGAGATGCCGCAAGGCTGGACCTAGTGGTGGCAAATACGGGGAACACACCGACATACAGACGACCAGAATTTGGGGACTCCATACCAGACGTAACGATGACGTCAGACAGAATACTGCCACGGATAGGGCGATGGTGGGTGGCTGAGGACTACACGGCCAGCGACCACCAGTACATCGTCTTCGAAGTAGGAGAACGGACAACGACGACACGGACGAAGATTCAGCGCCCCCCGCGGTGGAATACGAACAAATTTGACGTATGGAAGTTTTCGGAAGAGCTCGCGGCAGCGTCGGCGCCGATAACAAACGTCCCCCCAGAGCTGACAGGCCGGCTAAGGGCGGAAAGACTGGTAGACGAAACGGCCAAACCGACGGAACGGCTGTGCAATAGCACTATGGCAAAACGACATTACGGACAACGCAGACAACCACAATATTGGTGGACGGACGAGATTGCCGAACTCCGGAAGATCTGTCTGGCAAACCGAAGACGGGCCACGAGGGCTGGTGGGAGACCTGAAAGGGAAACCCTCCAAGCCGAATACAAGATAGCACGGAAACGACTGTCGAACGCTATCAGAGACAGCAAGACGCAGTGCTGGAGGAAGCTCTGCGAGGAGGTGGACCGGGACCCGTGGGGCACTGGTTACAAGTACGTGACCGGTAAACTAGGGGCCCGGGTCTCACCAGGACTCAAAGATGCTGAAACCACTCGACGAATTGTGGACGGACTTTTCCCGACACACCCCATACGGACGGACGCAACGGATGACAACGGGACACCGACAGCCCCCAAATTCACGGCGGAAGAGCTCACTAGGGCATCCAACGCAATGAAGACTGGTAAGGCACCGGGACCGGACGGAGTACCGGCGGAGATTATCCGGCTGATGGTCAACCTGAGGCCGGAGATATTTCTCGACCTGTACAACACGTGCTTGACGACGGGGACGTTCTGCGGCCGGTGGAAGGCGGCGAGGCTAGTTCTTATCCCCAAAGGTAAGGGCGACCCCAATACGCCGTCAGCCTACCGGCCGTTGAGTTTACTTGACACGACGGGTAAACTCTACGAACAATTACTGAGACCAAGACTGACGGACGTGATACAGACCAGCGGAGGCCTTTCAGACCTGCAGTTCGGCTTCAGGAAGGGTCGATCGACGATTGGAGCGATCCAAAAAGTGGTCGACTCCTTCCTGGACTTAGACAGACATTGCCACGCAGCACGACCAATCGTCCTGCTGGCGACCTTGGACGTCAGGAACGCCTTCAACTCGGCTAGGTGGGTCGATATCCTGGAGGCGCTTGAAAGCAACTTCGGGGTTCCGGCTTACTTGGCTCGGGTGGTGAGGGACTACCTGAAAAACAGACAGATTACGTACGAGACAACTGAAGGACCGGTGACGAGGCAAATCACCGCCGGGGTCGCACAGGGGTCCATACTGGGACCAGATTTTGGAACGGACTGTACGACAGCTTGCTCAGGCTGGAAATGCCGCTCGGCGTACTCCTCGTCGCTTACGCTGACGACGTGGCGGCGGTGATCACCGAGCGGTCTCCGGATCTGGCACAGCTAAAACTGAACCAGACGATGCGACGAGTGGGACGTTGGATGACGGATCACGGACTACAACTTGCGACAGAAAAGACAGAACTGACGGTCCTTAGTAGAAGACGTATACAGACGAGACTTCCCATGTGGGTCGGGACGGACGAAATCACGGCCGGGGGGGAAGTCAAGTATCTCGGGGTAACTCTAGATACAAAGATGACCTTCTGGCCTCACATACAAAAAACAGCTCAGAAGGCGGCCGAGAGGATAGCATCCTTAAGCCGCCTGATGGCAAACACGACTGGACCGAGACCGGGGAAAAGACGACTTTTAATGGCGACGTCCTACTCGATCCTCTTTTACGGCGCAGAGATCTGGGCAGATGCCCTGAAGACAAAGAAATACTGCCACGCGATGATGACGGTACAAAGACAGGGTGCGCTGAGGATCGCCTGCTCCTACCGAACTGTCTCTGCACAAGCAGTTTTGGTGGTGGCCGGCGTAATCCCCTCGGACCTTCTAGCTTTCGAGCGAAAAAGGATCCACGGGAAAAGCGCGGACATAAGACGGGAGGATGCGGCAATTGCGGAGCGCAACAGGACGATACAGACTTGGCAAGACCGATGGACAGAAGAACGTACAGGCAACTGGACGAGATGACTTGTAAAGGACCTGAGACCGTGGATCGGAAGGAAGTTTGGGGACGTAAACTTTTACGTTACCCAGCTCCTGACCGGACACGGCTACTTCCGAAGGTACCTTTACAACATGAACCGAGTACGGACGCCAGACTGTAAGTACTGCGGACACGAACGAGACGACGCGGAGCACAAATTTTTTGTGTGTGACCGCTGGACAGGACCCCGACTGGAACTTCAGACGATTGTTGGTAGCATCACCCCGGACAACATTGTCCAGGTGATGCTCCACTCAACAGAATGGTGGCAATTAGTTGCCACCTATACAGAGACGATACTGCGACAAAAAAACGTAGACGGCTGCCTCGCCTAACCGAGCTGACGTTACAACTTACAGATAGCAAGACGAACGGACAAAAACAGACAGAACCCCTAGCCAGAAGTAATATGAAAATAGTTCTTGGTCTGGGGGAGGGCAACAAGGAGAAGGCGGTTTAGTGGGTAGACCTACTTTTTTGGGAGTCCCACATACCCCCCCAGTTCAAAAGGCTGGGGGATATCCGTAAAAAGGATTCCGCAACTCCTTGTATTAATAATAATAATAATAATAATAATAATAATAATAATAATAATAATAATAATAATAATAATAATAATAATAATAATAATAATAATAATAATAATAATAATAATAATAATAATAATAATAATAATAATAATAATAATAATAATAATAATAATAATAATAATAATAATAATAATAATAATAATAATAATAATAATAATAATAATAATAATAATAATAATAATAATAATAATAATAATAATAATAATAATAATAATAATAATAATAATAATAATAATAATAATAATAATAATAATAATAATAATAATAATAATAATAATAATAATAATAATAATAATAATAATAATAATAATAATAATAATAATAATAATAATCCCGCATCGGGCGCCTCCCCAGATCGCGGATAGGGGGACGCCTCCCCAGATATGGAAAGTACCGAGAATCCTTGGGCTGGGCGAAAATCAAGCAACCCCTTGCGGGGGAGGGGCTAGAATCTTACCGCGGTAAGGTATGCCCGTCGTAGGAAGCGACTTCAATCTAGGAGCTGCCCGTGTTAGAGCCGGGGCACAAAGTGGCTCGACCGTATCGGGGAAGGGGATCGTCTATCGACGACTCTTACCCTGCCAGGAACGGCTACGGCGCTCCCTGGTTAACGGACGCCTAAAGGAAACCGGGCTGGCGTAAAAACCGGCTCAGGCGGACAAAAACCCCGTCGCGGACCAGCTCCTCCCAAGCCAAGGTGGGAGCCAGCGTGCCGAGGGCTGAATGGCACTGGGGTTACAGTGTCGCGCACGATGCCCATGGGGAACCGGGCAAAACCACATGGTAATTAAGCCTTGCCCCCACAATCAGGCTCTGTCGGGGTCGACGCTCGCTTCCTGACTACTCGTGGGAACAAAAATGAACACAAATCAAAACAAAACAAAACAAAACGAACAAATACTAAACGCCGATGGTGAGGCTTCGTCAGGGGCATTAGTGTCGGCAAACGGGGACAGAATAATACTGCGCCTTACAAGACGAACTAGGACTGACAGCGCGTCGAGCGTAAGAAGCGGAGTGAGTTTTACTTCTGCTGCCTCTGCTAACGACATCGACAACCATGATATGCGCACACAGACAGAACAGACAAAAAAAGTAACATCAAACCCCACAACACTACAACGGAACGAACCTGGACTAACGGAACTTCTGATGCTGATACAGAAGACAGCAACGAAAATGGACGAGGCAGTCGCGAAACAGAAAAACACAAACATGTCGGTCAAACTGGGAATAAAGATGATTCTTGAGGCTGCCGACGCGGCGTTACATAAGTGCACCGAGGCAGCCCCGAAAGGACTCATAACGACACATGACCTGACGGACACAGAAACGGAGACGAAAGAACAGGAAACGCCACGGACGAAACGAAAACGGGAGACGACCGGAACCACTCCGGAGGCCGCGCTAAAGCGATCCCCGAAAATGGAACCGGCTGCAGTCTGGCAGACAGTAAAATAAAAGAAAACAAAAACAGTAGAACGGAAGGACAGTACGCACGAAACAAAAACAAAGACCCAGACTGAGAGGCACAGAGCGGCCCCCAAACACAGGGGGACGGCTGTCCTGGTAAAGCCTGGAACCGACAACACGTACTCAGACATCGTATGAAAAATACGGATGACCGTCGACCCGAAGAAGAGTCACGTGCAGGTGACGACTCTGAGGAAGACGAAAAACGGCCTGTGTCTTCTGAAGATACAGGCAGACGCGAACAGACCAGACGGACGAGACGACTTCCGACGCGTTCTAGAAGACGCGATCGGGGCCGCGGGCAGCGTCAGGGCCGTGACCTCCGAGGTTTAATTGGAGATCATGGATCTGGACTGCGTAACAACCGCGGAGGACTTCGTACAAGTACTGAGACGGGAAACGGGACGAGACGGAGACTTCGGAGTCCATATCTTTGGCCCAAACCACGCTGAGCAGTACATGGCGGTCTGCGAACTAGAATCGCGGGAAGCCGATGTGCTGCTCCACCGCGGACGACTTGGTATCGGATAGGTGCACTGCCGCGTCCGAAAAAGATTGACCGTGACAAAATGCCACAGGTGCCTCGGTTATGGGCACGTAAAGGCAAACTGTGCAAACATGGACAGGACAAAATGTTGCCGAAAATGCGGCACACATGGACATTACGCGACGGACTGTAAAAACTAACCGGTTAGTCTTCTGTGCACCGAGGCCGGTCATAAGGGCGCAACGCACCTCGCCGGATGCGGAGGGTGTGCGATGATTCGGGCTGCGCTGAAAGAGTGCAGAAAACAGGCCGGACGATGAACAGAACCGAAGTAGGATAGCAGACATGCTACTACCACAGATAGCTGACGAACATGACGCGGATATCCTGATCCTGTGTGAACCGTACAGGAGAAGGACGTCTCAGACGTCCATCACGAACGAGACAGAGACAACAGCTATCAGGGTGAAAAGGTGCTGCCCAATTTCGGATAACTAACCGCGGTGTTGGGGACGATTATGTTTGGGCTAGGGTCGGCGCTGTCACTTACGTCAGCTTCTACCTGACGCCCAACTGCGCCGCGTCGGAGTTTGAGAGAAAGGTATCGCTCCTTGAGGACGGAATCAGGGATCTGCCTGGGGAGGTTGTAGTCGCGGGGGACTTCAACGCGAGGGCAATCGATTGGGGAATGACAGGAACGAAAAGACGCGGACGGCTACTACTGGAAATGGCAGCAAGGCTGGATCTAGTAGTAGCAAACACGGGAAACACACTGACGTACAGACAACCAGGGTTTGGTGACTCCATCCCTGATGTAACAATGACATCGGACAGAATACTGCCACAGGTGCAGGGATGGCGGGTGATCGAGGACTTTACGGCCAGCGATCATCAGTACATCGTCTTCGAAGTGGCAGGACAGACGGCAACGAGACGGACGAGTACCCAGCACCCCCGTGGTGGAACCTTAACAAACTTGACCTACGAAAATTTTCCGACGAGCTGATGGCAACACAAGCTACAATAACAAATATTCCCCCTGAGCTGACTGGCCGGCGAAGGGCAGAAAGACTGACAGACGAGACGGCCAAACTAGTCCACCGACTGTGCAATAGCACAATGCCGACACTTCGACAAAGACGAAACAGACGGCCATAGAACTGGTGGACAGACGAGATAGCCGAACTGTGCAGGATCTGTCTGACAAACCGACGACGAGTTACGAGGGCTGGGGGAAGACCCGAAAGGGAAAATCTCCAAGCCATTTACAAGACATGACGGAAAGCACTTACGAACGCTATACGGGACAGCAAAACGCGATGCTGGAAGAAGCTCTCCGAGGAGATGAACGAGGAACTTTGGGGAACCGGTTACAAGATTGTGACCGGCAAACTAGGGGCCCGAGTTCCACCGGAACTCAAAGATGTCTAAACCGCAGACCGAATTATTGACGAACGGTTTCCGATTCACCCGATACGGACGAACGCGACAGACGACACGGGGGTATCGGTGGCCCCCATATTCATTGCGGAGGAGCTCTCCTAAGCGACTACTGTGATGAAGACTGGCAAGGCGCCGGGACCAGACGGGGTACTGGTGGAGATATTCCCCGACCTGTACAATATGTGCTTGACGACAGGGACGTTTAGCGACCAATGGAATGTAGCAAGACTAGTCCTTATCCCGAAAGGTAAGGGCGACCCTAACGCGTCATCAGCCTACCAACCGCTAAGTTTACTTGACACGACAGGTAAACTCTTTGACCAATTACTGAGACCAAGACTTACGAACGCGATACAGGCCGGAGGGGGTCTCTGAGAGTTCGGCTTCAGGAAAGGGCGATCAACGATCGGAGCAATCCAAAAAATGGTCGACTCTTTTCTGGAACTAGACAGACATTGCCATGCAGCGCGACCTATTGTGCTCTTGGCGACACTCGACATCAGGAATGCTTTCAACTCGGCCAGTTGGATGGATATTTTGGAGGGGCTTAACGGCGGCTTCGGGATTCCAGCTTACTTGGTTCGGGCTGTGGAGGATTACCAAAAAAACAGACGGATAACTTACGAGACGACCAAAGGACAGGTGACAAGACAAATCACCACGGGGGTCGCTCAAGCGTCAATACTGGGACCGGATTTCTGGAACGGTTTATACGACAGCCTGCTCAGACTAGAGTTGCCGACCGGGATACTCCTCGTCGCTTACGCTGATGACGTGGCGGCGGTGATCACCGAGCGTTCTCCAGATCTGGCGCAGCTGAAGCTGAACCAAACGATGAGATGAGTGGGACGATGGATGACAGACCACGGATTACAACTCGTGACGGAAAAGACGGAACTGACGTGTCTTACGAGAAGACGTATACACACGAGACTACCCATGAGGGCTGGGACTCACGAGATTGAGGCCAAGGGGTGGGAAGTCAAGTACTTGGGGGTGACCCTAGATACGAAGATGACCTTCTGGCCTCACATACAGAAAACAGTCTGGAAGGCGGCCGAGAGGATCGCATCCTTAAGCCGCCTGATGGCAAACACGACGGGACCAAGACCGGGGAAAAGACGACTATTAATAGCGACAGTCCGCTCGAACCACTTATATGGATCGGAGATCTGGGCAGATGCTCTGAAGACGAAAAAGTATTGTAAAGCCATAACCATGGTACAGAGACAGGGTGCGCTGAGGATCGCTTGCTCTTACCGGACAGTGTCTGCACAAGCTGTCCTGGTGGTGGCAGGCAAAATACCGTGGATCTTTTGGCACACGAGCGTAAGAGGATTCTACGGGAGCAGCGCGGACGTAGGACGTGAGGACGGGGCAAAGACCGAACGCGACAGGACAATACAGTTGTAGCAACAACGGTGGACAGAAGAACGAACAGGCAACTGGATGAGCCGATTAAAACAGGACCTGAGACCGTGGACCGACAGGAAGTTTGGGGAAGTAAATTTCTACGTTACCCAGCTCCTGACGGGCCACGGCTATTTTCGAAGGTACCTGAATAACATGAACAGAGTGCAGACCCTAGACTGTAAGACACGAACGAGACGACGCGGAATACACGTTCTTCGCGTGTGACCGCTGGACAAGACTAACAAAAATTAGAGACGACTGTTGGTAGCATGACCCCAGACAACATTGTCCAGGTGATGCTCCACAAATCGGAATGGTGGCAACTTATTGCCACCTATACAGAGATTATACTGAGACGAAAAATCGCGGACGGCTGCCTTACGGACGAATGAGCAGACGAACTGACGCGACGTGACGGTCTACGGACGAACGGCATGAACGGACGAACGGCACGAACGGCACGAACGGCACGAACGGCATGAACGGACGAACACGGACAGAGCCCCCAGCCAGAAGTAATATCACCATAGTTCCTGGTCTGGGGGATAACAGTAAGGAGGTAGAGGTTTAGTGGGTAGGCCTATTTTTTTTTGGAGTCCCACATACCCCTCTGGTTCGTAAGTCCAGGGGGTATCCGTAAAAAGGATTCTGGAACTCCTTGTAAAAAAAACAACAACAACAACAAAAACAACAATAACAACAATAACGACAACAAAGATCAATAGATAATTCACCGATAACAGACCGATCATCAACGCTAGTCAACTAAATTATAATAAAAAGAACCGGACAATTTAACTATGCGAGATATGCCTCGGGCCGTTCAAATCCCTCGCATCAACGTACAAAATACGGGATGACGGCCGAACACGCACTGCACAGGCTTCCGAAAATAATAAGACGAAGTCCAATAAATGAAAACAAGAAATAAATATGACAAATAAATATATAAAACAAATAAACGTCAATTAAGCTGAAAAATACGCAACGCGGTCTATAACGTGACAATCCCACTCACACGAAACCCACAACGGGATGGCTACGCCGTACTAAAGCGCCCGCAAATTTGCAATAAACGAACGAAAAGTAACAGAAAATACGGAATGACTTATTCCCGGCTTTAACTGCCGGACGATTTCGATGTTAAATTCCAATAGACGCAGTCTGTCCCGATACGAATAATGTGCTGCGCGCGGTATACAAAAATCGCAGGTACGACCAACCTCGAATTGAGATATAAATCAGCAAATAAAAATGACGAAAGACCGTAGAGAGTAACAAAGCTCACCAGGACGATGCTGCAGCGATGCTTGATGTCAATCCAAGATAATTTCAAAGGAAGAAACGTCTCCAAGTTCTTTATATACAGGGTGGCCGCTTTATCTGAAGACATTAAAATATTTCGAAAACTACGCATCGGATCAAAAAAAGTTCTCAATAAAATTTGTTCGCCTGAAAGGGGGTCATCCAATGATACCAAAGTCGACCCCTGACCCTTACCCCCTGGGGTGGGGGTGGGGGCAACTTTGAAATCGTAAATGGGAATCCCTATGTTTTATTGCAGATCCAGATTCCCCATAAAAAAATAAGTAACTTTTATCTGAAATATTTTTCTTCGATTCGTGATAGATGGCGCTGTAATTGGAAGGGACCTGATTTTTGCGAATATCTCGAGAAATTACACATCGGTTCGAAAAAAGAAAGAACACATGTTTAATTTTTCAAAAAGCTATTCAGCAATGCGAAACTCGATCCACCCCCCCCCATCCTTACTCCCTGGAGTAGGGGTGGCGGCAACTTTGAAATCGTAAATGGGAACCCCTATTTTTTATTGCAGATTCGGATTCCCCATAAAAAAATAAGTAACTTTTATCTGAAACATTTTTTTTCGATTCGTGATAGATGGTGCTGTAATTGCATGAAACCTGATTTTTGCAAATATCTCGAGAAATTCCCACCCCAACCCCAGTGGGTAGGGATGGGGGGGGGGGGGGGGGGTTGGATCGAGTTTCGTATCGCTGAATAGCTTTTTGAAAAATGAAACATGTGTTTTTTCTTTTTTTCGATCCGATGTGTAATTTCCGACATATTCGCAAAAATCAGGTCCCTTGCGATTACAGCGCCATCTATCACGAATTTAAACAAAATGTTTCAGAAAAAAGTTACTTATTTTTTTATGGGGAATCCGAATCGACAATAAAAACAGGGGTTCCCATTTACGATTTCAAAGTTGCCCCCACCCCCACTTCAAGGGGTAGGGGTGAGGGGTTGACTTTGATATCATTGGATGACTCTCTTCCAGGCGAACAAATTTTATTGAGAACTTTTTTTGATCCGATGCGTAGTTTTCGAAATATTTTAATGTCTTCAGATAAATCGGCCACCCTGTATATTACTATAAAGTAGAAATCCTCTATATAAGCAATGTCGGGTTTTGCGTGTATGAGTATTTATCAATCTTAAAATAAAGGAACGAGTAAAAATAAAAATTTATCGTCTTTGAAGAAAAAAGTTTTGTTATGTACTCTTTTGTTTTTTACATCAATTTTGTATTTTTAATTTCATTAAAATTTTTGAAATCTTGCCAAAAAAGAATTTTATGTTATTTAAATATTTATTAATCTTAAAATGATTGAACGACTAAAAGATAAAAAATCTTCGTCTTTTGTTATTCACTCTTTTGTAATTTATTAAAATTTTTTAAATCTAGCATAAATAATTTTTTATTATTTAAAAATTATATTATTTTTTTTTTAATTTCAATAATATACATTGTCAACGCCAATGAGTCTATGGACCAAATTTCACTTTGATTGTTTGCCTGAAAGTGATTTAATTTTGCATTTATTTTTAATTTTTGAAATTTTGCAAAAATATATTTATCAAAAATTTAATAAAATACATTGTCGACGCCATGGAATCTATGGACGAAGTTTTACTTTGATTGGTTGACGAAAAGTGGATCAATTTTTAATCCACTTTCACTTCGTCTCGCAAAAAATAATACACTTTCCGTCAACCAATCAAAATAAAACTTGGTCCATAGACTCGTTGCCGTCGACAATGTATTTTATTAAATTTTTGAAAAAATAATAAAAATATTTTTGTGAAATCAAAAAATCGAAGTAAAAACAAAAGAGTGAAAAACAAAACGTTTTTCTTTATAGACTATAAATTTTTATTTATACTCGTTTATTTATTTTAAGATTGATTAATACTCATGCCTGTAAAATCTCTACAGTGTGTATATATAGAGGATTTCTACAGAAAATTATGTTTTTAAGGATTAGTTTTAATGTTCGAAAATAATGTACTATTTTTTCTTACAGCTATGAGCGTTCTAGTTGCATCAAGTATCAGCGAGAACGACGCTGTATCTTTCAGCGTCGACTCGTGCTTGGCGTCAAAGTCGTCATGTACTACCAGGCCTAGCTACGACGATGAAGACGACTCAATGTCGGGTGTATCGGACGACGGTGACGGCGATATGTGCGTCATCTCAGATGATGATAACGACGATGATAACGACGAATTGGCGCCAATGGAGGCCCAGGAGGCAGACGATATGAGAGATGCCGATGTTGAGAATTTGAAGGAGGAGGAAGACGATGACACCGACAGCAACGTCGACGATATCGTCAATAGCCCGGCTAGCCCTGACCCAGAACAGCCGGGTATACAGGAAGAAGAACCAGTGATGGTTCAGCAGAGACCACTTAACATAGACGAGGCATCCACGAAATCCGAAGAAGACTCAGATTATGGTGAGTCAAAATCATTTTTTTTTAATATTTAGTAATACATTATTCTAATAAAGTTAATTAATAAAATTAATTTTTTGAAAAATGTCCCGCAACAAGATGTCGTGCCGGCCATCGTTCACGAGGCGGAAAACATCCCCGATAGTCCAGAGTCACTGCCGCCTTACGAGCAAGGCTTTGACTTCGACGAAGATGCGGGGGTGATTCGCATTCGCGTGATACTTCACTATCACGCGGATGGTATGGTCGGGGATGATTCCGACTTCTACGACGAGGACGATGACCTTGTTGCCCTACGTATGAACGAGGCATAACGCGGACCCCATGAAAAGTGAGCGTAAAAATCCTCAACTCTGGAGTCCTCGTCGTCATCGTCATCGTCATCTTCAACGTGCTCGTCGTCATCGTTATCGTGAACATACTCATTGTCATGGTCGGATGAACACGAGTCGTCGACGCCGTAATCACCAGCAGTGTCATCATACGAGGTATGTCTTGTAAATCAATTAGGTAGGGGTTTAATTGATGGGGGGGGGGGGGGGGAAAGCGGTAGTCACATGGTAACAGGCGTTGAAAAAGGCGAGAATAATAACCCGGGTACAGCGATCGAAAGCAGCGAGGTTATCGTCGAGGATACGGACGATATTTTACCGCCTGGAAATCGTTGTGTTCTCGCGGGGGCGGAGCGATACAAACATTTATGCCGTCTCGGGCTTTCAACGCCACAGAAGGATCTCGTACTAGTAGAGCCGCTTGCATCTATAAATCCGGTGATGTGGATCTGTAACTCTATCCGAGATATTCACAATTATTTCTTGAAGGATCGCGATGACACAGATTTAATAGATGTGGGTTTTGTCGCTGCCGAGATGGCAGACGGTGGAGCGGGTATATCATTGAGACCTATTTGACGGTTCACTTATGAAGCCCTATGATGGCTTGGATGTGTGCCATGAATCAGAGCTCGAGTGTTCCCGCGGCCTCTGATTCGCTGCGATTCACCGTTACGTATGTAGTGGTACCGGCTGGTCAGGGACTCCGTGTGTCAATGGTGAAGCGTCGATCAGTGATTTGTATAATACAAAACCGCGATAATTTGTGTTTTCCTCGCTCAATCGTTGTAGCCCTTGCAAACAACGTACATAAACGCGAACGTAGCAAAGATTCGGAAATCGCTTGGAATCGTATACATCACGGGGCGTCGCTCGACCAACCTGAAAAAGCGCGATATCTTGTTCAACATGCTGGTGTGCACATACCACTACAAGGCTGTGGTATTCCGGAAATTAAAAAATTTCAAAGATACCTTATACCTTTGAGGATAACTATCGTAGTATACGATTGGGATGCGCTCGGTACGGCGTAGTCCGCTTTTTATGGAAAAAACGTCTTTCGGAATGCAAGCGCGATCTGAGGTTGTTAATGTAGCGTATAGTGTTATTTGAAAGCACTATGCGCCAATCACTAACCTAATAGGCGCAGCAGGCAGTAAGAATTATTGTATACGGTGAAATAATTCTTACTTTCATGATTTCAAGCATCGTTGCACAAGTAAGTGTCGACGATGCTTCGGTGTGCCGCCCTGTGTAAAAGAGTTAGTCTTAACGGTTATTGAAGAGCTCATGGCTAGTCCGGTAGCGAATACTAGTCAAGCATTGCCCCCAATTGTGAACAGCGAGAGGTCGTGCGACGATTGTGGACGAATGTTCTACAATTCCTTGTGTTTTGCGTATCATTTAAAACCTTTGTTAAACCGTAATAAGGCAAAACAGCTACGAAAATCTATTTGCGAAACTTACTGCGTTTGTAAATCTTGTGATAAAGTTATGAGTAATAATCACAAGATTCAAGAATGCGGTGTTTATTTTTGTCGGTTGTGTCGTAATTCACATGGCTGCAATGATCGTTGTTATATAAATACATATTAACAAACCACGGAAAGAATTGGAACCGATCGCGACACACCCTGAAACGTTATTTATATTTTACGATTTCGAAACGCGCCAGGATAAGCCGAATATTACTACAAATACGGGAGACGACTCGTTCGAATTCGTAGTTACGTATTGTGTAGCGCTGTGAGACATTTGTTTCTCTGCGGGAGAGCATCTACCCTTGGTCCCTTGCATGTGGTGTGGTTATCGACAGTTTTTATTAAAAAAAAAACTCGTAGATGAATTTGTAGATTTAGCCGTGCGACATTCTACGAAATTTCGTAATATAGTGTGTATTATGTGCACCTTTGCTCCATCCCACTCCTATCCCCACTCCTTCCCCCACCACGGGTTACCCCCACCACCCCACTTTTTCACTGCCGCGCTACCCACTCTGCTTGACCAGTGTCGGTAACGTGGAGATGGTAAAGTAAGGTGGTGTGGGTACCTTGATGAACAAGGAAGAGTGGAGATAAAAGCAGGATGGAGCAAAGGTGTACACATACTTGGAAAAATAAATAAAATTATGTACTCACCACCGCAGCTGTTGTAGGCATCTACCCTCCTGCCAAAGCGATTTTAAACTCCTGTCTCTCGAATGTACTCTCTCACACACGCACACACACGCACACACACACACGCGCGCGCGCGCAGCGTCGTGTCTTTAATTTATTATTATGTCCTCGTCAAAGCCCTTGTCCACGGCATCGATATCGTAGCCGATATCTATCTCATCACCGAGGGATTTTATAATAACCGCCGCTACGTCCGCGCGTTCCCTGTTCGATAATCGAACTCGCGGAACGTTATCGCCGGCAAGAGGTCGCATCATGACAGCGATCAAGGCATCGCTACGTCAAACGCTTGCTCTGCAGTAAAAAACATAGAATGTAATCCCACACAGAGAGAGAGAGAGAGAGAGAGAGTGACTCCAATTATTATATAATTCGCTAATTATTACGCTATAAAAATAAGGGACACAGTAAGATCAGATATTTTTAAAAAATTAATCAATATTTAATAGAAAACACTTTACACATGTACCGTCGTATGCAACAGCTCTGCAAACCCGGTAACCCGCGCTCGGAGGATCATCCACCGTTAATTTTATTTTTATCGCTATAATATATTGCTTTGAAATAAATAATTAATAAATATTGCTTTTAAATTATTTTTCGCTGTGGGTGTTGTCATCACAGTGTACTTCTGAAAAAAGAATGAAAGCAGTATTTAATTGAACGCACTGGTCAATAAAAACAACGTGTACAGAATAATCGATACTGTCTTACCTGATATGCATCGTCTCATTATACAAAGTTGACAGCATTGATGATCTGCTACCACCGACGTCAACTGCGGAAGAGGATGGCGGGCAACACTTTTCTTTCCCGAAGCTAAATCTATCTGTACAGTATATGTATCTTCCTCTCGCTCTCCATGACACGAATAACGAACCCTCGGTGTCGGCTCATATGCAGGGGCTGCTCGCTCTGCAAAACATTATTTTTTTAATTAAAAATAAATATCACATGATTAAAAATTATTTTTTATTTTTTACTTACCAAGCTCTGCTGCTTTGCTGCTAATCGACATTGGCACGTATTCCATGATCTGCAGTGTTAATGAAACAAAGACGTGCGTCTTCTTTCTATCGCAGACCTTGGCTGATGCTTCGGTTTTAGGACTCTCTCTCCGTGACTGACCTCGGTGTATACTTTATAATATTTCGAGCGAAATGTACACTATATACAATTATTTACAACAGTGTCTTTATCACAAATAGCTGCACATACGGAGAATTATTGCGTTCGCAACGCAACACCCGATGCATGATCAGCGATATGACCACGAAACAGCACAATTTTTTCGGGCAAAATCATTTTCATAAACTCCGTATCCTCCGTCGTTAGCAAGATCGCGATGTGTTCGAGCGCTTCTTCGAATAATTCCTTGGAACCGATGATCTCATACGCTGCTGCACGGGGCATTTCACTGACAACTATCTTTTCACGGACATATGATACCACCTCGTTCATACACCGCTGAATCGTTTCACTTTTGCTCTCTAGAGTCTGCATATCAATATGAATTCTTCTACTTATTTCGACGAGCATATCAAATGTAGGCCGCTGAAGAACAATGTTTGGAGAGTATTTTCGGAAGCGTTTCCGTTTCGATTCTCCAGATTCCTTTTGATTCTCGTATTCCTCATTAGCGCTACCACTTATTTTACCAAATGAGACAGCTCTGTGCTGGTAACACGAGGTTAACAGTGTGTAATGCGTTGTGTGCTGTATGCGGGTATTACACATTTTCTCGGCATCAGCCCCATGAGCTTCGAAATAGTGTTGTACGCGAGAAAAATCATTTTTAAACACTCGCCACTCGTCCGCACTGAGTGTAATTCCGGTAAAAGTATTCGACAATGTTTTCACCACTGGTGTAAGAGTGGACGTAGAGGTCAACTCGAGCCTGGCGACGATTATTTTACCAAATGATTTATTTAAACCGTACATAAAGGGGTTCCCTATATATGGCGATATCGCGTGAGACGTAGCACCGTTATTTGCCATTTTTATTGCTTTCGTGTAGACTGTAATTTTTCGAATGAATCGTCAGTGGTGTTCATACTCCGTTTTATAAAGATTTCCCCCACCGTCTAGTTGCATCGCCTATTCTTTTGATACTGCAAATCATACGACTGAAAATTGCTCACCAATATCCTTTGATATTTGTCACATTCTCCTCAACAGCCTTGTAACAGCAGCAACAAATATATCCCAAAACTCTTGCATACTCTCGCACACCTATGTGCACACGCACACCTCGACGTACAGATAAGATGTGTCATGAAAACTAAATAATATTCGTAGACGAAATTTAAGGATTTTCCTCTTGGCCGAGTGCATTGAAATTAGATGAAAACAATATGACTTTCATCAGCGAAACTCGATAACTAAGTACATCACCATCGCTAAATATTTTCCTAGGTCTTGCTTTTGTAAAGTGATCGCGTGCGGCCATCTTCTTGGTTAATCGTATTCATTACATCGCTGCAGTATATGCAGAGAGAGAGAGAGAGAGAGAGAGAGAGGGAGAGAAAGAGAGAAAGAGCGTGTTAAAGGAATATATATCAAAGTGAGCCGCTTTGAAAATTCTCTAGTTAATTGTCTGATTTACTGTGGTTACTACTACTACTGCTACTACTCTAACAGCACAATCATGGTCAGAGTGGTAAAACGCTCATTGATAAGAAAATTGATAGAGTTTATATTGAAGCGTAGACCGTCGTTGCGTTCGCGGTGGGGGAGAAGAAATTTACAGATCACCCTATGGGAACTTCCGGGACAGGCGGTTGTTCGTAAAATTCGCGGTATGCTGTGCGAGTGTCATCAGCGCGATTTAGTTGACGCGTATAATATTGGATTGTTTGATAATCAAATAATTATTGATTTGGTGGTGCGTGTTATTTGTCGACGCGGTTGGCTGAACGAGCCTGCTCTGCAGCCCATACTCAATGAAAGACGTAAGTAATTTACAGCGTTAATTACTTTTATTTTATTTCCTTTATTTCATACGATTTTTGTATAGTTCGACGGTATGATAACGAAGAAATGGGATCCGACACCTATGGTTTCGATAAGGAGGGTAGAACCGATTCAGATGATCATAGCAGGGATAACGATGGCGACAGCTCCGCAGGGAATCGTTGGATAAATTTTACCCAGCCATTCTGCGGCTATAAACCAACAAACGGTCTTTTCATGGCAGGCCCCGCGAGACAACAAGATGAAGCCGTAGCAGGTCCATCGCGACAATACAGTTCAAACGATGATACCAACAGCCATACAGACAACGAGGAAGAAGAAGAAGAAGAAGAAGAAGAAGAAGAAGAAGAAGAAGAAGAAGAAGAAGAAGACGAAGAAGAAGAAGAAGAAGAAGAGGAGGAGCAGGAGAACGAGGAGCAGGACAAAGACGATGACGAGGAGGAGGAGGAGAAGCAGGAGGAAGAGGAGGAGCAGGACCCGGTAGATTCAGGTAAGCTTTTAATAATACAACTACGCTGACAAAAATAACAAAATAACGCGGATAATAATAGTAAAATGAAAAAACAGGGTACGAGCCGGACCCAAAAGTTCGCTTTGCACGATTCACTGTACCGAGACCGCCGACAATCGAGTTGGTTTACGAAATGCGTCAGCGGTTCCCGGGTGCAGTCGATGGATTCGAGGACTAAAAACAAATATAAGTTTGTGATTCTTACGTTACACGATTTATATAAAGGGTGGTTAAATTTTAAGGGCCGATGTTGATTTTGAATAAAACACAAATTATTTAGGAAATTATTGTCAATTCTTTTTATTATGATAATATGGTATGGTTCAATTATGTATGGAACAAAATATCGGGCAAATGGCTGCCGCGACCTCGGCGGCACACCTCCATCCGATGGTCCAAATTTCCGATGACGCTTAGGCATAATTGAGGTTCTATGCCGTTAATGTGCCGAATTATCTCATCCTTTAGCTCTTGAATTGTTGCTGGCTTATCGACGTACACCTTTTCTTTTAAATAACCCCAAAGAAAGAAGTCCAACGGTGTCAAATCACATGATCTTGGCGGCCAATTGACATCGCCACCACGTGAGATAACACGGCTATTGAATTTGTCGCGCAAAAGAGCCATTGTTTCGTTAGCTGTGTGGCAAGTGGCACCGTCCTGTTGAAACCACATATCGCCCACATCCATATCTTCCAATTCGGGCCATAAAAAGTTCGTTATCATCTCACGATAGCGAACACCATTCACAGTAACTGCCTGACCGGCTTCATTTTGGAAAAAATACGGCCCGATGATGCCGCCAGCCCATAAACCGCACCAAACAGTCACTCCTTGTGGGTGCATTGGTTTTTCGACAATCACTCTTGGATTATGATTCGCCCAAATGCGGCAATTCTGCTTATTGACGAATCCACTGAGGTGGAAATGTGCCTCATCACTGAAGATGATTTTCTTCGAAAATTGATCATCCACTGTTGCCATTTCTTGCCACCATTCTGACCATTGACGACGCTTGGAATGGTCAAGAGGCTTTAGTTCTTGAGTCAATTGCACCTTATAAGCGTGTAAATGCAAGTCTTTATGCATAATGTTCATCAACAACGAGCGTGAGAGGTGCAATTGTTGGGCACGACGACGAGTTGAGGTGGACGGCTCTTCAGCCACACTATCGCGAACAGCAGCAATATTTTCTGCAGTACGAGCTGTACGAGCATGCACTGGTGTTTTAATATCTCCTACAGACCCGGTTTGCTCAAATTTTTGCACGATTTTTCCGATTGTACGCACATTTGGACGATTAAATTGACCGAAAAAATCACGAAGTGCACGATCTGCATTTTGATTTGAACGCCCATTTTCATAATAAGCCTGAATAACTTTAACGCGTTGCTCGATTGTGTATCTTTCCATGGTTCAAATTGAGTTAGTCTGAAATTGAGAAATGTCAAATGAAATGCAGAAAAAAACTTGACGTTTAGGTGTGGTTCACATTCAACATCGGCCCTTACAATTTAACCACCCTTTACATGGTATATAGCTAGTGACAAACAACAATTTAAATGAAATGAAATAAAAATTCTAATAAATGGTTTAATTATGCTTGCAGGTGGACAAACTGCCGATGGAAGGACTGCTGCACGGGGTGGTGATATTTTGCCCTCCTGGTGAATGTTTCGGTATCGACAATGAGCAAAGACGATATTTTCCACGCTTTAGGATGCAGGGTCGAGAGACAGATTTTTATTTTCGTCAGCAACCAGACGGTATCGATCATTTGACATGGCTCAAGGGCGGTGTACGAGATGTTCTCACACGCCTTACAGAATCGTGCGAAGGATATGATTATGTGGGTATGACTCTGAGCGTACCATCTTTCGCGCAGGGACCTGTATGGTTATCATTTCGACCAGCTCGTGACATGGTTCCTGACGATATATGGCGACTAATTAATAGTGTAGCTCAGAGTGCGCGCGAATTTCGAATAGACGCTGGTACATGTAGAATGACGACATGTATAGTACGAGGTGTCGAAGGAGTTAGTGTGGGTACTAGACTTACACACGAGTCTATAGCAAAAAAGTAAATTTTACGCAGAAGTAATCGCGATAATTTGTGTCTACAACGATCCCTGGTCACAGCCCGAGCGCATGCCGAACACGGTCAAATACGTATGGGCGAGCTACACAGACGATGGTGTCCAATTCGGAACAGGCTTCGAGGTGCGCAATATACAGCAGCGATAGAGCTCACGAGTACTGCAGGGGTAACGACACCGTCTGGAGGGTGCGGTGCGCGCGAAATTCAGCTCTTTCAGGAGTACTTAGTTCACGAGGGTATAGCGATTGTTGTTTATGAATTTCTTACCTTCGGAAAACGCGTTCCGGCTCTGTACGATGGGCGAAAATACGTACTCACTGCAACAGGTAAAATTAATCATACACTCTTTATTCTCTATTACGAGCATTCTCATCACTACCAGCCAATATTAAATCTCGCTGGAGCGCTAGGTAGTCGGGGGTTCTGCGCACAATGTAATTCCAAGTATATTCGAGTACTCGAGCATCGCTGTAGCTATCAATGTGCTCGATGTAAATCCACTTATTGCAACGGCAATAGAGACTCTCAGCCTGAGTATTGCGCAGACTGTAATCGCTCGTTTTTGGTGCTTTTTGCCTCGCTCATCACAAGGGTGAGGGCTCCGCGGGTATCACGTCTCGTAAATATGGACGGTACAGCGTCTGTAACGCATTGAAAATTTCTAGAGGCTGCTCGCGTATGATTAAAACCACAGATAAAAAGATGCATGTATGTGGTATATCGTTTTGTATTACATGCAAGCAAACGCGACCGACTACTCATGCGTGTTTTATAGCACCTCTTAAGAAACCAGAGGCGCAAAAGGAAAAGAAAAAAGACAAGTCTTCCACGAGATTTTTATTTTATGATTTTGAGACGCAACAACACTAACAATTGCTCGATGATAAATCGACACGAATTCACGAGCCGAATTTATGTGTTACACAATGCGTATGTATGACATGTCTGGATATCACAGATATAGAGACCGACTGTGCTGACTGGTAAACGTGAATTCGTGTTTATCGATGATCCTGTTGGGGAGCTCGTGAAATTGGCATTATCGCAAAAATTTAAAAAGACCATCGGTATTGCCTATAATGCTAGAGGTTTCGACGCACAATTTATTCCACAGTATTTAATCGAAGTGCAAAAAACACAGCTGCCCTCTCTGATTATGAATGGTAAGAAGATTGTCTCGATGAAAATTGACGATGTCGTTTATCTCGATAGTCTAAACTATTTACCAATGGCACTTAGCGCTTTACCTAAGGCCTTTGGTTTCGCTGATGAGGTAGCAAAAGGTGCATTTCCCCATTTATTCAACACACCGGAATATCAGAATTACTCAGGTCCTCTGCCAGCTATGCATTTTTACTTACCCGATACTAAGTTCTCAGCGGATCGCGAGCGATTTTTAAAATGGTATGAGGAAGAATCGAGTCGCGTAGATTATAAATTTGATTTTGCGATGCAATTTGTGCAATATTGTCGTAAACATGTTACGGTTTTGAGACGAGCGTGTTTAGCTTTCCGAGAGTTACTTATACGTTGCGGGAGCGTGTGCCTCTTTACAGAAGCATGCACGATAGCATCAGCATGTACGGGGTATTTCGAAAGAATTTTCTAAAAAAGATCGCATTGCGGTGTTACCACCAGGGGGGTATCGCTGGGGCGATAAGCAGTCGCGCAAGGCCGTCGTATGGCTCGTATGATTCGAGCGTGAACGCAACTGCGTTATCGCTCATGCCGGACGCACGAGAGAGTTCGCCCTCCGACCGGCCTACCGGCTGTTGACGGATACTACGTGGATGCGGGGGTCCATCACGTTCTTTAATTTCACGGCTGCTTTTAACATGGTTGTCCGCGATATTATCGCGTGAATGGAAATGCTCGAACTTAATTCGGCGATACAATGGATGAGCGATACGACCGCACCGTTCTTATTTCCGGGCAAATCAGATCGAAAGGGTGCACTGTAACCGAAATATGGGAATGCGATTTTGATAGAATACTCGAGAATAACGAGAAAATGTCGTTATACGTAAAAAATCACGCCATGGTCAAGCAGGCGCCTCTCGAACCACGCGATGCATTCTTTGGCGGTCGAACGGAAAATTTTGTAAGCTTGTACGACGTCGCGAATGGGGAGCAGATACGCTATGTGGATGTTTGCTCGCTGTATCCATGGGTGTGTAAGAATGGAAAATATCCCGTTTGAGACCCGGAATTGTACGTAAGTGACGAGTGTCGAGAACTCGTAGGACTTGAAAATGATCTAAGTGTCTTCGAGGGTCTCGTGAAGTGTACCGTGGTGGCACCGCGCGATTTGTATATCCCCGTACTGCCTGTTCGCATGCATGGGAAACTACTGTTCCCCCTGTGTAGAACGTGCTGTACAGATATAGACACATCCGAGGGTTGTACACACGATGACACGACTGAGCGGGCGTTTGACGCCACATGGGTCGTGGACGAACTGAGAAAAGCTGTGTCGCACGGATATACGGTGACGTGTATCTATGAAATTTGGCAATACGTTGTTACGCAGTATGACTCGACAACGCGACGAGGCGGTCATTTTGCCGAGTACATCGATACATTCCTAAAAATAAAACAGGGGGCGAGTGGACCGCCAACAGAGTGTAACGATGACGAGAAAGCAATAGAGCGTTTTATAGCATTGTACAAGGAGTCTGAGGGTTTATATCTCGAGCGAAGTGCTTTGCAGCCAAATCCGGGATTACGTTCACTCGCAAAATTGGCTCTTAATTCATTCTGCGGAAAGTTTGGTCAACGAGAGAATCTCACGAAAACCTTTATCGTTTTCACGCGCGCGGAGCTAATGAATTTACTAACGAGTCCGGAGATTGAGGTGACGGAAATGCTACCGGTTAATCACAAGATTATGTATGTAAACTATGTGAGCAACCGCGATGCTATCGACTATCCCCGACATCAAATGCCGTGATTGCAGCATACACGACGGCACAGGCACGCCTAAAATTATACAGTTATCTTGAGGGGCTCGGGCGGCGAATATTGTACTGCGATACGGACTTCTGTATTTACGTGAGTCGCCCCGGTGGTAACGAGTATGAGCCGCCAATCGGTCAATTTCTAGGAGATCTTACGGATGAATTGAGCGAATACGTGCCTGGTAGTTATATAACTTCGTTCGTTTTGGGAGGACCAAAATTTTACGCATACCTTGTTCATAAACCCGACGGTACGATTATCGAAGAATGTGAAGTAAAGGGTATCACGCTAAACTTTGCGAATAGCCGTCACGTAAATTATAACGCATTACGATCTTTCGTGACAGGAGCAAGGAGCGTACCTATTATTTTTAAATTCGACGCTATTCGACGCATGGAATTTCATCATGTAGTAACGCGTAAAGAAACGAAATCATGCGAACCTGTTAACACGGAGCGAAAGCGGCACGGGATGTACTCTACTGTACCGTACGGCTATTGTGAAATATGCTAATTAGTATAACGCAAAAAAGTATATAGTTTAACGGTTGAATTCGCGATATTTAAAAATATCGTTTTTGTCTAATTTCATGTATCATATTTACTGTGTACAATAGATTTAAAAAATATCTATATTGATTTATTATGTATAAAACCGTTGTCGGCTCGTTCTTTTTGTGCTGCTATTCGTAGCAGGAGCTGCTATCTCTCCACCGTTCCCTTTTGTTCTGACTTTCTCGTGCTACAGCCTTGGATATAATGTTGCTGCTTAGAATTTGATAATTCGTAAAATTTGCACATAGAGATGTATGCATAGTGAATTAAAAATATTGGTTTATTTGTAAGAAATATGAAAACTATCATTATTTAATTTACATACGGTGTAAACACCAGCTTATAGTGCGAGCCCGCGCTTCATCAGCTAGTGCAGGCGCGCCGCGCTTTATCAGCTCGTTAAGGCTGCGAAAATAGCTGATGCCGCGGGGTCGCCCAGATTTCTCAAGTTGCTTCTTGTGCTTGTCTTGGCCTACACGAGCTATGGAATATGCCAAAAAGATGGTACTTATTCCTCATGATAACATACATCGTCTCGCTGGACTCGCCACTACCGCTGCTACTACTACTACTACTTCTACTACTACTAGTGCAGACCCGTTGCCCTCCGTACAGACTACCGGTACGCCATTATCGCGCCTCGACTCTAACCTGAGTGAAATTCTAAACTCTCACTCCTACAAGAGCGAGAGAGAGAAATGGATAGCGTACCACCAGGTTTTACAGCGTTATCTTCACATGGTCGAGTACGATAATGCAGTACCGAATATTTCATCAAAACGAAAAATAGCAATATTCGATAGTCACGAGAATAAATCCGATGACGTTTAAATAAACAAAGTTAAATCTTAACTCAATGACACACTTAATATCGATAGCGTACCAAAAATTTTTTTATCTAAAGCAATATCGTTGCTTCGCAATTTGCATCGCAGCGCCGTTGATAAAAAAAGGACATAGGATCGTTATAGTGATGTTTCCATAGACGGCAGAAGAATTTTAAATTCCAATATCGTTGATCTTGTTAACGATAGTATGCGAGATAGAAAACGCGAGAAACCGATCGGACGATCTCACTTTGCCAAACTCCTGCTCGCGATACAGATGCCACCCGAATTTATCGGCAATCCCGAGTTACGACACGAGCCTGCTCCTACATCATCCTCGACACCACAGCGGCGTCTTATTTTACCACGCGGTAATCATAGTAGCAGCAGCAACAGCAGCAATAGCAGCAACAGTAGCAACAACAACAACGAGGCCGAGACCGCGCACTCAAACAGAGATTTAATGCTCACGGCTGAAAACGACATCATCGAGGGGCAGGAGGGGGATGAAAAAGAGGACGAACAATTGCAAAACATGGCACAAGTAGAATATCGACCCCCCACACAGTTAGAAAAGAAAAAGAAAAAGAATCCATTTAACTGGTTATCGTTAAAATTATAAAAATTCTTCAAAAAATCTATTATGACACAGCTCATCCTGCCTCCTATTCTCGAGCAAAAAATTTGGCCAAGGTGGACCGAAGAGTAGCGCGAAAAAATGTTTTACCATGGCTTGAGACACAGCATTAATGTAACATGCATCGTCTCGTGCGACGACGATTTCTTCGTCGTACGTACAACGTGAGTAATATAGACGATGTATGGGAGGCTGATTTGTTGTGTTGAGCAAATACGCGTGGGTCGAGGCTTTGCGTGACAAAACAAGCGCAAACGTGGCCCGCAGTCTCACACGCAAACTCGCACGCAGTAACAATTGTCGCCCTCAGCAATTGCAAACTGATCGAGGGAAAGGATTTATGGGCGCTCCGTTTCAGCAAATTCTCAAGAAAAAGAATATTGATTTTCGCGCTGCTCGTAACCATGATATAAAAGCCTCGATTGCCGAGCGCTTTAACTGCACGATAAAAGAGCGACTGTGGCGTTACAAATAAGCGTTACGACGATGTTTTACAAAATTTTTTATATGTTTATAATCACACTAGACACAATGGAAAGCTTATTCCTCCGAGCGAGGTAACCCTCGAAAATGCCTTTATAGCCCGAGAAAATTTAGGACGGCGTTACGCGCGTAAAGCGAGAATAATTAAAAAGCCTAAATACAGCGTCGGTGACTTGGTACGTATCAGTACAGCTAAAGCAGCATTCGTGAAAGGATATGAGCGTGGTTGGAGTAACGAATTATTCAAGATTCAAAGAATATCAGTGAATCGAGAACCATTCGTGAATATTTTACACGATCTGAATAACGAGACTATCGACGGTATTGTCTACGAGGCAGAATTATCGCGAGTACGAGTACCTCCGTCATCTGAGAAGACGAAAGAGAAGAAGAGGACAAAGAGGGAGAACGCTCGGAATCACCGTCCCTGATAAATATGAGCTCCAAGGATAGCTCTTTCTTTATCGTGCTACTGAGCATCAGTAGTATGCAGTATTTTCCGAATAATACAACGATAAAATTTATTACAAAACTACCGCGTCAGACACGTTTACACGAAGAATGGTCTGTTTCTCTTGTGGAAATTGCTTATCCGATGACTCTTTTACATGTTCCTACTGTAGTAAATCTCATAACTTTTGAGGATGGTGATTATGATTAATCAGATTTTAATCTTTTAACACGGACACGCGCTGACAGAAACCAAGTTCTACCTGGTGTATATCGCTCTATTGACGCTTTTTTGGAGAATATAAATGAATTACTTCACGTGGCCGGTCATTTGCGCTTTAAATCGCTTCCGAGCGGGCAGATCGAAGGAGCCCGCGTATGCGACGTTCTACGATACCATGACTTTCGCGTATCGCCCGCTATCGCAAGGCTACTAGGATTCTCGGAAGGGGCCTGTAGATCTGTAATAATAGAGCCGCATTGCGAATACACAGGGTCGAGGCCTGCATCTCTCGCCGGTGCTATACCAGGCCGCATGTTTCTATACACAGATATCTGCGAGAGCTATATTACAGGAGATGTTTAAACACCCCTCTCAAGAGTTGTTCCCATTGATATTGATGACTGTCAGTATGGTTCGATAAAAATTTAATCGTTTTCAACGCCAAGATATATACCTCTCTTGCGCAATAATTTACACACTCTCGAGATCGATATAAGAGACGAATTTGGGGTCCTATACCATTCGAGCAGGGAACGTTGACTGTGACACCACATTTTGAAAGGTCCCACGATTCGTTACACCACTATGGATGATATTGACCGTGTGCAGTACGGATAGGGCCGTCGCGGGTACGGCGGTATTAGCCATATTTATATCGGAACACCTAATCAACGAGGACACGGTATCGGCAGTTTTCTCGGGGGCCTGTTTCGTCGAGTGTTACCACTTTTAAAGAAGGGCGCTAAAGCAGTTGGAAAAGAGGCATTGCGCGCTGGTGTAAACGTAGCCGGTGATATCATCGATAGAAATATAGCTGTGAAAGATGCTATTCGCGATAGAGCGCGAGAATCAGGCAGTAATCTCAAACGCAAAGCCTCTGAAACAATTGACACGCTCATGCGGGGGTCTGGTTATAAAAAGCGCAAAATTTCGCGAACTCCTCATTCATCGAACGAACGTAAACCACGACGTATCTCCCGCAAAAATAATAGTGTACTAAAGAGAAAAGTAATAGAGAAGAAGAAGAATAATAAGAACAATAAGCAGAAGAAGACTCGTCAACGAACAGTTGCAGATATTTTTCATAGCTGGAACAAGATGGCTTTTTTACATGCGCACTCGTGCGAGTGTCTTAAATCGGAACTTGAATTATTTTCACTCCCACCGACCCAAACTATTATCGGAGGCTTCAATTGGGTGTATTACAAACCAATATCTTCGCTAACAGATGATTCACCGATTGAATTTGTTATTCCTGGACAGGGTGATGAGTATATCGATCTCGCGCATATTATGCTTAGTCTGAGAGGGAAAGTAACATCTTCTACTACGGAAATTGCCGCGGGTACAGCGTCGAAAGTAAGTGCCGGCCCTGTAAACAATCTCTTGCATTCTATGTTTAATCAGGTGGATGTATACCTGCATCAAAAATTAGTTACACCTCCAAATAATGGCTACGCTTATCGAGCGTACATAGAAATACTTTTGAATTACGGCCCAGCAGCAAAAAATTCGCATCTCACGAGCGTTCTCTGGTACGACGATACCCCTGGAAAAATGGATGATATAACATCGGAAAATACGGGTCTTGTAAAGAGAAAACAATTAAATGTAAAAAAAACTGTAGACTTGCTCGGTCATCTGCATTGCGATATATTCTATTAGGAGCGGTTCCTATTAAACGGTGTTGAGACGCGCCTACGGTTAGTGCGGTCTGAGATTCATTTTGTCTTGTGGGCGATACAAAGAATGGTCAGTGCGGCTTAAAGATTCTCGAGGCATCGCTTCTCGTTCGTAGAACAAAAATAGCTCCTGGTGTGCTGCTCTCGCATGCTAGAACTCTGGCAAGATCTACGGCTAAATATCCTCTTACGAAAGTCGAGGTAAAAGCCGTTTCAATACATTCTGGTGTTCATGGAGAGACTATCGATAATATCGTGTTAGGTCAATTGCCGAAGCGTATAATTATCGGTTTTGTCGATAACAAAGCGTTTAATAGAGACTTCAGTATGAATCCATTCAATTTTCAAAATTACAAGATAAATTATCTCTCGTTGTATGTAGATGGTGCTCAAATACCTTCGAAATCGTTACAACCTGATTTCACGAAAAATCATCTATATGTGGATGATTTTCAAACGTTGTTTTCGGGAACTGGAATACATTTCTTGAACGACGGTAATTCGATCGATCGCGATAATTATCGCGATGGATACTGTCTGTTTGTCAGAATAATTTTCTCTCGAAATATTTTCACGGTCTGGAATGGTACGAGGGCGATGTAAGCTGTAAACAAGCATACGCTAAATTGCGTGAAATTCCGCGAAAATCAAAACGTATCTATACAAGCGGTCACGAGAAGGCTATACTTCTTTGCGATATCACGAGTCGTGAAATTTCCAACCTGGAGGATGAGGAGGGAGCCCCATCGTACACATTTTTGCCGAAATCTTTGCGAAAATGCTTTAGACACGCTATGATAAACGATACAGCGTCTTCGCATTGTGCAATGCGCCAGGCTTTCCAAATAAAAAATTGGCTTCGCGAGCACCCATTTAGAGGAGAATCATACATGGAAGTTTGGTCAGCAGACGAAGAGGAAGAGAAGAAGAAAGAGGAGAAATCTTCATCATGTAGTCGTGACACGATCGTCGATGCTGTGAAATAAATTTTGCATATATATACGTCTTTCAAAGCGTATCAGTCATCATTTAATCATTGACTATGTGTTCAGCATGAACACTAGACAAACCTACGGGAGTCTGCAGTATCTACCACTTTCAACCGTTGACGTATACCCAGCTGACAGAATTCTTCGTGTATGGTCGTTACCGGCTGGATTCGTAGTTAACACGGATAACCATTATATCGCATTGGATCGCAATGTACGTTAACCACCGTGGAAAAGGAATGTACTTTGATAGCTACGGGGAACCACCGGTTAAACCGCAACATCTCGCACGACTATGAAGAAACTGAGAGTTCTATCGGTACGGACTCCAGCAGCTACGTCGAGTAATACGTCGGATGTGTGTGAACAATTTTGTATCGTATTCCTGCATCTTATGTCGTGTGGCTTCACCATGTCGCGATTTAATTATCTTTTTAGCGATAATGTAATAAAAAACGATAGATTAGTACGTGAATATTACAATACTTTTGCCTCTCGACGATCAGACAGTGACAAAAATAAATTTAACGGCGGAGGAGTCTCCGAGCGAAGATTACCGTGTTTGCAGGGATGTTGCATACGTCGGTAAATATGTGTAAAGTTATTTAAAGAAAATATTGATTAATTAAAAACAAATACATCGTCTTACTGTGTCTTTTATTTTATAATTATATATAAATTATAATCGAGGTCTCTCGCGGTACGGTATCATATTCTGCGTCTTTTACTGCAGAGCGTTCGTTTCACGAGAAGCACAGTCCAAAGCGGTACGCACGTGCAAACCCGCTGACATTGCATTCAAAGCGTTGCACACCTAGTTATGATTCAGAAGGGCGTTTGTTATCTTCAAACGCTGTGATCCCCGCCAGCATCATCTGGAGCATTCTATTTGTCTTTAGCAGTGTACAGCGACGGTATAAATAAATAAAAAACTCAGAATGTATCCGCGGTATTTAGACGGTGAGCTATCGGTAGCTTTTGTGTATCGGGCGTTATGTGGAACCAGTGACAATATAGTGTGTCTGCAGACGGACAAAATGTCCGCTGCATTACTCAAACTGGAGGATAATTTGGACAGGATGTACATTCAGGAGATTATTGAGAGGAGTCGTTTTGTGGTCGAGGACTTGCGCGTTGGTGCGGCTTGTGTAGTTGTGCGGCATCAAAGGGCTATGCGCGGGGAGATCGTCGACGTGAGTGATGACGGGTGCTGCGAAGTGATTCTTGTCGATTTCGAGGAGTCGATACACATCGACTGGTCTCACCTATTTCACCCCGAGTCTCCGATTAGTGTGTTACCGGTGTTGCTCGTGAAGTGTACAGTATTCGGCCTCGAACATTTAATTGACGCTTAGCTATGGTTTTTGATGTGAGGGTGAGTGAGTGAGTGAGGGAGTGAGTGAGTGAGGGAGTGAGTGAGTGAGGAAGTGAGTGAGTGAGGGAGTGAGTGAGTGAGTGAGTGAGTACGAGAAAGAGAGAATGCGTGTGTGTGCATATGAGTGTGTGCCCGTCACCCTGGACAGTCGTCGTAGATGCCGTCAACACAAGGGTGAGTTAAAAAGTTTTTTCCAAGTATGTGTACACCTTTGCTCCATCCTGCTCTTATCTCTACTTTTCCTTGTTCACCAAGGCCATCTCCACCATCTCCACGTTACCGATACTGGTCAAGCAGAGTGGGTAGCGTGGCGGTGGAAAAGTGGGGATAGGAGTGGGATGGAGCAACGGTGTACACATCCTACTTGTATTGCACACAACGCCAAGGCATTTGGCAGCCAATTCATATTGCGAAGAATCGTAGAACATTCCACGGATATGCCCACCCCCAGTATAATCTTGACGGGTAATTCAAGTGTCAATGCGGGTAGGCGGCATGACTTTTATAGATAGTATAAATTATTTTCATATGCGTCTCAGCGCACTACCTAAGACCTTTGGGTTTAGGGAGCAACTGGCATAGGGTTATTTTCCACATCTCTTCAACACTGAAAATGCGCGAGGATATAACGGTATTCTCCCAGCAGCTCCAGTATTACTCGCCTAAAACAATGAATAAACTCGACCGCGCAGAATTTTACGAATGGTACGCTGAGCGACTTAATGAAGCCGTGACACTTGATTTTGAAACAGAAATTTTTAAGTATCGCAAAATCGATGTTGACATACTCCGTCGAGCTTGCTTCGAATTTCGTAAAATATTTTTATCGGTAGGTAATACGTGCCCATTCACCGAGGCCACTACGATAGCATCGGCTTACTCAGTCGTGTACCGTCATAATTTTCTAAGACTCGAAACAATTGGTCTTATTCCCGCCGGTTATACGCGTGCAGAGAAACACTCGCAGCAGGCCGTCGACTGGCACTTAGGAGTCGAGCATGAGCTCGGTCATGCGCTTATTCACGCTGGTCGGACGCGTGAATATAAACTACCCGAAGGGCCACATGTCGACGGCTAGCTAGAGGTAAACAATCGTCGTGTTGTTTATCAATACCACGGTTGTTACTGGCACGGATGCCGTTAGTGTTTTCCAAACGATCGCACGAGAAAGTCTCACAGTGGTAACGAGAGTATGGACACTCGAGACGAGCGTACTGTCGCAATGAGTTTAAAAATTCGTTCACATGGTTACGAGTTATTGAAGATATGGGAGTGTAAGTTTAATACCCTCCACAAAGTGGAGCCACGTGTGAACGAATTTTTTTTAAATCATCCACGGCGCACCAGAGAGGGTTTAAACTCTCATGCAGCGTTTTATGGTAGTCGCACAGGTAATATCGTCACCTCCTACGATGTTGCACCAGGGGAGAAGATATCGTACATCGATATCTGCTCGCTGTACCCTTTGTATATGTAAGGACGGTCGCTACCCTAGTGCAAAGGATGCCAGTGTAGTTCGTAAAACCCGACGAATCTAACGCGAAGACGCGAAGTGAACGTCGGTGCGGGGTGACGTATCGGTCAACCGTTTAACGTCCCGATTGACGGTGTCACGTCAAGTCGCAGAGAACCGCATAAAGTGTGCAACCGAGTACGCGAAGCAGCTACTCGAGAAGAAGCCGTCGTGCAACCATTGGTGACGTGCTAAGAAACCAACGAAGGTACGGGTCAACAGCGTCAGGAACGACGTCAAGGACAATCACCAGAAAGGACACCAAGTCGGCAACATCTGAGAACATCACCATGGACAGGACCGTCTACCAGATCATCTTTCTGTAAGTGGCGGTTACGTTATTCTTATACATATAACCGATAAACTAAAGCCAGTTACGAAAAATATTTGGAAATTGAAAAAAATATATACCGCGAGATTAGCAATATGCCCGGATTCAGAGAAACAAAACCGAAACGTAGGTGCAATTCTTTAGAAACTACGATGCCCGGAAAGGAGACGGACCCCGCAGCGGGTCTAGCTGCATCGGTGGAGGACATCGTATATGAAGCGCGCAGGGCGCTATCAAAGCTCCGGCAGCCAGGTCGAATCCCCGCCGACAGGCAACCGGCCCTCGCGGGCTGCTTGACAACCGAGTTCGGCGTAAACCCACGAAGGGGTGCGTCGTTTCGGGATAATAGTAGCATCGGTAGCGACGATGTGATTAATAGAGCAACTGGAGAAATAACTCCAGAACATTACTTCCATGATAGGATCGAGCGGGAAATCGAAAATTTGCGAACGTTAGATCGGGTCGGTTTCCAGGCAGCTACCGGTACGACGACCCGGGCACCACTGCCGGAACGAGTCAGGCTACGATGCGAAGCGGTCGAAAGAAGTCACCGTGAGTACGAGCAAGCTCAACGAGCGCTCGAGCTAGAGCTCAGGCTCCAAGGCCGCGACTCAACGAGGTAGGTGCGGACGAGTTCGAACTCATCTGGTCCCTACGAGAGCAAAACGCCGAGCTGTCGCGGAGACTGGAAAATACAGGGTTGGAGGAACGCACGATACCACGTCCGCGGTCGAGGGAAACCCGATTTGAGGAATCAGATTATCCCCCTGCGGATCCCGTGTTCCAAAGGGAACAACAGAGGGTGCCGGAAACATCGAGTAGGACGCTCGATCTTAGTCTAGCGCTAAAAAACATCAAGCGTTTCGACGGAAGCAACGCTGACGAACTAGACGCCTACTTACGATCATGCGAGACTGTTTTCAAGCGAGTAGCGCCCCGGGATCAAGACATCCTGTTAGAACTAGTGCTCAGCAGCAAGCTCGAGGGTAGGGCGTCCAGAGAAATGAAGCATAAAGTCATTCACTCGGTAGCACAGCTTCAAACCGCGTTGGAGGCCCTGTACGGGAAGCGGAAGTCGTTTCCTGCGTTACGAGTAGAATTCAACTCCCTCCGGCAGGGCCAGGGAGAGGACATCGCGGTATACGCCGCCAGGACCGAGCGTATCACCGTCGATATAATAGAAAAGCTTTGCGAGGAAGCCACTACGATGTTGGAGATGCACATCGTCGAAAAGATAACACGGAAGAGCGCACAGGCCAACTTCGAGAATGGACTGCATGGGCAGGTCCAGATCCTGGCGAGATCACGCAATTACGCCACCCTCCACGAGTCCGTTACGAGAGCCATCAAGATCACGAATATGGTGCAGCCAAAGGGAGGGGTAGATGGCGTATTAAATAACCCCAGAAGGTCCCAAGGCGCATCACCCCGGCAGGGAAAAATTGTTTCACCTGCGGAAAAACTGGACACATGGCTCGAGACTGCACCCGGGATACGGGACGAGTAAGTCTACCAGTACCCAGTGAAAACAAATCAATCCACAACGTGGAAATAACCTGCAATTACTGCCAGAAGAAAGGCCACACGTGGAAGGACTGCCGAAAGAGACTGTCACAGAATAAACGCGAGCCGACGCAGCCACCCCGACAGGGAAGAAATGCAGACCACAAAGCTGCAAGAAATACTGTAACCGCGGGGCCAGATCCAGCCCCTGCAGGCGTGAACACGCTGGGCGCACTGAGACTGAATACGCTAACTGTCCAGCAGAGACCTGCGTGCAAGCAGAAGAAAACAACGCTGCAGCTCCAACAAGTAACGCTGCCGGCGTCGAGTGCGACCGCCAGCGACTTCGATATCGATGCACCGTTGGCCACGATCGGGGCACTCACCCTCAAAGCGGATACCGGAGCGCAGTGCAGCATAATCAAGGAAGGCTGTCTCAAACCAGAGACCATGGTGAGCGACTGCACCGTAGAGCTGCAGGGGATAGCGGGCGAAAAATTCACCCCCCTCAGGATAGCTAAAATTGTACTCGAGACACCGGCTTTAAATGTAGAGCATTCGTTCTACATCGTTCCGAACAATGTGCTATTGAAGGTCAACGGATTACTTAGCATGGACTTTATCAAGCAGCATAAAGCGGACATCCTGCATGGCGAGATGCTCAAGTTGTATGGGCACTGCATGCCGCTACGGGACGGCGCGACGAGGATATATTCGTCACCACGCAGTAGAACTGCCGCCACGTGCAAATACATAGGCCTGCTTACAAAGATAAATCTTCCTTCCGGAAACGGGTCTAACATGGATGCCGCCAAGGAGAATAAATTTGTTAGACTACCTACAAGGAGCGGGATCGGCCGAGGCATCATAGCGAGACCCCGTGTCACACCGTCAAGAACCAAAAGAGTGAGTTTAGTAGTTTCTAAATACGACGGGGAAGAGCAACAGCCGACGGCGAAACACGAGCCGTCGGAGATAGCGAAGGCCGTACGTAGCCGACAGGTCAAGACACTGCATGTAAGCTTCTTCCCCGTACGCGAGAGCACGGGGAAGAAGGCCAAACGCTTTGCGCAGCAACAACGGAAGCCCGACTTGGTGCCCCCCAGCAGTGAAAAGCAAGCAGCTCGCGCAGGAATAATGTGCGAATACAACGGTGTATTCCATCTCCGAGGGAACAAGCGGCAGCGCACGCACGAGGTGTAGCATCGCGCACCCTTTAAGGTCGGATCAAAGGACCTAGGATCGCCACACTTGCCTGGGAAGAACGTAAAATCGGGGCATGTGTCCGGTAAAATGCAGAAAGACGAAAAAAGAATTACTGATGCAGACGCTCTGAGTCGCACATACGCGACCACACGAGCCCAAGTGGGACAGGAAAGAAAGACCCATAAGAAAGAGAAAGATAGCGCAATCGGTTATACGAACAGCCGCACAAAGTGGAGAGTCGAAGATACCCAAGGCAACTACTATAACTCGTCGAAGCGAGAGGCTAAACTCGCCCGCGAGAAAAAGAAGTGGAGAGGCCAGCCCAGCAGGAGTCAATGGAACGCGCCGCTGATGGTCGTGACAAAGAAACCCAGATGCCGCCGGAGTGAGGAAAATGCGCGGAGTGGTGGGCTTTCGGAAGTTGATACGACTTTGGATCTCGTGTCTGGATTTCACTAAATCCCGATGGCGCAGCAAGACAAAGAAAAAAACGGCATTTTCCACTCCGCAGGGTCATTTTGAGTCCATTCAGATTGAAGAACGCACCACCGACTTTCCAGCGGCTAATGAACTCCGCGTTAGCAGGACTATAGGGCGTCAAATGCTATGTGTACCTCGACGACATAGTAACACACGGAGTAAGAGCTACTCGCGATAATTTGGGTTTTTGCTCAATGTCGACCATATATTTATGGTACACGTTTCACGGTAGTGACGGACCACCAACCGCTCACCTGGCTGTTCGGAGTAAAGGACCCAGGTTCGAGACTAATGCGTTGGAAAATAAAATTGGCGGAACATGAGTTTAACGTCGAATATAAGGCAGGAAAGCGTAATACAAATGCAGATGCGCTAAGCCGTATATTCTTCACTACGGGGGCCCAAGCGGGAGCAAAGAACGTAGTCTGTGGGTCGGAAGAGGACAGCACAACGGGGCAACTCGGCACAACGAATGATCGCACAAAGCGGAGGGCCGAAGATACCCCTTACAGCTGTGTCAGCTCGTCGGAGCGAGAGATCGAGCTCGCCCACGAGAAAGAAAAGGATAGCATGCGCTCAAGTACGGACAGCCTCACAAAGTGGAGAGCTGAGAATACAGCGGGCCAGCCCAGCAGCACGGCAGAGCGAGAGAAAGCGTCTGCCAATGCTACAAACGAAGATAGAGAGATCCGCAGCGTGCATGCAGATCGGTCTACTGAACCCCACAGCCCCGCCAAAAAGCCGTGCGGTCGGGGAAGGGGCAGACCACGCAACCTACATACGCAAGCCACTGGTAAGACTGCGAGCACCGCTGACAAGGACGGAGCGGGCCCAGCACAGCATGACGGACCCTCGAAGCGCGGAAGGCCGCGAAAAGCAAATGTTGCAAGGCCGCTCGAGACAGAGAGCGACCCAACAGCGTAGCTACCGGTGGGCACACCGAGCGACGAAACTGCGGACAGAGCACCGCAAAGGCCCGCTGAGGAAGCGAGGCACGGCGGGGCCCGTAGCCCACGAACTTCCTGCAGCGCAGACGAAGACAGCGTTATAAAAAAGTATAGCGACTGCCGCAGTGGCGTAGCTACTCCTTCTGCGGATGACCGCCAGAAAATAATTAGAGAATACCACGACACCCCCATAGGAGGGCATCAGGGTATACGGCGTACGTTACATCGAATCCGGACCAAGTACGACTGGCCCGGCCTGAGAAGGGATTTGGAAAATTACATATCATTCTGCGAATCCTGCCAAAAGAATAAAATCAGGAAAAAGGAACGAGTGCCGATGGTGGTAACGAACACCCTATGAAAGTCATTTGAAAAAGTTGCGGTTGACATCGTAAGACCGCTACCGGAAAGCACTTCCGGGGAAAAATACATACTTACGATCCCGGACGCGCTCACAAAATACAGTGCAGCGATATCACTGCCGAACCAAGAAGCTTCGACAGTCACTAGAGCACTCGTTGAAGGATTAATTTGCCGGCACGGAACGCCGGAAATGATACTATCGGATCAGGGTACGAACTTCCTCAGCTCGACCTTCAAAGAATTGTGTCGACTGCTACTAATCAAGAAGACACAAACGACGGCCTACCATCCGAAATCAAATGGCGCATTAGAAAGATCGCATCGCACCCTCGCTGAGTACCTAAAAAATTTCATAGACGAGGATCAAAGAAATTGGGACGAGTCGCTGCCGTATGCGATGTTCACGTACAACACCACTTCACATACGGGGACCGGACTATCACCCCACGTATTGGTGTACGGACGCGAGGCTGAGTTGCCGACCACCGTGAAACAGGAGCCTCGCAGCACCTATGCCTACGATGATTACGTCCACGCGTTACGCGAGCGATTACACGCCGCATGGCCTGTAGCGCGCAACATCCTAGAAGGCGCGAAAAGACAGTCAAAGAATGCATTTGACCACAATGTGCAGGAACAGGAGTACCGCGTCGGCGAACGAGTACTCCTCCGAGATGACACGGTGCGCAGGGGTCGGTCAGCCAAATTGACCCCGAAGTGGACGGGACCTCACGAAATAGTAGAGAAGAGGCCCCCCGTCAATTACGTCGTCCGAAAGGGACGAAAAACTCAGGCGGTACATCTTATCGAGCACTAATAGCTCAGGAAATTCGAATACTTATAGCTAGTTAATCTGAGTTTCTACTCCTTGGGCGCTATAGCACCGATAGCCTTGGTTGGCTACGTTCTGTTTAAGTGTTACGGGTACAAAGGAAACAGAACACCACCGAGAACTAGTGAGGCAACAACCCCGGCACCCGCCGAGGTAACCATCAACCTCGAGCCACTCGGATGACAACAGCCAGAGGAACGACTGCGAACCGAGCTGGCCAGGCTATGCAATCGTCCCCCCAATCGAGAACGACTTTCTCGATCCGAACGACATTGACAAACGAAAAAACATTATATGTAATAGGGAAAAACATTATATGTAAACGGGAAAGCAACTGAAGTAAACATTTTTTTTTTTAATGTTTCCTTTTAAGGGGAGAGTGATGTTGTGTCGCGGCATACAAGGTAGACGCCGACATAGCTAGATACAGAATTCGTTTAAGACAGGATGCGAGGTAGACGCCGACGCAGCATGAGGCGACTCGCTAGGTAATCTACGATTGGCTAAAGCTAAAACTGCCAACCAGTGATGCCAGATGAGGGATTTTTGCCCCTATCTCGCTGCCCTCACCACGCTGCCCGTGCTAGGCGCGTCAGGGGAAGGCTTGCGCCGCTCGTAACAAATCTCGTCTCGATTGCGCTTTACGTTGTCTCGCCCCACCCACTTCACAACAGCCACTGCGCGGGCTTTTATGAAATGAGTTATGGAAGATTTCTTAATGAATATATATAAATATTATATATATAAATAAATAAATGATGAAAGTGAAGAAATATATAAAACGCTCACTAATTTTGCAGCCGTCAGCAAATGAATAGTGCATTACAATATCCAACACCAAATTGTAGTCCTTTACACGAAAGGTTCATTACAATTTATTCAATAAAAAGGAATTGTTATGCTCTACTCACGTCCCAGGTCCTACCACGTGGAGGTCGCTGCATAAGGACCCACCCGTGGGGCCGTTGCTGTGTTTGTATATCCAAGCAAATACGAAAACAGGAAAGACCCCTCTCTATCCCTCCAACAATTAAACGTCTTATTTCTTCATTAAACTAAGAGCAACAAATAAAATATCAGGAGTACAAATTGAAAATGCGGGATTTTTTTCTATTTTTGAACGTTTATTCTGAAAAAATGGTAACAAATGAATTATTCAAAGTATTGTCCATCGCTAGCCACAACTTTTTCCCATCTTTCTGGTAATTTACGGATACCGTCGCGAAAAAATTCGGCCGGCTTGGCTGCTATCCAGTCATCGACCCATTTTTGGGCTTCTTCGTAAGAATGGAAGCGCTGGTCAGCTAGGCCATGTGTCATCGATCGGAAAAGGTGGTAATCGGAAGGAGCAATATCTGGGCTATACGGCGGGTGGGGTAAGACTTCCCATTTCAGCGTTTGTAGGTATGTTTTGACCGGCGCTGCAACATGTGGCCGAGCGTTGTCATGTTGCAAAATTACTTTGTCGTGTCTTTGCTCGTATTGTGGCCGTTTTTCTTTGAGTGCGCGGCTCAAACGCATCAATTGAGTTCGGTATAGTGCTCCTGTGATGGTTTCGTTCGATTTCAATAGCTCATAATACACCACACCCAGCTGGTCCCACCAAATACAGAGCATGAGCTTGGCGCCGTGAATATTTGGTTTGGCCGTCGATGATGATGCATGGCCGGGGTAACCATATGATTTTTTGCGCTTCGGGTTATCGTAATGGATCCACTTTTCATCACCAGTGACAATGCGATGCAAAAAACCCTTCCGTTTTTGCCGTTCGAGCAGCAGTTCGCATGCAAAAAAACGGCGCTCGACGTCTCTCGGCTTCAGCTCATACGGCACCCAATGTCCTTGCTTTTGGATCATTCCGAGGGCTTTTATACGATGGGAAATGGCTTGTTGTGTCACTCCCAATGAATCTGCGAGCTCTTGTTGAGTTTGACACGAGTCTTCATTGAGTATTGCCTCCAATTCAGCATTCTCAAACTTTTTCACTTGGCCCGGCCGCTCTTTGTCCTCAACGTCAAAATCACCACTTCTAAACCGCACAAACCATCTCTCGCACGTTGAAACCGATGGAACATGACTCGGATAAGCCTCGGAGACCAATCGATGTGCTTCAGCAGCACTTTTCTTCAAATTAAAGAAGTAAATTAAAACTTCCCGCAAATGCTGTTTTGTTGGCACGAAACTCGACATATTGAGAGCTCAAAAAAACTATGAATTTGACACTGCGACAAATTGACACATACTGAAAATTAAAGCTATAAGACGTAGCTTTGACATGAACATAGTCACAGTACTGCCTGATGCGTATAGCGTTAGTAACGCCATCTGTTATCAAACCCGCATTTTCAATTTGTACCCCTGATATGATTTCGCAAGAACAGTATTGTCTGTTCAGATAAAAAATAAATAATGTTTTCAAATAAAAAATTAAATAAATTTCTGTTTTTGTCTTAGGTTAATGGAATGCGCCATGAAAAGTTAATAAAAGCCAAGTTACAAATTTGGAAAAAAATAAATTACTATATATAATCAACGGTATTATATTATATCTTTCTAAATTAATAAATAATAAATAAATATATTTCTCTTTTTTCTTAAGTTTATGCAATGCATTATACATAATGTTATATTCATTTTTATTAACATTTATCTTTATGTAACGCGTTCGATTTACTTTATTTTCAGTTTTTTAACGTACCTATTACGATATTCATTTATTTTTCTTTATATTTATTCGTGTTTATATTTTTATATTGTTAATTTATTTCATAACCGATTATTCCCGAAGAACTATTTAATTATAAAATCACAAAGTTTTAAGGAACTATTTAGTCGTTATATCACAAGTTATTTTGCACAGAAATTATGGTAATTTGGTTTAAGCAATCAATCTTTTTATTATATTCACTTATTTATCCGATATTACGTCGAGATGAAAACTTTCATCGGTAACACGCAAGTTGGATAAGAAAAACTTGTTTATTTGACGTTCGGCTGTTCAGTCGAATATAATTTGTTATTGCAGTGAAGCTCGATGTGTCGAGATTGTACTTTAAAAGTTTTACAAGTAAGGTTTGCACTCTGAAAAGCTGATCTCAGTTGACAAATAGCATTCAGGCAATTGTGGCCTATTTTATTACGTTTTTTTGACTTTACATCAGTGACGATGGAAAAAATACGTTCAGCTTCTGCGTTCGAAAGGGGAAGCGACAATATTACTTGTACTAATTTTTCTAAAGTGGGAAACATTTGTTCCTCCAACACATTTTTAACTTGCACAACCTCTTTCCAGTATGAATCTACTTCGAGAGTGAGGAATCTCTGTTTTTCTTCTTCGGTAAAAAAGGAGGGTAATGAATTCCATTCGAACGTCATCTTCGCGAGGTCGAAAGTTCCAAAGCGCTTAGCAATATTAGATAAATCTTTAACACTTCCTCTGTCTTTCACTTCAAGAGCGATACTAGGGGTCGAAAATTGCAAATTGTTTAAAATTGAATTTTTAATTGGAAGTCGACACGTCATCTCTGTTACAGCCGTGATATAAATTTCTAATCAAGTTTTTCTTATTTCATTAGCGTGGTCGAACGAAAATTTTGTAACGAGTGTCTGGCACTCTGCACCGAGGAAAACCTGATCGAGGGGGATGCAATTCTCAGGATGAGCGACGTTCAAGGCGCCTGACGCTAGATCTTTCTGAACTTTCGGTTTCAAAAAGTTGGACCCAAACGTCACGATCAGTTGCCTACTACTCTCTACCAGCTGGTTGATTAGCACTTTTCTTCCCTGGAAGAGGGCATTGAAGCTATTGAAAATGGATAAAACATATTTTAAGAACAGCAAGTATGCTTTAATAACATCGTTAGTTAAATTCGACAAAATTATTTCTGCTGACTAAAGCTTGTCCTCATTGATGGCAAGTGCAAAATACATTTTTAACACATCCCAATTTTCTATGAGTCGGTCGACGCATTTCTGCATCGAGAGCCATCTCGTATCCGACAATTAAAAAAAATTTTTTTTCTTTATGTCTAAAAGCTCTTGAAACTCTCGAAGTACTGCAGTACGTCTCGCGCTGCCGGACACGTACGTGGCAATACTTTGGATTAAATCTTTGCAGGAGCGAGGCAACTTAGAACATGCTTTTACTGGCAATTAAAGCAGAAGAATGACAAATGCAATTTAATACGACAAGACCAGGCGCGTCCGATTGCAATCGAGTCATAAATGAATTATGTATCCCTGTCATTACCGATGCATTGTCAGATGCCATGCCGACAATGTTAACAATAGGGATCCCTTTTGACTCGAATCAAGATTTAAAGGCCGCGTATAAATTTTCAGCCGAACAGTTAACAGCTTTTAATTCTACTTTAATTCTACTTGCTTTAATTCGAACAGCTGGGTGACTACTGTCTTAGTGTCGGGCGATACAAATCTTACTGAAACACACAGGGATTTTGTGTCGTTGATGTCAGTGCTCTCATCGACGAGCACTGAAAATTTTGTAATTTTTAAAATTTCAACCAATTTCTCTACTTCGCGCCTGCCGAGACAATTTGTAATAATTTCTGTACATTTTGTCCGGCCGAGCGTTATGTCCTGCAAGATTCGCGAGTCTTCGGCAATTTCTTGAAGGAGTGGTACCAAATGTTCCACGGTCTCGATTGCAATATTATGCTCAGCAAAAAATGCTGACAATATAATTTCCGCGGATTTTACTTTAATTTTATGTGCATTCTCCTTATCCACCTGTTGTTGAGAAGCAGGCATCACATCGGCAGATGCTGCGAGTGCCACATTCTGTATATGACGTATCCTTGCAGCGTGCTTCAGGATCTCGCTTTTGCCACACTTCAAAGTTTTCTGGCAGACAGTGCAGAACGATTTCTCAGGATCGTCCTGCACTGCTTGTAACCAGCCAGAAAACTCGGGTATTAATAGCCACTGATTTCTAAAAGATTTTCTTACTCGTTTTGCCGGTGACTCTCCTTGAACGTCCTCTCGAGTGCTGGCTCCAGCACCATAATCCACCGAATCCATCGTAAATTTCAGCTCGATTCACTAAATACCGATTGATAGAATTGACACTTGCGACTTGACAATTGTATGTTAATGAGTATGAGTACATTATATCCGGCTCGAAGGACCAAAAAATGTATGATAATTGAGTATGATAGTGAGTATGAGTAAATTATATCTAATCTATCGACAGGTAGCAAGTCGATACATTCGCACGTAGCATGTCGAGTGACAGATGCGAATATTAAGATTAAGGATCCTGGTGACAAGTATAAATAATTAAATGAACTCAGTAAATTAACAATAATAAAATCAATGTTTATTGAAATTATGTAACATTGGTTGCATGAAAAAAATACCTGTTGATTATGATAAATATATTACTGTGATTGGTCCGGCCTGCGTGTTGATGTACTGTTGGTGAGTGGGTCTCAGGCCTCTGAGTTGCCTTGGTGATTCCGTGTGGTTGATCCTGGTGATCAGGTCTGATTGTAGAGCTCGAATAATGCCACACGGCAGGCTGATGAGAGTCCGGACGCCGATGATCGGTGCTAAGCAGAATGGCGTCTGTGCAGCCAACGAGCGAACCACGCCGTTGACGTTTATGTGAATGGTTCTATGGTTCTGGTGATCTGCTATGATTTTCACTAACACTGAGTTGAAACACGGGTGATTTGACCAAGAATGTACTACACTATAGAAATGAATGCGCACTAAAGTGATTAGAACGAGTGAATATCCCCGTGAGTTTTACGCGGGAACGTGTACTGCGAGCGACTCCAGTGAGAACAATGGCCACATCCGTCGACCACGCGGCAGAGTATCAAGAAGACGGACGTGCGTCACAGCTTGCTGGTGATTTGCTGTCAGCGATGGAAGGCGAGACTTGTGAGTGGTCTTGCAGATGGGGCCACGCTAACAGCGTTGGCCGCTTGAGTGAGCTTCGATCGAGGATGTGAGCAGATGGACAATATGCATGAGTGCGCGGTCGATAAATCGATATAGCATACCTGCGAGCTATACCATATGACGCGAGGCGTCAGATGATTGTGACTGTAGCGTGTGCATGAGTTGAGTGTGTACTTGGTAAGCGTGAAAACTGAACAACAATAATGAAAGCTTTTATCTATTAAGTATTTATTTATATACCGTAACCAATTAAGCTGCACTACACTGAACCTCGACCGGCGACGGTTGACTGTTGATCAACATCACCCTTCCACGACTGAAAATGTTCGCTGTTATCGGTTGCAGTTAATTGGAATCTATAAAATGACAGACCATGCTGCCACCAAGAAGTTAAATGCTGATGTCGGAAAACTCACATGATTGACGATATTAATGTCAGCACGGATAAGTGATATTAATAGTGCAATACTTAATCCCAAAGAAGTTCCCTAACGCAGTGTTAGCACTCGAGCTGATACATTTTTTTTGTCGCGACAATTTACTTTTTGACTGCATTGTCGTGACAAAAATACCAAGCTCTACACTTTTTGATTCGTCTGATTCCTGCTAAGCGCATACGAAGCAATATTTGGACTGTGATTGCATCATTAACGCAAGTACTCTGAGAAAAAAATTTATTTCATGTTAACGAATCTAGAGTTGGATATGGTAAAATAAATGTTTAGTTATCATTACCAAATTTTAGTTGGGCTAAATAATATTGGTTTGGGTCAAATAAAGTTAGAAAACATTTGCTAACAATTAAAAAATCTTATTTGGCTCGACTTTAATTTAATTATAATAATTAAACATTTATTTCGCTATATCCAGCTCAATATTTGTTAATATTGAATAAATTCTTTTCTCAGTGTACACTTCAATCACGGGTGAGGGTGCCGTTCCTATACTGGAAGCTCTTTCCGCGCAAAGCAGAATCTATAAAATGACAGACTATACTGTCATAAAGCAGTTATGTGTTGATGTGCGAAAATGCACATGATTAACGATATTAACGTCAGCACGGATAAGTGATATTAATAGTGCAACATCAAATGCCAGAGAAGCTGGGTAACGCAGTGGTAGCTTTCTAGACTGATAATTCGAAAATAGTAGATTTGAATCTCGAACTAGTCAATACGCATTTTTTTTCTCGCGACGATTCACTTTTGAAAAGTGAATTGTTGCAACAAAAAGACAAAATCGAAACATTTCGTTATACGACATACTAAGTATCTATGTCATTTACACTACAAGATGTATTTTCTCGATTCTTACTGAAAAACCGCTACAATATCATGAATTTCTTACAAATACTAATGAAAAACACATAAAAGATCGACAATTTCAATAATTAATGAAAACAAACATTTTATCCATCGATTAAGAGCACACAGAAATAATAGTACAGCTAATAACTGCATTCATTCATTTTGTACTTTGAACGTTTGAACAGCGCGCGGCGTAGTGAGACTTGAGAGACGTCAGCGCTGCCTGACTGTTGATTGGTCAGTGAGCCGAGTCTGCGCACGGTGTAGTGTGTGACGTCACACCCTGCCTGACTGTTGATTGGTCGGTGAGCCGGGTCTGCGAAGTGTGTGACGTCACACGCTGCCTGACTGTTGATTGGTCGGTGAGCCGAGTCTGCGCACGGCGTAGTGTGTGACGTCACACGCTGCCTGACTGCTGATTGGTCGGTGCGCCGGATGCGCGCAGTAGGCGCTAAAACAGACCCAGTGGAGAGGGTACCCAAAAGGGACGAAAAATCCCTCATCTGGCATCACTGCATCACTGCTCCATAGCCGTCTGAATCCATTGATTTGGCGCATCATTAGCTATTCAAGGAGCAAAGGCAAGCAAAGAGACGCAATAGAGAATAACATTGAAGGTTTTTTTTCGATATATATATAAAGCGTCAGAGAAGCACAGGGCGTAATTGAAAGATGAATATTGTGTTAAAATCCAGCATCTTGCTGGTGAGTATTAACTCTCTGTCAGTTAACATTTTTATTCGTGATTGTCTTTTTTGTATGGTTTTAATCTTGCGTTGTTCCAGGTTAGCAGACCTCATAGAATTTTAAAAGCACTTATGACGGGTTTGATTTGGAGCGATTCTCCTGATCATTACCATCCAGAGAATTGCGAACCCAGAATACCATCTTACGTTGAACGCGAGGGTGAAAGTACGGATCTCAAGCGAGCTCGGTGAGATTTTCTTCTCACTAAATGTTTTAAAAGCTACGTAAAAGTGGATAAGCTGAGAGTTAACGTTTTATTGATTATAATGGATTGTCTCGTTACCTTTGATGTTTATGAATACAAACATAAAGTAACAAAAGTATGTTAAACTAACTTTCATAAAATAATAGTATAATAACGAGCATTCGTTGAATAATTTTACGGAGTTCAATTTTGTGTTGGATAGTGAGATATAATCATCAAATAACAATTGCTTTATTTACTTTATTCATAATATTGTCTTTAGTTAAATTTCTTGAATAACGACACCATGTATACCATGTAATGACAACATCAGGAATCGATTTAATCTGAACCCTTATAGTATACAGGTAATATAGTGATTTTTATTTATTTCTGTGAACGCTGCACATAATTATTTTATCCATCAGCTTATTGGATGTTTCTGCTTAGAGTTTAAGAAAAAAATGTTGGAGGCTTCATTGATGATGAAACGATACCCTGTCTGCGTCATTAAACCAGTAATAAACCAAAGACCATATTAGGTGGGATGCCTGACTAATACAGGCATTTGCTATTTCTCGTATCATTATGAGAACAATTTCACCAATTTATTTTTCCCAGTTGTGATGATGAATTATTCAATTTTTTACTTTGAATAAATAATTTTGCCCATAACCTAGATATCTAAGTTTTACCTAGCTAAATCCGAAAACAACTCCTAAAAATGCCATAACAATTTATATACAATAAAGTAATCTCTGAGTACAAGTAGTCAGATGGCTGAGACGATAGCGTGTCAGTTTGCATGCACGAGGTGCCAGGCTCGAATCTTGGTTTGTGAATTTTGTTAAAAATTGAAGTGATTTATTTTTAACTGCAATTATTTGAAGCCTTTTACCTATAGATTAGTTTCATTATTGATTCCATCTATGTTATAATAATCATAATGACCCAAACAAAAATAATGATTGTCAAAACCAATTAACATTGATGTAGCTATTGATGGTTGACGGTTTTTTAAAAACTATTTTTAAATTATGTGCAAATCCTTAATACATTTTGCAGAGGTAAACCAAATTTTAAGGACTTTCTAAAAATGTTCAAACTGCAATTATTACATTAAAATAATTACTTTTTTATTTAATGTTATATTAAATATTGTGCGTCTAAAATAAGAATTTCGCCAATCTACACTTCTTATTGCAAAAATATATGTTGTCATGTAATAATTAATTTGTGTTTGATAACATTTCTTAAACAAAAAAAAGTTCGTAGTACAAAAAAACGAATCATGGTGGATCACTTTAAAATCAGCAGTAGAAAATGAAATAACGATAATCGAAGTATGTATTTTCTTTGTGGAATAACAAATTACTATTTTACTATTTTTGATTTTATATATAATTAATTAAATATAATTTTTTAGCGCATGGCTTCTGAGAAATCTGTACCTCTACATTATTGCACAGTCTTTAAACATATTTAGGATATAATTCTAAGGAATTGTATTATTTGTCTGGAAGGTTCGAATACCATGAATATAGGAAAAATAGTAGACGTATTGAATGAAAATCCGCGTCACAGACTGGACACTGGTGCTTTTGGTACGATTGGTGCATTTCTGGGATTTGATATCGCCACTGCACTTTATTACAAAAATAGAGCGAGTGATAAAAGAGTAATTTGGGTTGAGGGTGATCACGCTTTTGGGTTGTCTGGAATGGGGATTAAAAAAATTGAGATCAGATTTGTAGTTAAAAAGTAAATTATTAAATACTCCCTTCGTCTCTCTCAAAGTCGCTGTCGCAAACAAGTAATTTTAAACGCAAACGAGTACGTAAAAAAAGTAAGCATAAATGTTTAAACCACCATGACGGTCAGTTTCACGCTGTGCACTGACTGTATTACTATATTTTCGGCCCCTAGCTACAATCCGACGTCTACAGGCCGACATGGTATCAGGATACATTTACGGCCGTTTTCTGTTCAGTCTCGCCCTCTTCCTTCCTAATCTGACCATAGGAAGATAGCACTCCTTCCCTCTAGTCTCCATGCCGGAGAACATCGATTTACATGGAAGCACAGGCCTTATGGGAGCGTTTGGCAGACTTTTTTGGAGTGATCGGCTAGTGATCACGCCAGCCACCGCGAGCGCTGCCTGTAGTGGTGTGCACAAATCTACTGCCATATGGCTAGTTCCGCCCTCTTACTATGCGACAAGAAGTGTGCGCTTCTGAAATGCTTGAGATCGCAGTACTTCTCGCTCGTATTCATATAATTATCCCACAAAGCAAGCGGAACTGTAAATGAAAGTGCATCTTTTCATAGTACATTGACTATTAATAGTGAAAAGAAAGACATTTGAGCCGTATAAAGCGTACGCTTCTAGCTCGAAAACTTCAAGATTCCGTTTTGATTCCTACACCTGTATTTTTTTTTTCTTGTCATACGAAAGCTAACAAATGGTTGGCCTGATGTTAACGTTTATCCTTTTTTCAGATGTAATGTATGTCCGATTAAATGTGACAAGACATCTATCGTTATTTTACTTCATATTTTATGGGAAAAGGATCCTCGAGCTAAAATGATGTGAAAATAAAAGTTCTTATCAACACATTATGGAATGCATACAAATGAATGTTAAATGTGTTCTCCAAAAATGCTGTTTTTTTAGATTATTAATAATTACATGATATTCGATGTAAAGACGATTTGAAGAGTTATTTTAATTAAAACCATTATTGGTTTTTTATTAAACGGATAATGAAAAAGTTTTAACGGCTGTAGTGTTGAATATCTTGATTAAAATGAATTGTACGTGTATTCCTTTGCATCGTATTGTTATCCTTCGGGATTCCTCATATTTCATTCATAACAAAAAACTGCATTTTAGATCGAACTTCTAATTGCACCATTCAAAAGTTTGGACGCGAAAATATACATTACATTTTTATCGCAATGATCGGAAATTTAATTCGATTAACGATGAGTTCAAACTTTCGGTAAAATATTGCGGTGAGGCACTGTTTGAAAATGCTTTAGCATTCTGCTACGCGTGCAGTACTACGCACTGCAGACTGGCGTGGGCAACTGCTTGCTGTTGCTGTTTCGCGGCAGCACCTCATGGAAGCAGTAAATTCGCACTGGGTCAGCGTGCCAAGCAACAAGTCGCTGCGCGCACGCGTCCTTCGACTGCTTGGCGAGACAACGGCTGCTTCATATATCGCAGCCATCTTGCGTTTTGCTCTTGCACAGCTTTCACTGTTTCCGTGATTCGTGAGCGCTTATCATAGTTCTGTGCATTTTCAGTGTTCTCATCGTTCCACTCTGCCGTGGCCCGATCGCGATAGCACATCTCATCGCTTACACCGATTAACATAATCGTGTGTGGTAACAAGCTTACCTCACTTTATTCCACCTTTTTCTGTCCTCATTTTGATATATCATTTTCCATATTTTACCTGTTTTATTTGTATATTTTCGTCTACGGCATTTGCCAGGTGGAGCAATAACTGCTACTGTAAATCACATCCGTGTAACGGGTGGGCTGAAAAGTTCGTAGGCTAACATAGAAAAAATCTTTTTTTTTATAAAATTTGATTTTATTATTCAATATAGTTGCCTTCGAGGGCGATACAACGATTATAGCGGTCATACAATTTTTCGATACCATTTTTATAGTACGATTTGTCTTTAGCCTCAAAATAGGCTTCAGTTTCGGCGATTACCTCTTCATCGGCGCTAAATTTCTTTCCAGCGAGCATTCTCTTGAGGTCTGAGAACAGGAAAAAGTCGCTGGGGGCCAGATCTGGAGAATACGGTGGATGCGGAAGCAATTCGAAGCCCAATTCATGTAATTTTGCCATCGTTTTCATTGATTTGTGACACGGTGCATTGTCTTGATGAAACAGCACTTTCTTCTTCTTCAAATGGGGCCGTTTTTCCGCGATTTCGTCCTTTAAACGCTCCAATAACGTTACGTAATAGTCGCTGTTGATGGTTTTTCCCTTTTTAAGATAGTCGATGAATATTATACCATGCGCATCCCAAAATACTGATGCCATAACCTTGCTAGCCGACTGTTGCGTCTTTCTACGCTTTGGAGTCGGTTCATCACATGCAGTCCACTCGGCTGACTGTCGATTGGACTCCGGTGTGAAATGATGGAGCCATGTTTCATCCATTGTCACATATCGACGCAAAAATTCGGGTTTATTACGATAGAACAGCTCCAAACACTGCTCAGAATCATCAATTCGTTGTTGTTTTTGGTTGATTGTGAGCTCGCGCGGCACCCACTTTGAACAGAGCTTTCGCATACCCAAATATTCTTTCACGATATGTCCAACACGTTCCTTTGATATCTTTAGGGTCTCAGCTATCTCGAATAACATCACTTTACGGTTATCCAAAATTATTTTGTGGACTTTTTTGATGTTTTCATCGATAACAGCCTCTTTGGGGCGTCCACTGCGTGCATCGTCCTCGGTGCTCATTTCGCCTCATTTAAATTTAGCAAACCACTTCTCAACGGTTGATTTTGCTGGTGCAGAGTCCAAATAATGTTTATCAAGCCCAGCCTTGGCTTCCACAGTATTTTTCTTCGCCAAAAAGCAATGCTTTATTAACACACGAAATTCCTTTTTATCCATTTTTTCAAACTAACAAAAGTTGCTTCACTCAAAATGCTATATCTCACAAACTAATAGTGCGACAGCTGTTAAATTTATACACGTGTCTTTTGAAGGTTACGGCTAACTAAAAATCATATGGATTTAATACTAGTAGCGCCATCTATGTGTCAGTCTACGAACTTTTCAGCCCACCTGATACTGCTTATTAATTCACCTGCAACATTTCACAGTCCACTTCATCTCCATCATACTGAATTCTCAAACAGGCACAATTATTATTTATTGTTACCAGCTTGTAAATAATAATAAATTTTATTTTCGATGATAATACAACTGTTATTATTATTATTATTATACCATGTAAAATCTTCCTGAAACTTTTCACACGAGTCGGGTCGCAGCCCTCGCCAGTTTGCAGCTATTTTCGCCCAAATATTATTAACGGGTGTCTCATTCTATGGTAATATTAATTTTTTAAATAAAGTGAGTGATCTTTGTAACTTTCGTTAATTTGGAGCTATCGAGCTAAAATGTCTACAAGAATAGGCCAGAGGACAAGATTTGTCGGTATTGAGTTTGGCAATAATCTATTTTCGCTCTAACAGCAAGAATACTTGGTTTCGAATTTGGTGAGAATCAAACGAGGAATTTAAATGTTTTAAAAGTGCAACGTTACTAAATTTGGTACGGTTTTTTTTTTTTTTTTTAATCTGTTTTTCATCTTTGACAAAGCTTTCTCTGAGGTGACTTTGTCCGCGGTAAAAGAAACCGCGCATCAGCCCGCTCAACCATTAATCCCTTCTATATATATTGTCTCAAAGTACCTGAAAAGCTAGGAGTCCGCTTGGTTTCTAACGCCGCGTGAGTTTGTCGATTATTTCATTTTTATTATACTACTACTAAAGAACAGTCCCACTGATAACTCATCCACATTTATTTGGTGAAACACGATGACCGTTAATATTAACATTAGGGATACATGAGTGTGAGAGAGAACGGTAGACTTCCCAGAAGTCACCCGCTCAAAAAATTTGTATGTAGCCTGTTAGGCATGAGCACGAGAGAGATGACAGAAAAGCGGCGTGCCATTAGATTCGTTCTATGTATGTGTGGCATCGATACACGTCACGCAATCTTCAGGTGGAAATCATAACTACTTTTTCTCTGCTAAATCTTAACACGGGCTCTGTGCCTCCATGTAAATCTCTGTTCTCTGCCTGGGCACGTTCCCTTGCAAAGATCACGGTTTTGAAATACTGTCATTGGCTCTAGTATAATTTAAAAGCAGTACACAATCTAAAATCAGTAAAACAGTTTGTACTTAAAAAGAAACTGTCAAAAGTAACGGATGAATAGATTGCTCTCCACTAACACTATCTGTGTTTTTTCTGCCTTCACCACCGGGATATGTTGTGTAATTCATATCCAGGTTTCACATTCATAACATATTTTACAGATAAATAGAATTGTAAAAAGTGCAAACTAAAATGTTGTATTAGGTGTACAACTTTGCTTCCGTCGTTGTCCTATCGATGGTTTTAGCGGTAAGTAGTTGTCGAAATAAATAGATCATAGACGTCAGACTATGTGAACTTGGTACCCGACTTTGGAAAATCCCAATTAAAAAAAAATTCTTATAGAGAATCGTTTGTAGTTGATTGTAGTGAAAGAATTTCCGTTTGTAGTTGAAAAGAAAAAGAGTTAGAAACATTTTTTTTCTTAATTTTTTGTTCATAAACAAAAAAGTTTTTACAAACGAAAAAATGGTATTACAAACAACTACAAACAAAACTCTATAAGAATTTTTCAAAAAATTTCGATTTGTCCAAAGTCGGGTGCCAAGTTCACATAACCCATATGTCAGCCATAGAGATACATCTTACGACGTTGTTAAACATGAATATTCAAATAAAGTAGCTATGTATTACCAAACCAATTCGAATTTTAGTACTAGAGGGATCGGCATAAATAAAATGGAAGGAAAGAAGTTATAAACATTTTTTGTTATTAATTTTTTTTTATAAACAAAAAAATTACTACAAACGAAAAAAACGGTACTACAAATAACTAGAAGGTAAACGAAGTTACTACAAACGAAACAAAATTTACTACAAACGAAAAAAACGGTACTACAAATAACTAGAAGGTAAACGAAGTTACTACAAACGAAACAAAATGCTACTACAAATAAAAGAACGCTACTATAAACAAAACAAAGTTACTGCAAACGAAAAAAACGGTACTACAAACAAAACAAAGTTACTGCAAACGAAAAAAAACGGTACTACAAACAACTAAAAGGTAAACGAAGTTACTACAAACGAAATTAAGTTATTACAAATGAAAAAAATGGTACTACAAACGAAACGGAGTTACTATAAACGAAAAAAATGGTACTACAAACAACTAGAAGGTAAACGAAGTTATTACAAATGAAAAAAATTACTACAAACGAAATTAAGTTACTACAAACGAAAAAAATGCAACTACAAATAAAAGAACGCTACTACAAACGAAAAAAAACGGTACTACAAATGTTCAGTTTTTGCACCTATAACGCACACAATCAACTCCTGCACGCGCCACGCTCACAAGACTACGTCGCTTCGCGTCATGTGGTACCGCTCACAGGCATACTCTACCGATGTATAGACGAAGCAAAGCTACTAGTGTGGTCCCAGCGGCATGACCACTCACAGGACTTACATTCCGTCGCTGGCGGCGAATCAAAACTCACGCGAGTTCTGACGCACTGTCCGCCCACTTGACACACTGCTTCGTGGTCAACGGCTGTAGCCATTGTTATCCTCGAATCATTCGCGCAAGTAAGCACGCGTCACCTCCCATTTTCATTTCAATTAGTCTCACTCAGTTCGGCGAACTCAGTATTGTAGTGTATTAAACTCATTGTCAAATCATGTGCAGTTCAACTTAGTGCAAGTGCAAACCACGTACATTCACCACAAACTCAGCAACACTAACAAAACTATCAACGATTTTATGTTGACATATCATCATGTTGCATGGTAGCATAATGAACAGTGAGTACTTCAGGTTAGCATGAGTTTATTGTTCCAATGATAAGCCATCCAAATATTGATAATTGCGCGATAGGTAATGATGGTGTGCCCTTGATGATGTTAGGCTTGATAACCTGTCCATAAATATCTGCATCAATTATGATGTTAATCGACCGTGGTATGAGAAAGTCCGGATCCGCCAGCTTCAGTTTCACTATGTGAGACCATGTCCGAGCTGGTGACTCAAATCATGGTGAATGCGTTATGTTTGTGTTGAGAATGTGATCCAGTACCGTGACTTTCTCCTTGGTGTGAGTGGAGTACATGGTAAGTTGAACCGAGTCACGTGCTGCGTTGAGTGTCTTCCGCCAATCCCCGCTATCGAAATTAATGAGTGCTCGCGTAGTGTGTTGGGTTTTCGGAAGAGCTCTTCCATAATGAAAGTCAATTCCGACCCTGGATCGATGAGAAGACGTGCCTGGTAAGTTAATGCCGATGAGTGAATGAGTGCGAGTGCGGTAGCTAGTATGGTTGAGCATGTCCGTGTAAGTTGAACCGATGAGAGAACGACTGCGCCAACACCCTAGTGTGTTGACGACTGTGTATCGTGTGGTTGAGCGTCGGTTGGTGTTGCAGGCGGTGCTGCAGGATGCAGCATTGTGTGGTGCCTGTCTGATCACTCTGCAACTCCTTGTTGATTGATATGACGTGGTATTGTGCCGTCCCAGGTAGCTGTAACACAGCCTAGATTTCTCCGCCATATTGCGCCGTGCAGCCACTGTGAGCTGGCGAAACTCCGGACACATCACGATGAAATGCCCGAAATTCCGACAGCAATCATAGGGATACACGGGCCCGGTAGTGCGTGACGGCGGAGTACTGTGGTCTGTGTTACCCGATGCATGATGTGAAAATGCTCGGTGAGTCCCGGCCTTCGTTGGAGCAGGATTCGCCGACGACGTACGATGCTGGTAGTGAGTTTTGGAGTGGCCTGCACCATCTCCAATGCTCTTATCTTTGTCTCGGCGAACTCCTCGATCCTGGCGAAGGTCGGGAATTCAGATGAGCGGCTCAATGTCGTCTCCCAGGCTTCGCGTGCGGTTCGGTCCAGCTGCCTTACCAACACGCAATCCCAAAGTTCCTCCTTCGTTGCCCGCTAAGAAAGAATTTTGTTTGCCTCGGAGATCGACGTCACCAGAGATGAGAGCCAGCTCGCATCCCTAGAGATTAGTGCCGTGGTGAATAGAACGTCCAACCGTTCCTGCACCAGTAACCGCTCATTCTCATAGCGAGACGTGAGTGTCTCCCAAGCTAGGTTAAACGATTCGCTGGTGAGAACGAACCGAGAGATAAGCTTTGCCGCCGGATCTGAAACGCAGCCGCGCAGATATATCAGCCGCTCGACATGGGTAGCTTGGTGTTCGAGATGACCAGCGACGTGAATAAATCACGGAACGCTGGCCATTCGGCATACTCGCCTTCAAATGTCGGCAGCTTTATTTGGGATCTTGGCGGCGTGATTACTGGTGCAGGTAGATGAGGTTGAGCCAGCTTCTCTATGGCCTCCCTTGCAGCAATCTTACCGTTGAGAGCCAACTTGGCCTCAACCATTTGCAAATTATTTACAAAGTAGTCGTGGTCCATGTACGTTGCCGACCAAGAGTTTTTCCGGGAGCTCGTGCTCCTTACGGAAGTCGCTGTGGAGCTCGTCGATCTGCTCATCCATGGTATCGAGCAAGGCCATGGAGACTGGTTGAGATCCCTCGTCAAGCGTCGTCCAAATGTGATGCAGTGCCTCGTACCTTCGCTGCTGCGACTGAACCTTCAGCGCTAGCTCGGTTGCCAAGCGAGCTGGTGATCGGGTTCGTTTTGTAGTGGTAGTGCCTTCAGGGACCAGCAACGTCTTCTTCTCCTCAGAATCACCGGGCGCCACGCCGGCGTCTGATAAGTTGCGCTCGGACATTACTGGCCTGAGAACCCCTTAAATGAATAAAAACAGCGAAGATGCTTCGCAAAGTGCTACTTTACCCAAACGGCTGCTTGACGAGTACCGATGAGCCGATGAGGGGAGACTGCGAGGAATATCCACAGAGTCCCACATCGAGATGAATGCCGAAGGTAGAAAACCCTGGTCTTCTCCTGAGCATGTGTCGAAATCCGGCTCGAAGGACCAAAAATGTTGAGAATTCCTTGTTGTTGTCGAATCTCTAAGATATTGAAAAGGAATGAGTTTTCAGTCACGACAGGTGTGAAATAACCAGACCAAAGATGTAGGTAGAGAAAGTGGTTGATTATTCTACCATCGACTTGCTTAACTACAAACAAAAAATATTTTTAAATTGCACAAATGAATTTAGAGTGAATTTGATGAGATGCACATTCAATTATGTTTATTGTGTGCTGAAATTTGTGAGATGAAACGTGGTGCAGATCACGCCACGAGGTGAGACTTTTGAGGATGCACAAATGAGATTTCTCCACCTCACCAACATTGAATTTAGTTAAATTATGAAGGTGCACGTTTACCGAGTTTTTTGAGTCCTGTTGAGCACGTATTGGTTGAGTTGATCCGAAATGAAGCTGTGAAAATGTCCGAGGTGAGAGTAGAGGAAGTTGCTGTCCAAGCGGGTTTCACGAGCAGTGTCAAAATCTTTAAGATGGCTGTGCAGTATGAACGCGTCGTTGTGAGACGCCTAAGTCAAGCGAGAGAGATGGCTTCTCGCTTGAGTAGCATGCCTGCGAAGCGCTATCTTCGCGACAGCCGAGCGTAGCACATCACTTAGTAGCAACAGGTCAATGCACGGCGATTATGGATCGCCGTGCGTTAGCTTATTTTCCAACATGATGAGTATTGTGAAATATTTCAGGAAGTTTCAAAATACAAATCGCAACATGATTGAAATAACTAAAGCTACAGTACTTGCTTTTATCTTAAACGAAATGCTTTCAGCTAAACTATCTGATTTTACCTGTAAATCACTTGAAAACGATATAATTTCATCAATATAACAATATTAGCCTCTCAAGATGTGGTTAATTAGAGTTGGCTCGAGGTAGGCAGAAATGTACTTTCGGTGTACAATTCGGTGAGCCGTCAATAGAAACTGGAAACGACTTTCGATGCATACAAACATAGGATATTTATTTTGGGCACCGCACATTTCCGAGAATATTCCGAGAATCCACCAATAAAATGTATATATTCAAACGGCTTCTGTCCGCCTTTATCATATGTTTCTTGGACGCTGCAAGTGGAAAGCTCCTCTGTATCTCGAATAACAAAGTTAAATCTAGGCGCACTATGTATGGGAAACAATAGAACCAGATATCATCTTATCTGGGCTAACTCTGACGCCTGAGTATCATTGGGATCTCATTCATCGGTGCTCATCACTCACTAAGCTGTGTCGTCTCACTTCATTTTGTCTCAGGGTAGTGGCCAGAATGAAGAGAAGGTTACAATTGGCTGGAACAACTCCACTCACAGCACAAGAGATGACTGCAGCCAACGTCTTCTCGACGAAAGCAATGCAAGCGGTTTTTTTAATACGAATTACAAGCCCTGCGGTCAGGCTCTGTTCTGCCATCCTCTCATCCCTTCAGTACAAAGGAAGGCATCTTGCCATTCTGCCTCGTCGCGCTCGGTTCTCAACTCTCATTATTGATCAAGCTCATCTGCGGACTCTTCACGGAGATACTCAGCTCACATTAGGTCAAGTACGGTTAACTCATTGGATCGTCGGCGGAAGAGCTCCTGTAAAAACTTATATTTTGCGTTGCATTGTGTGTGCTCTGCAGAGAGAGATTCGGGCTCAACAATTGAAGGGTCAGCTACCTCTTTCACGAGTCACACTAACGCGTGCATTTACTCACACAGGAGTTGACTACGCCGGCCCTCGCACACTCAAAACTTGGAAGGGCGACGAAACAAAACACACAAAGGCTGGATCTGTGCCTTTGTGTGTCTCGCCACTTCAGCTCTCCATCTCGATGTAGTCAGTGATCAGCTGATGGCTTTCTCTCAATGTCCAGGCGTTTCTCATTTCAGCGCGGTATTTCTCACGTCATGTACTCTGACTGTGGCACCAACTTCGTTGGTGCTCTCAAAGCTACCAGGTGTACGAGTATGAAATACGGATTTCCGACAACAGATGTCGCACGAATGCAGTTTGTGCTATAAATATTTTACGCTGCGCGATTTTGTTGCGTCATCAACAAGTGTCAGGCGCGCACGAGTGATAAATAGGAAAATGTGTGCATAGTGTTGTGTTGTTGTGTTTAATATGTCGAAATTTATACCGAACAAAGAGCATTTGCGCACAACATAATTTTTTTGTTTTCATTCGAAGAAAACTGCTGCTGAATCATACCGATTACTCCGAGAAGTTTATGGTGAATATGCTCCATCGCAAGATACGTGTGAACGATGGTTTCAGCGTTTCAAAAGTGATGACTTCGATGTTGCAGACAAGGAACGTGGAAAGCCGCCAAAAAAATACGAACATGTGGAATTGCATGGAATGTTGGACGAAGAAGATTCGCAAACACAAAAACAACTCGCCGACCAGTTGGGCGTTGGTCAACCAGCTGTTTCCAATCGGCTACGAGAGATAGGAAAGATTCAGAAGACCGGTAGATAGGTATCACATGAATTGAACGGCAGGCAAATGGGAAAGCGCAAAAACACATGTGACATTTTGCTCGCTCGGTAAAAAAGGAAGTCGTTTTTGCATCGTATAGTTACAGGTATGAAAAGTGGATTTATTTTGAGAATCCCAAGCGTAAAAAATCATAGGTTGACCCAGGCGCACCATCTACATCGACCGCAAGACCGAATCTCTTTGACAGAAATACGATGCTCTGTGTTTGGTGGGACCAGGGGGGCATGGTCTATTATGAGCTGTTAAAACCTGGGGAAACGGTTAAAGTAGTATGTGCACACCTTTGCACCATACCACTTCTATCCCAGCTCCTTCCCCAACCACGCGAGTAGCTCCACTACCCCACTTTTCCACGGCCGCGCTACCGACTTCGCTTAACCAGTGTCGGTAACGTGGAGATGGTAAAGTGAGGTGGTGTCAGTACTCTGGTAAACAAGGAAGAGTAGAGATAAGAGCACGATGGAGCAAAGGTGTACACATACCTGAATAAAATTATGTAATCACCACTACAGCTGCTGTCGGCATCTACATTGTTTCCGCGGCGATTTTAAACTGCTGTCTCTCGAATGTACTCTCTCACACACACACACAGCACCCTGTCTTTCATTTCTTGCTACGTCCTCGCCAAAGCCCTCGTCCACGGTATCGATATCGTAGCCGATATCTATGTCATCACCGAGGGCCTCTATAATACCCGCTGCCACATCCGCGCGTTCCCCGCTCGTTAATCGAACCCGCGGAGCTTTATCGCCGACAAGAGGCCGCATCATGACAGCGATCAAGGCATCGCTACTGCACGCTTCTTCGATGATTTGCTCAATACCTACAACATCCACGCGTTCGAGCCCGTATATTGAACACTCCATGACAAGATCGGGCAGCATACTTGCTAGAGGTTCCGGATGAAATAGGTGAGACCAGTCGATGTAAATGGTCTCGCCGAAATCGACTAACAACGCCTCGCAGTACCCATCAAAGTCCGGGTAAACCACTTCGCCGCGGACAACTCTATTGAAACGAGGCACAATGCAGGACATTCCGATATAGAGCTCGCTTAGTCCAATGGGTCTTCCTTGACGCTCAACTAAATACACGTTACGTAGGAGCTCATCCAACTTGTCGTACGCATCGCACATTTCCTGTGTACGCAGGAACACGCTCATCACACTCTCGACTAAAATTACTTGGTATCAAAACGCGTCGTTTAAAATCTCCTTGCCGTATCGTGGATACATATTGTTTTTTATTGTTTGCGTGCAGGATGCCAAAAAATGCTCGAGATGCTGCTAGAGAGTATCACGGGAATAAAGATAACAACCTCCTATTAATCATAACTAGGTGTTCAGCACTTTGAATGCAACAAAAGTGGTTTTTGATCATGTATAGCCGTGTGCTGTGCTCCTCGTCAAACGCTTGCTCTGCAGTAAAAGACATAGAATATCATCCCTCACAGAAAGAGAGAGATTTCAATTATAGGTCTCTCATTATTACGCTATAAAAATAAGAGACACAGTAAGATCAGGTATTTTGAAAAAATTAATCAATATTTTATAGAAAGCACTTTACACATTTACCGTCGTATGCAACAGCCCTGCAAACATGGTATCCGCACTCGGAGATTCCTCCACCGTTAATTTTATTTTTATCGTTATACGGTATTAATTTGTATTATCACTCGTAATATTGCTTTTAAATTATTTTTCGCTGTGGGTGTTGTCATCACAGTGTACTTCCGAAAAAATAACGAAACAAGTATTAAATTGAACGCACTGGTCAATAAAAACAACGTGTACAGAATAATCGATACTGTCTTACCCGATATGCCTTGTCTCATTATACAAAGTTGGCAGCGTTGGTGATCTGCTACCACCGACGTCAACTGCGGATGAGGATGGCGGGCAACACTTTTCTTTCCCGAAGCTAGATCTATCTGTACAGTGTATGTATCCTCCTCTTGCTCTCCGTAACACGAATAACGAACCCTCGGTGTCGGTTTATATGCAGGGGCTGCTCGCTCTGCAAGACATTATTTTTTATAATTAAAAATAAATATTACATGCTTTTAAATCACGATTTATAAATTATTTTTTATTTTTTACTTACCAAGCTCTGCTGCTTCGCTGCTAATTAATATCGGCACGTATTCCATGATCTGCTGTGTTCATGAAATAAAGACTAGAGCTCCGTCTTCTTCCCGTTGCAGACCTTTGCTGAAGCTTCGGTTTTAGGACTGTGATAACTCACTTTTTTTTCTCTCTCTCTCTCTCTCTTTCTTTCTCTCTCTCTCTCTCTCTCTTTCTTTCTCTCTCTCTCTCTCTCTATGACTGCCCTCAGTGTATACTTTATATTATTTCCAGCGAAATGTACACTATATACAGTTATTTACAACTGTGTCTTTATCACAAATAGCTACACATACGGAGAATTATTGCGTTCGCAACGCAACACCCGATGCATGATCAGCGATATGACCACGGCACAGCGCAATTATTTCGGACAAAATAATTTTCATAAGCTCCGTATCCTCCTGCTCTAGCAAGGTCGTGTTGTGCTCGAACGCTTCTTGAAAGAATTTCTTGGAACCCATGATCTCATACGCTGCTGCACGAGGCGTTTCACTGACAACTATCTTTTCACGGGCATATGATACCACCTCGTCCATACACCGCTGAATCGTTTCACTTTTGCTCTCTAGAGCCTGCATATGAATATCAATTCTTCTACTTATTTCGACGAACATAGTAAATGTCGGCCGCTGCAGAACAATGTTTGGAGAGTATTTTCGGAAGCGTTTCCATTTTGATTCTCCAGATTCTTCATGATTCTCGTATTCCTTATTAGCACTACCACTTATTTTACCAAATGCGACAGCTCTGCGCTGATAACATGAGGTTAAAAGTGTGTAATGCGCTGTGTGCTCTATGCGGGTATTACACATTTTCTCGGCATTAGCCTTATGAGCTTCGATATATCGTTGTACGCGAGAAAAATCACTTTTAATCACTCGCCACTCGTCCGCACTGAGTGTAATTCCGGTAAAAGTATTCGACAATATTTTCACCACTGGTGTAAGAGACGCAGAGTTAAACTCGAGCCCGGCGACGATTATTTTACCAAATGATTTATTTAAACCGTACATAACGGGGTTCGCTATATATGGCGATATCGTGTGAGACGTAGCACCGTTATTTGCCATTTTTATTGCTTTCTTGTAGACCAATATCTTTGATATTTGTCGCATTCTCCTGAACAGCCTAGTAACAGCAGCAGCAGCAAATATATCCCAAAGCTCTTGCATACTCTCGCACACGTATGTGCATACGCACACCTTGACATACAGGTAAGATGTGTCATGAAAATTAAATAATATTCGTCGACGAAATTTGTTGATTTTCCTCATGGCCGAGTGCCTTGAAATTAGATGAAAACAATATGACATTCATCAGCGAAACTCGATAACTTAGTTATCGAAATATTTCCCTAGATCTTACTTTTGTAAAGTGATCGTGTGCGGCCATCTTCTTGGTTAGTTGTATTCATTACATCGCTGCCGTATATGCAGAGAGAGAGAGAGAGAAAGAGAGAAAGAGCGTATTAAAGGAATATATATAAAAGCGTGCCGTTTTTAAAAATCTCTATTTAATTGTCTGATTTACTGTGGTTACTACTACTCTAACAGCACAATCACGGTAAAAGTGGTTAAGCGCTTATTGATAAAAAAATTAATAGAGTTAATATTAAATCGTAGGCCGTCGTTGAGTTCGCGGTGGGGGAGAAGAAATTTACAGATCACCCTATGGGAACTTCCTATACAAGCGGTTGTGCGTAAGATACGCGGTATGCTGTGCGAGTGTCATCAGTGCGATTTAGTTGACGCGCATAATATAGGATTGTTATATAATCAAATAATTTTTTATTCAGTGGTGCGTGTTATTCGTCGACGCGGGTGGCTAAATGAGCCTGCGTTGCAGCCCATACTCAGTGAAAGACGTAAGTAATATACTGCGTTACTTACTTTCATTTTATTTCCTTTCTTTTATAAGATTTCTATTGATAGTTTAATGGTATGAAGAAGAAGAAATGGGATCCGACACCTTTGATTTCAATGAGGAAGGTAGAACCGATTCAGATTATCATAGCAGGGCTAACGATGGCAACAGCATCGCCGGGAATTGTTGAATAAATTTTACTCAGTCGTTCTGCGGGTATAAACCAACAAACGGTCTTTCCATGGTCGGTCCTGCGAGAGAACCAGATGGAGCCGTCGCATGTCCATCGCGACGATACAGTTCAAGCGATGATACCAATAGCAATACAGACGACGAGGAAGAAGAAGAAGAAGAACGGTAGAAGGAGAAGGAGGAGGAAGACCCGGTAGATTCAGGTAAGCTTTTAATAATACAATTACGCTGACAAAAATAAAAAAATTGCGGGGATAATAACAGTAAAAATAAAAACACTGGGTGCGAGTCGGACCCAAACGTTTTTCTCTTTACACGATTCACTGTGCCGAGACCGCCGACAATCGAGTTGGTTTACGAAATGCGTCGGCGGTTGCCGGGTGCAGTCGATGGATTCAAGGACTAGAAGCAAATATAAGGTGGTAATTCTTACTTTACACAATTTATATACATAGTTTATAGCTAGCGAGAAACAAAAATGAAATGAAATGAAATAAAAATTCTAATAAATAGTTTATTTATGCTTGCAGGTGGACAGACTGGCGATGGAAGGACTGCTATACGGGGAGGTGATATTTTGCCCCCTGGTAAACGCTTCGGTATCGACAATGAGCAGAGCCGATATTTTCCACGCTTTAGGATGTAGGGTCGGTAGAGAGATTTTAATTTTCGTCAGCCACCAGACGGCATTGATCATCTGACTTCGTTCGAGGGCGGTGTACAAGATGTTCTCACACGCCTTACAGAATCGTGCGAAGGACATGATTATGTGGGAATGACTCTGAGTGTGCCGTCTTTCGCGCAAGGACCTGTATGGTTATCATTTCGACCAGCTTGTAACAACAACATCGTTCCTGACGATATATGGCAACTAATTAATAGTGTAGCTCAGACTGCGCGCGAATTTCGAATAGACGCTGGTACATGTAGAATGACGACATGTATAGTACGAGGTGTCGAAGGAGTCGGTGTTGGTACTATGCTTACACACGAGTGCATAGCAAAAAAGTCAATTTTACGCATAAGTAATCGCGATAATTTGTCTCTACAACGATCTTTTGTCACAGCCCGTGCGCATGCCGAACGCGGTCAAATACGTACGGGCGAGCTACACAGACGATGGTGTCAAATTCGGAACGCGCTTCGAGGTGCGCAATATACAGCAGCGATAGAGCTCACCCGTAATGCAGGGGTAACGACACCGTCTAGAGGGTGCGGTGCACGCGAAATTCAGCTCTTTCAGGAGTACTTGGTTCACGAGAGTACAGCGATTGTTGTTTATGAATTTCTCACCTTCGGAGAACGCGTTCCGGCTCTGTACGATGGGCGAAAATACGTAGTCACCGCAACAGGTAAAATTAATCATACACTCTTTATTCTCTATTACAAGCGCTCTCATCACTATCAACCGATATTAAATCTCGCCAGTGCGCTAGGTAGTCGAGGGTTCTGTGCACAATGTAATTCTAAGTATATTCGAGTACTCGAGCATCGATGTAGCTATCAATGTGCTCGATGTAAATCCACTTATTGCAACGGCAATAGAGACTCTCAGCCTGAGTATTGCGCAGACTGTAATCGTTCGTTCTTTGGTGCTTTTTGCCTCGCTCATCACAAGGGTGAGGGCTCCGCGGGTATCACGTCTCGTAAATATAGACGGTACAGCGTCTGTAACGCATTGAAAATCTGTAGAGGCTGCTCGCGTATGTTTAAAACCACAGATAAAAAGATGCATGTATGTGGTATATCTTTTTGTATTACATGCAAACAAACGCGACCGAATACGCATGCGTGTTTTATAGCACCTCTTAAGAAACCAGAGGCGCAAAAGGAGAAGGAAAAAGACAAGTCTTCCACGAGATTTTTATTTTATGATTTTGAGACGCAACAACACGAGCAATTGCATGATGATAAATCGACACGAATACACGAGCCGAATTTATGTGTTGCACAATGCGTATGTATGGCATGTCTGGATATCACCGATATAGAGACCGATTGTGCTAACTGTGGTAAACGTGAATTCGTGTTTATCGATGATCCTGTTGGGGAGCTCGTGAAATTGGCATTATCGCAAAAATTTAAAAAGACCATGTGCATTGCTCATAATGCTAGAGGTTTCGACGCGCAGTTTATTCTATGGTATTTAATAGAATTGAAAAAAACACAGTTGCCCTCTCTGATTATGAATGGTACCGAGATTGTCTCGATGAAGATTGGCCATGTAGTTTTTTTCGATAGTCTAAACTATTTACCCGTGGCTCTTAGCGCTTTACTTAAGGCCTTCGGGTTCGCGGAGAAGGTGGCAAAAGGTACATGTCCACATTTATTCAACACACGGGAATATCGGCATTACACAGGTCCTCTTCCGGATTTGCATTTTTACTCACCCGATACCATGTTCTTAGCGGATAGCGAGCGATTTTTAAAATGGTATGAGAAAGAGTCGAGTTGCGTCGATTATAAATTTGATTTTGCGACGTAATTTGTGCAATATTGTCGTACAGATGTTACGGTTTTGAGACGAGCGTGTTTAACTTTTCGAGAGTTACTTATACGTTGCGAGAGCGTGTGCCCCTTTACAGAAGCATGCACGATAGCATCAGCATGTCTAAGAGTATTTCGAAAGAATTTTCTACAGAAAGATCACATTGCGGTGTTACCACTAGGGGAGTACCGCTGGGGCGATAAGCAGTCGCGCAAAGCCGTCGTACGGCTTGTGCGTGAGTGCAACTGCGTTATCGCTCATGCTGGACGCACGAGAGAGTATCGCCCTCCGACCAGCCTACCGGCGGTCGACGGATGCTACGTGAAGGCGTATGAATAGAGATACTCGAACGAAATTCGGTGGTACAATGGATGAGTGATACGAGCGTACCGTTCTTATTTCTGGGCGAATCAGATCGAATGGGTACACTCTAAGCGAAATATGGGAATGCAATTTTGACAGATTATTCGAGAATAACGAGGAAATGTCGTCATACATGAAAAACCACGCTATGGTCAAGCAGGCGCCTCTCGAAACACGCGATGCATTCTTCGGCGGTCGAACGGAAAATTTAGTAATTTTGTATGACGTCGTGAATGGGGGGCAGATAGGCTATGTGGATGTGTGCTGGTTGTATCCATGGGTGTGTAAGAATGGAAAATATCCCATTGGACATCCGAAATTGTACGTAGGTGACGAGTGTCGAGAACTCATAAAACTTGAAAATGATTCAAGTGTCGTCGAAGGTCTCGTGAAGTGCACCATACTAGCACCACGCGATTTGTATATGCCAGTACTGCCTGTTCGCATGCATGGGAAACTACTGTTCCCCTGTGTAGAACGTGCTGTACAAACATAGACACATCCGTGGGCTGCACACACGATGACACGATTGAGCGAGCGTTTGACGGCACACGGGTCGTGGACGAGCTGAGAAAAGCTGTGTCGCTCACATATAAGGTGACGCGTATCAATGACATTTGGCAATACGTTGTTACGCAGTATGACTCGACAACGCGACGCGGTGGTCATTTCTCCGAGTACATCGATACATTCCTAAAAATTAAACAGGAGGCTAGTGAACCGCCAGCAGAGTGTAACGATGACGAGGAAGCAATAGAGCGTTTCATAGCGTTGTACAAGGAGTCTGAGTGTGTATACCTCGAGCGAAGAGCTTTACAATCAAATCCGGGTTTACGTTCGCTCGCAAAATTTGCGCTTAATTCATTCTGGAGAAAGTTTGGTCAACGCAAGGATCTCACGAAAATCGTTATCGTTTTCACACGCTCGGAGCTAATGAATTTACTAACGAGTGCGGAGATTGAGGTGACGGGAATACTGCCGGTTAATCACAAGATCATGTATGTGAACTATTTAAACAACCGCGATAACAAACGCCATGATCGCAGCATACACGACGGCACAGGCTCGCCTAAAATTATACAGTTATCTTGAGGGGCTCGGGTGGTGAATATTGTACTGCGATACGGACTCCTGTATTTACGTGAGTCGCCCCGGTGGTTACGAGTATGAGCCGCCAATCGGTCAATTTCTAGGAGATCTTACGGATGACTTGAGCGAATACGTGCCTGGTAGTTATATAACTTCGTTCGTTTCGGGAGGACCAAAATTTTACGCATACCTTGTTCGTGAACCCGACGTTACGATTATCGAAGAATGTGAAGTAAAGGGTATCACGCTAAACTTTGCGAATAGCCGTCACGTAAATTATAACGCATTACGATCTTTCGTGACAGGAGCAAGGAGCGTACCTATTATTTTAAAATTCGACGCTATTCGACGCACGGAATTTCATCAGGTAGTAACGTGTAAAGAAATGAAGTCATGCGAGCCTTTATCACGAAACGAAGGCGGCAGGGGAAGTACTCTACTGTACCGTATGGCTATTGTGAAGTACATAAAAAGTACATATTGGGTGCGCAACTAAGTTCCCGCTGTTTTTCAAGAGATGGCTCCAGCAGTAAGTGCTGGTTGATTGGGACATAACCAAAACGTCATGAACCAAGTTTAGACATATGGTAAACAAACCGCCTTATTAGTGATTTTGTTTTTGCGTCATATACTTTTAGTTGTGTGAAAATGTCTGATTTTGTGCCAAATAATCGTCATTTGCGGGAAGTGTTGTTTTTCTTCTTTCATTCGAAGAAAACGGCAGCTGAAGCGCATCGAGAACTCCAAAAAAATTACGGAGATGCTGCTCTAAGTGAAACAACATACCGTGATCGGTTCCGTCGCTTCAAAGACGGTGATTTTGATGTTGACGACCGTTCGCGTTAAGGAAGGCCAAAAACCTTCGAAGACGCTGAATTGGAGGCATTGCTCGATGAGGATCCATGCTAAACGCAAAAAGAGCTTGCTTCAGCATTAGGAGTTACCCGCCAAGCCATTTCCAAGCGATTGCATGCGTTGGGAATGATTCAAAAACAAGGAACTTGGGTTCCTTATGATTTGAAGCCAAGAGACGTTGAGCGTCGTTTTTTCGCCTGTGAACAACTGCTCCAGCGGCAAAAAAGGAAGGGTTTTCTTCATCGCATCGTTACGGGTGATGAAAAATGGATTCATTACAGCAACCCAAAGAGAACAAAATCATGGGGACTGCCCGGTCATGCTTCTACGTCGTCGGCTCGGCCGAATATTCACGCTGCGAAGATTTTGCTATGTATTTGGTGGGACCAGGGCGGTGTTATTTATTATGAGCTGTTGAAACCGAACGATACCATCAGCGCGGAATGGTATCGAACTCAATTGATGCGATTGAGCCGAGCACTGCGCGAAAAGCGATCACAATACGAGCAGAGGCAGGAAAAAGTGATTCTACAGCATGACAACGCTCGGCCTCACGTTGTCAAACCCGTTAAAACCTACTTAGAAACGCTCAAATGCGAAGTCCTACCCCACCCGCCATATTCCCCAGATATTGCGCCGTCCGATTATTACTTGTTTCGTTCGATGGCACATGGTCTTGCTAATCAGCAGTTCAGCTCATATGAAGACATCTCAAAATGGCTTGATTCGTGGGTAGCCTCAAAAGACGAACACTTCTACCGTGACGGTATTTGAGCTCTGCCAGAAAAATGGGAAAAAGTTGTCGCTAGCGATGGGCAATATTTTGAATGATTCATTTGTAAACATTTTTTCACAATAAAGTTACATTTTCATAAAAAAAAAAAACAGCGGGAACTTATTGCGCACCTAATAGTATTATGGCAGTATTTAAAAATAAACTTTTATCTTCAATTTCATCTATCGTATTTACTGTGTACAATACGTTAAAAAAAATGTATTTATTATGTATAAAACCGTTGTCTGCTCGTTCTTTTTGTGCTGCTATTCGTAGCGGTAGCTGCTATCTCTCCACCGTTCCCTTTTGTTCTGACTTTCTCATCGTTGATTCCTTTTGTCCCGTCTTTCTTATCGAGTGTTTCCTTTTGTTCTGACTTTCTCGTCCTACATCCGTGGATATAATATTGCTATTTAGAATTAAATGATTCGTAAATTTTGCACATAGACGTGTATGCATACTGAAATAAAAATGTTGCTTTATTTGTGAGAAGTTAAAAACTATCGTTATCTAATTCACATACGGTGTAAACATCAGCTTATGCCGCGGGCACGCACCTCATCAGCTAGTACAGGCGCGCCACTCCTTATCAGTTCCTTAAGACAGCGAAAATAGCTGATGCCGTGGGTTCGCCGCCGCCACCGTTGCTGCGGTCGAGGTATAATGTTATTTAAGAGTCAGCTGCTTGATTTTGATAGACACTCATCGATATGGATACACGTTGGAAACATCCATGGACAGCCGTGATAAGCGGTCCTACGGGCTGTGGTGAAACATATTTTGTCAAAAATATGTTTACATACACGCGCGAAATGACAGATGTCCCGTTTGAGCATATACTTTTTTATTACTCAGAGCGGCAGTCCGGGTATTCGGAGTACGGTGATAAAATCGAATTTCGCGACGGTTTATCGCAAGCAGCAGACCTCGAATGATACAAGGCCTAAACTTGTAGTGATTGACGATCTAATGCGCGAGTCATCGAACAATACCGTGGTCGATCTTTTCACCAAGGGTAGCCATCATAAAAATCTTACTGTCATCTTCATCACGCAAAATCTCTTCTATCAGGGTCACGGTCAGCGCGATATCTCCTTAAACGCTAATTATATCGTTGTCTTAAAAAATCCGCGAGATCGCGCGCAAAATCAATATTTAGCACGGCAGGTATGCCTCGAGAATCCGAAATTTTTGCAGGAGGTATATTTCAATGCAACAGCTGCACCGCACGGCTATCTATTATTCGACTTGAACCAATCGACGCCTGATAAATGTCGATTTCGCGCCTGTATATTTTTCGATGACCAATACCATTCCGTTTCCGTTCCTCAAAAAGCTCTAAAGGTTCGCAATGCGACGCGCGATGTACCAGCAATACGCTCGTAATGGCGTTGCGGGGACCTCTCGATAAAAAGCAAATAATTATATTGCAAGCGCTGTGTTATCTGAAGCAAGAGCAACGACGTGCAATTTTGCGCAAAGCAGATGTAGCAATCGTACGGTTTATATGCGAGTGTGCTCTAAACGTTTTACAGGGAAACGCGAGTCTGAACAACGTGCAAAAGAATCATCTTCGAAGGCACCCGAAAATTCTTCGACGGTTCCCGTCGAAAAGGGGAAATTGGAGTGGTAAAAGGAAGATCATCGTTGAGCACTGTGTCCGATTTCTCGAGTTGCTTCATGTGCCTGTCTTGGTCTACACGAGCCATGGAATATGCCAGAAAGATGGCGCGTATCCCTCATGATAATATACATCGTCTCGCGGGTCTCGCCACTATTGCTACTACTACTACTACTACTACTACTACTATTACTACAGACCCGTCGCCCTCCGTACAGACTACTGGTACGCTATTATCGCGCCTCGAATCTGAGCTGAATGACATTCTAAACTCTCACTCGTACAAGACCCAGAGGGAGAAATGAGCAGCGTACCAGCAGGTTCTACAGTGTTATCTCCACTTGGTCGAGTACGATAATACAGTATCGAATATTTCGTCAAAACGAAAAATAGCAATACTCGATAGCCACGAGAATAAAATCGACAACGTTTTAATGAACAAAATTAAATGTCGACTCAACGACACACTTATTATCGATAGCGTACCAAAAAAATTTTTATCTAAAGCAATATCGTTGCTTCGCATTTGCATCGCAGCGCCGTCGGTAAAAAAATGACATGGGATCGTAATGAACAAAATTAAATGTCGACTCAATGACACACTTATTATCGATAGCGTACCAAAAAAATTTTTATCTTAAGCAATATCGTTGCTTCGCATTTGCACCGCAGCGCCGTCGGTAAAAAAATTACATGGGATCGTAACGGTGTTGTTTCCATAGACGGCAGATGAATTTTAAATTCCAATATCGTTGATCTTGTTAACGATGCTATGCGATCTAGAAAACGCGAGAAACCCATCGACCGATCTCACTTTGCCAAACTCCTGCGAACGATACTTATGCCACGCGAATTTATCGGCAATCCCGAGTTACTACACGAGCCTACACCTACATCATTCTCGACACGGCAGCGGCGTCTCATTTTACCACGCAATAGTGATAGTAGCAGCAGCAACAACAGTAGCAACCACGAGGCCGAGACCGCACACTCAACCAGAGATTTAATGCTCACGGCAGACAACGACATCATCGAGGCTCCGGAGGGGGCAGAAGAAGAGGACGAACAATTGCAAAACATCGCACAAGTCGAGAGCCAACGACACCCCAGTGAATATCGATCCCCCACACTGTTAGAAAAAAAAAGAAAAAGAATTCATTGAACTGGTCATCGTTAAAATTATGAAAATTCTTCAAAAAATCTAGGCCCAGGTGTATCGGAGAGTAGCGCAAAACAATGTTTTACCATGGCTCGAGACACAGGATTTATATAACATACATCGACTCGTGCTACGATGATTTCCCCGTCGTACGTACAACGTGAGTAATGCAGACCATATATGGGAGGCTGATTTAGCAGATCTTGGCTCGAGTGCTACGTACAACGATGGGTACGCATAACTGCTTGTTGTTATCAACGTGTTGAGCAAATATGCGTGGGTCGAGGCTTTGCGCAACAAAACGAGTGCAAACGTGGCCCGCGGTCTCACACGCATACTCGCACGCAGTAATAATCGCCGCCCGCAGCAATTGCAAACTGATCGAGGCAAAGAATTTATCGGCACTCCATTTCAGCAAATTCTCAAGAAAAAGGATATCGATTTTCACGCTGCTCGTAACGCCGATATAAAAGCCGCGATTAGTTACTTTACATACATGCGAAATAAGCGTTACAATGATGTTTTACAAAATGTTATATATGCTTATAACCACACTAGACACAGCGGAACGCGTATTCCTCCGAGTGAGGTGACCCTAGAAAATGCCTCTACAGCCTGAGAAAAATTAGCACGGCGATACGAGCGTAACGTGAGAAAAGCTAAAAAGCCTCAATACAGTGTCGGTGATTTGGTACATATCAGTATAGCTAAAGCAGCATTCGTGAAAAGATATGAGCGTCGTTGGAGTAACAAGTTATTCAACATTCAACGAGTATCAGTCAATCGAAAACAATTCGTGTATATTTTATACGATTTGAATAACGAGACTATCCGCGGTATTTTCTACGAGGCAGAATTATCGCGAGTACGAGTGCCTCCGTCACCTGAGAAGACGAAAGAGAAGAAGAGGACAAAGAGAAAGAACGCTCGGAATCACCATCCCTGATAAATATGAGCTCCAAGTATAGCTCTTTCTTTATCGTACTACCGAGCAACAGTAGTATGCATTATTTCCCGGATAATACGACGACAAAATTTATTACAAAACTATCGCGTCAGATATGTTTGCACGGAGAATGGTCTGTTTCTCTTGTGGAAATTGCTTATTCGATGACTCTTTTACATGTTTCTACTGTAGGAAACCTCGTAACTTTTGAGGATGGGGATTATGATTTATCGGGTTTAAATCTTTTAACACGGAAACGCGTAGATAGAGACCAAGTTCCATCTGGTGTATCTCGCTCTATAAACGCTCTTTTGGAAAGTATAAATAAGTTACCTCACATGGTCGGTCATCTGCGCTTTAAATGGCTTCCAAGCGGGCAGGTCGAAGTGGCGCGCGTACGCGACTACCTACGATACCACGACTTTCGCGTATCGCCAGGCTACGAGGATTCTCGGAAGAGGCCTGTAGGTCTGTAATGATAGTACTGCATTGCGAATACACATGGTCGAGGCCTGCATCTCTCACCGGCGCTATACCAGGCAGCATGTTTCTATACACCGATATCTGCGAGAGCTATATTCAAGGCGATGTACAAACACCTCTCTTACGAGTTGTTTCCATCGATGCTAACGACTATCAGTATGATTCGATAAAAAATAAATCGTTTTCGGCGCCACGATATATACCTCCTTGCGCAACAATTTACACACTATCGAGATCGATATAAGAGGCGAGTTTGGAAATCCTATACCATTCGAACAGGGAACGGTGACTGTGACACTACATTTCAAAAGGTCCCACGATTGATTACGCCGCTATGGATGATATTGACAGTGTGCAGCATGGATGAGACCATCGTGGGTACGGCGGTATTAGCCATGTTTATGTCGGAACGCCTAATCAACAGGAGAACACGGTGTCGTCAGCTTTCTCGGGGGCCTGTTTCGTCGGGTGTTACCACTTTTTAAAAACGGTGCTAAAGCAGTTCGAAAAGCGGCATTAGGAGCTGGCGTAACCGTAGCAGGTGATATCCTCGATAGAAATATAGCTGTGAAAGATCCTATTCGCGAGAGAGCGCGAGAATCAGACAGTAGTCTCAAACATAAAGCCTCTGAAATAATTGACACTCTCATGCGGGGCCTGGTTATAAAAAGCGCAAAATTTCGCGAACTCCTCATTCATCGAACAAACGTAAACCACGACGTATCTCCCGTAAAAATAAAAGTGTAATAAAGAGAAAAGTAATAAAGAAGAAGAATGATAAGAACAATAAGAAGAACACTCGTCAATGACCGGTTGCAGATATTTTGGGATAGCTGAAACAAGATAGCTTTTCTACATGCGCACTCGTGCGAGTGTCTTAAATCGGAACTTCAATTATTTTCACTCCCACGGACGGAAACTACTATTGAAGGCTCCAATTGGGTGTATTATGAGAAAATTTCTTCGCTAACAGATGATTTACCTATTGAATTTGTTATTCCTGGAGAGGGTAATGAGTATATCGATCTCGCGCATACTATGCTTAGTCTGAGAGTGAAAATAACATCTCCTTCTACGGAAATTGCCTCGGGTACAGCGCCGAAAGTAAGTACCGTCCCTGTAAAAAATCTCTTGCATTCTATGTTTAATGAGGTGGATGTATACTCGAATCAAAAATTAGTTTCACCTCCAAATAATGCCCACGCTTATCGAGCGTACGTAGAAACACTTTTGAATTACGGTCCAACAGCCAAAAATTCGCATCTCACGAGCGTTCTCTGGTACGATGATACCCCTGGAAAAATGGATAATGTAACATCGGGAAATACGGGTCTTGTAAAGAGAACACAATTTTTAAATGTCGGAAAAACTGTAGACTTGCTCGGCCATCTGCAATGCGATATATTCAATCAGGAGCGGTTCCCATTAAACGGTGTCGAGATGGGACTACGGCTGGTGCGGTGTAGAGATTCATTTTGTCTTGTGGGCGATACAAAGAATGGTCAATGCGGCTTAAAGCTTCTCGAGCCATCGCTTCTCGTTCGTAGAACAAAAATAGCTCCTGGCGTGTTGCTCTCGCATGCTAGAACTCTGGCAAAATCTACGGCTAAATATCATTTTACGAGAGTCTACGTAAAAGCCGTTTCAATACACTCCGGTGTTCATATACAGTCTATCGATAATATCGTGCTAGGTCAATTGCCGAAGCGTATAATTATCGGTTTTGTCGATAACAAAGCGTTTAACGGCGACTTCAGTATGAATCCATTCAATTTCCAAAATTCAAGATAAATTATCTCTTGTTGTACGTAGATGGTGCTCAAATACGTTCTAAACCGTTACAACCTGATTTCACGAAAAATCATCTGTATGTGGATGCTTTTCAAACGTTGTTTTCGGAAACTGGAATACGTTTCTTGAACGATGGTAATTCGATCGAACGCGATAATTATCGCGATGGATACTGTCTGTTTGCTTTTGATTAGACACCCGATCTTTATTTTTTATTAGCAATTAGACGATTATTTATTATTACTATTAGCGATTAGACGCCGAATTACCGCAGTATTCGAGAAGCCAGAATCATTTTCTCTCGAAATATTTTCACGGTCTTGAATGGTATGAGGGCGATGTGAGCTGTAAACAAGCATACGCTTACTTGCGTGAAATTTCGCGAATATCAAGACGAATATCTATACACGCGGTCACGAGAAGCCTATACTTCTTTGCGATATCATGAGTTGTGAAGTTTCCAAGCTAGAGGACGAGGGGGCCCCATCGCACACATTTATGCCGAAATTTTTGCGAAAATACTTTAGGCACGCTATGATAAAAGATATAGCGTCTTCGCATATTCTGCGCCTTTTACTGCAGAGCAAGCGCTTTGCGAGGAGCACATCGTAAAGCGGTACGCACGTGCAAAACCGCTGTCGTTGCATTCAGACGGGGTTTTTTAATCTTTAAACCCTGTGATACCAACCAGCAGCATCCTGAGCATTCAGTCTTTCTTTAACTTCGTGATCGCGCAGTCAAAAACGTATTTCTTGCAATGTATCCTTGTTACGACGCTATCGGGTGTTCGGAGTCCTCGGCGCCGGAATAGACATCGGGTACGATGGCGGCGATGTGGACGAGGGCTCCGAGGACCCCGAGCTTCCAGAAGCGGACGATGCTCCATTGTGAAAGTGTCCACGCGCGCACTTATGTGTGTTTGTGTGAGTGAGATAGTAAGGGACAGGAGTTTAAAATCGCCGTCGAAGGAAAGTGGACGTCAACAAGAGCAGAGGTGAGTACCTAATTTCATTTCTTTTTTCAATTATGTGTATGTTACACCTTTCCTCCATCCTGCTCTCATCTCTACTCTTCGTTGTTCACCAGGGTACCCACACCACCTCACTTTACCATCTCCACGTTACCGACACTGGCTTACCACGATGGGTAGCACTTCGGTAGAAAAGTGGGGTGGTGGGGGAAGTAGTGGGGATAAATGTGGGATGGAGCAAAACTGTACACTTACGTCATCCCATTGTGTGTTCGTGTGTGAGGGATTGTTACGTTATAGACCTCGTCGCGTATTGTTCAGACTGACTGACGCTTATTGATTTATTTTCTTTTATTAATTTTATTATATTGGACTTTATTTCATTGTTTTCGTAAGCTTACGCAATGCGTGTTCGCCCGTCATCCCGTATTTTGTACGTTGATGCGAGGGATTTGAACGGTCCGAGGCATATCTCGCGTTGTTAAATTGTCCGTTACGTTTTATTATTTTTTATTTGACTAGCGTATATGACCGATCCATTATCGGTGAATTATTTATTGATTGTTATTATTATTTTGACGTTAGTTATTTTATTCTTACCTTTTTTTTAATTTCATTATTATTCGTTATTTATTATTTCATTTATACTTTACTATCAGGCGGAGATTTTCGGTTTTGTCTTTTATACGTCATACGATTTCCAATATTGAAGGATCGGGCCGTTAGAAACTTCGCGTACATGACCTTCCGGCGTCCCGTGGTCGTCGAGAATTCTCGAGAATAACTATCTCGCGATACGGCATATGCCGGGTTTACCAGTACAATTATTACACTTACTACACCACGCTACACATTGATCCCTTGCTCTTCTTTTTCTCTCGTAATCGTGGCTTCTCCACTCCAGTGCCCTCTTGGCTAGTGGCGAACACCGTAGCTATGCAATGACGTGTTCTCTCGTCACGCGTAGCTCCTTGGCCTACCGAACTGCGTCGTTAGCTATACAGTACGACCGGCATGCACGCTCGATCCGCCCACGTAACTTACAATTAGATTTAAAGGAACATATGTACTACTGTGTTCAAAAAGTAAGGTGAATTTCGTTTTAAAATTAAAATTTTTTTTTTATTCTTCCAAATCGATTTTGTCCCCCTCAAAATAATCCCCCCTAGCTACAATACACTTATGCCAACGTTTTTTCCAATCTTTGAAGCATGCTAAAAAGTCGTCCTCAGGTATAGCCTTCAATGCGCGTAGCGATTCACGTTTGATCTCTTCAATCGACTCAAAACGATTTCCCCGGAGTGGTCTCTTGAGCTTTGGGAACAGCCAGAAGTCACACGGTGCTAAATCAGGCGAATATGGTGGTTGTGGAGCGACATGAGTGGAGTTTTTGGCGAAAAACTCACGAAGAACCAAACGCGAATTTTGGCACCAAACGCGATTTGACTCTTCTGAGGCACAAATGATCCTTCAAAATTGCTTGCACTGATCCAATTGATATTGCAAGCATGTCGGCAAGGTCTCGGATTGTTAATCGACGATTTTCGAGCACCAATTCCTTAATTTTCTTGCTGTGTTGCTCATCAATTGACGTCGATGGTCGTCCAGAGCGTTCCAAATCATCAACACGTTCTCTGCCTTCTTTGAAGCCTTTGTACCACTTGTAAACATTTTTCTGTGACATAGTCTCGTCACTGAAGGCCTTTTGTAACATTCGATATGTTTCAGCGGCGGAAATTTCATTTCGCAAGCAAAATTTAATAGCACTTCTTTGCTCAACAAAATTCGACATCGTAAAAATCGCCAAATTCACTTTTCTTTGTTCACAAAACCAAGCGTAAACTAAAAACTAATGACGATATTGACATGTAATTTGTCACAGATGTCACTAACAGTCTTACCAACTTGAAAAAAATTCATTTGTCTGATTCGGTTAACGCGGGAAGTTTAAATTAAAAATTCACCTTACTTTTTGAACACAGTAGTATATTTGGGTGTTTGCCGTCTATTTTCTGCGTGGGTTCCACCCACAAGTGCTCGTGCTATTCCCGTGGACCGTTCTCCAATGACAGAATTGCTGTGCTGCGAGTTGTCATTTTTCTTTTGTATTTTTGGTGTAGTGAAGTTATGATACTACAGCCGTTTCGAAAGTCAAATATATATTCAAAATAGAAAATTCGCAAAAAATTATAAAAATCAAATACAAAAATAAATTGAATTGAATTTGATATGAGAGACCAGCACACGATTGTATTAATTGTGCGCTGTCTTTTGTTTCATGAGAACCAGCACACAATTATATTAGTTGTGTGCTATGTATGCTTGAAAGCGAGCATGCCGCAGCCAGTGCCGCGTAGCATGCCACGAAGTGAGAAATTTGAGCGTGTAAGATCTGACTTATTGTTTATAAATTTCTGTACAAATATATAAGGAAATGTATTGAATATATGAGAGCACTTGCAGTTGTACTGCTTGATTGCTGGAATGTGATGTGAGACAGCGTGACACAGTCAGCGCTGCTGAGCACGACAAGTAAAATAATGAGGATGCACAACTGAGTAAAAATATTCACAGTATTTTCACAGCAGGTTTACTGGGGGAAACTACAGTGGATAGAAAGCACATGCGCAATTATATTAATCGAGCAGGCAAAAGCGATGCGACAAAAACGTGGTGCAGCCCGCGTTGCAGAGCACGTCAACGGATGAGACCTTCATGAAGATGCACGATTGAGAATTACACTCCTCACCGTTATTGAATTATATTAAATTATGACGGTGAACGCTTACCGTTGATTTTAGTCCTGGTGAGCACACAAGGTTGAGAAGGTCCGGTGAAAGCAGTGGAAAAGTCCGAGAGTGCCGATGAAGGATGTGCGCTGTTCAGCGGTTTTTCACCAAAGTGTCTAATTTTGCAATATGGCTGCGTGATACAAAAGCGTCGTTGAGCGCTGGAGTCAAACGAGTGAGATAGCCGGTGAGCGAAGCCGAAGTTAAGCGAGAGAGATAACTTCTCGCTCAACGCGGCATGCCTGCGTGGCACAGCCTCGGCTCTGCGAGGCCCTGTCTCGGCTATGTCCGGCATAGCCGAGCGCAGCGTGCTACACAGGTCGACGCACAGCGAATATCGATCGCCGTACGCCAGCTGATTATCCATCACACTTACATACTACTCACTTACATACTACTCTCTTACATACTACTCACTTATATACTACTCACTTACATACTACTCTCTTACATACTACTCACTTATATACTACTCACTTACATACTACTCAATTACATACTACTCTCTTACATACTACTCACTTACACACTACTCAATTACATACTACCTATTACATTCTACTCACTTACATACTACTCACATACTACTCAGTTACATTCTACTCACTTACATACTACTCACTTACATACTGCTCACTTACATATTGCTCACTTACATACTACTCACTTACATACTACTCACTTACATACTACTCACTTAAATACTACTCACTTACATACTACTCACTTACATACTGCTCACTTACATACTGCTCACTTACATACTGCTCACTTACATACTACTCACTTACATACTACTCACTTACATACTATTCACTTACATACTACTCACTTAAATACTACTCACTTACATACTACTCACTTACATACTACTCACTTACATACTACTCACTTACATTCTACTCACTTCCATACTACTCACTTACATACTACTCACTTACTTACTACTCACTTACATACTACTCGCGGATTATCCACCTATCTGCTTATACTTAATAGATAATGCCTAATTTAAATCGAATTCTCAATTCACTTATTTCTGCTAATTGTGTATAATGTCACTCACGCTTAATCAGATTTCGCTTAAATCCTTCAAATTGATTTAACTCACTCGCCTGCTTTATCTCCTTCACCTGTATTAGTATCTTACTGGCTTCTATAGCTGGCAAAAATAAAACTTGTCTGAGAATGCACTGGATATTGTTTTCTCGGCTTCTTCAAAACGTAAGGGGGCATCCCCTCTTCCTCAGGCTCTTTTATAGCTTGCCCCTCCGCCTCATTCCCCTCCATATTAATGTAACGCAATTTCATAATTTTTCAGACTGTGACCGGTGCGCTACCCGTCTTCCCCTCGCCTCCAAGCGAGGCCAGCTGGTCGCTGACCTGCTGTTTTCGGCAGCGAGGGAATTCCGTAGGCGTGACGTCGCTTGTTTTCGTCGAATTTCGCTCGGGTTTACGACCGAGTGCCCGCATTCTACAGTGCGTTCGCAAATAATATTTCCTATTATAGAGGCTAAATATAATAAGGCTGGATAGCGAGTGTAACTACGTTACACTATATAACAATGTGGGTCTCGGAAAAATAAAAACCTTGCTGAGGGAGACAGTGGAAAAGGGAATAAATATGGTTACAGTAATAATAATTGCGTAAATAGTTCAATGAATTAACTGTTAAGTTGCAAAGAATCTTGCAATTGTAAGATAGTATAAATACTTTATTTGAAAATCAATGTGTAATTTTTAAGTTTCATCGTATACTTTACATCACGTTTTAACGATAACTGATGTCGTTTATCTTTTATAACTTAAAACGATTGAGACTAAAGTATTCCAATTAAAAAATGCATAAAGTATGAAGGAATGAACACTTCCTGAAAAGTAAGTGCCGTAAAACTCTTGTCCCGTAAAATTCCTTGAGTGTTGTTGAATTTGTTTAATAACCAAATATCCATAACATAAGTGAAGGATAAATCAGATCGTTAGTTCAATGTTGTGTGTGTTTTAAGGTGGTATTTCACGAGAATTCCATCAAAAGGTTAAGTTCCGTATGTTCGGAAAATTTTAAATTAAACGATTGTGAAGTTTTCGGATACAGTCTGAAATTTGTAATGTCGGAATTTCATTATTGAAAAGTATAAATATTCTCAAGAAATGCTTAATAACAAATCAAATTTTTATTTTAAAACTCCCTACTGAAAAAACTGTGATAAACAGTACTTTGACTTAAAAAGTTTTCACATGAAAATAAATCTAAAAAGTATGAAATCATTTCCGATGTCTTTTAGTCAAGTTATTATTTTTATGACAATAATTCATTTACTGCTGTCACTATAGACGGAAGACGTCTTATTCTGCATTAGAAAATGTTTATATCGCATATAATTTTGTGTTTCAAATTACATGCCAGACGCCAACATTTATCTTGATATGTATCTTGGTATGTAGTCTTCCGAATATACGAGTAGTGACAGCAGTAAATGAATTATTGGAATTTAAATCATAAGTTAACCGAAACGATATCAAGAATCGTTTCATTCATTTGCTGCCTCATAAAAGAAGTCTCGTTTTCCTGCAAAAATTTTGATTTTGATTTCAGAGTATTTAAATTGTTCCAAAATATCGAAAAATCGCATTTAGAACTAAAGACCGCGAGCGCTTGTGTGTGCGCGTATGTGAATGTGTGACTACTATGTGTGTTTGAAGCGCTCGAAAAATTGAAATGGGTATATTTCGAAACGGGTTGTTCAATTTTGCACACGAGTCGGGTCGCAACTCACGTTGGTTTGGTGCAATTTTCGCCCAAACCGCTAACGGCTGTCTGATTTATCAGTTTTTTAATTTTTCGAAGAAGCGTGTGATCTCTCTGACTTCTGTTCCTTTTAAACTATCGAGCTAAAACTTCCTATAAGATGTGACCGATTCTCGCAGTTAGAAGAAGTAATCAGGGTCCACAAAAAATTAAAGGCACATAAATTCGTGAAATAACAATACTTGTGTATTAAAAATAATATGATTAACTCAATAGAAGGACAACGAAAAACAGAATTGAAATTACAATAAACAAAAATAACCAACCTCAAAAATAGGAGGACGAAAATGACAAAGTAATCATAACAATTGACAAAGGTGAAGAGGGAAGAATGTAACAAAATAAAGGGTGGTTAAATTTTAAGGGCCGATGTTGATTTTGAATAAAACACAAATTATTTAGGAAATTATTGTCAATTCTTTTTATTATGATAATATGGTATGGTTCAATTATGTATGGAACAAAATATCGGCCAAATGGCCGCCGCGACCTCTGCGGCACACCTCCATCCGATGGTCCAAATTTTCGATGACGCTTAGGCATAATTGAGGTTCTATGCCGTTAATGTGCCGAATTATCTCATCCTTTAGCTTTGGAATTGTTGCTGGCTTATTGACGTACACCTTTTTTTTTTCAAATAACCCCAAAGAAAGAAGTCCAACGGTGTCAAATCACATGATCTTGGCGGCCAATTGACAACGCCACCACGTGAGATAACACGGCCATTGAATTTGTCGCGCAAAAGAGCCATTGTTTTGTTAGCTGTGTGGCAAGTGGCACCGTCCTGTTGAAACCACATATCGCCCACATCCATATCTTCCAATTCGGGCCATGAAAAGTTCGTTATCATCTCACGATAGCGAACACCATTCACAGTAACTGCCTGACCGGCCTCATTTTGGAAAAAATACGGCCCGATGATGCCGCCAGCCCATAAACCGCACCAAACAGTCACTCTTTGTAGGTGCATTGGTTTTTCGACAATCACTCTTGGATTATGATTCGCCCAAATGCGGCAATTCTGCTTATTGACGAATCCACTGAGGTGAAAATGTGCCTCATCACTGAAGATGATTTTCTTCGAAAATTGATCATCCACTGTTGCCAATTCTTGCCACCATTCTGACCATTGACGACGTTTGGAATGGTCAAGAGGCTTTAGTTCTTGAGTCAATTGCACCTTATAAGCGTGTAAATGCAAGTCTTTATGCATAATGTTCATCAACGACGAGCGTGAGAGGTGCAATTGTTGGGCACGACGACGAGTTGAGGTGGACGGCTCTTTAGCCACACTATCGCGAACAGCAGCAATATTTTCTGCAGTACGAGCTGTACGAGCATGCACTGGTGTTTTAATATCTCCTACAGACCCGGTTTGCTCAAATTTTTGCACGATTTTTCCGATTGTACGCACATTTGGACGATTAAATTGACCGAAAAAAATCACGAAGTACACGATCTGCATTTTGATTTGAACGCCCATTTTCATAATAAGCCTGAATAACTTTAACGCGTTGCTCGATTGTGTATCTTTCCATGGTTCAAATTGAGTTAGTCTGAAATTGAGAAATGTCAAATGAAATGCAGAAAAAAACTTGACGTTTAGGTGTGGTTCACATTCAACATCGGCCCTTACAATTTAACCACCTTTTAATAGTGATTATTCAAAAAGGAGGCGAAAGAAACAACGCGGTCTTGAAATAATAATGCACAATAATAACTCAATTTACGCAAAACTATCTCGAATAATGACGTAAAATAATCTCGAGTACAACACAAAGTAGTCTCAAAATATAGTACTCAAATAATAATCACTCAAATGATAATGCACAATAATCTCAAATAATGTGTCTTTTCGGTGTAGCACCGTGCAAGTCTTCTCGTGAGACGTGGCGAGATACTCTAAATTAAGGCCTTACATACGTCCAGAATTTTCAAAAAATCGATTTTTTTTACAGATTATTATTCTCTATAGTTTTAGGCGTATTTCTGTGAAAGTCGATTGTAAAAATTTCCCATAGATCGAAAGTTATTATAGAAAACCCGACTGCCCAACGAGAGGGCCTGATGCGCACTTGAAACTTTAAATGCATTATTCTCAAAACTACTTTTTCTGGCACGGTTTGCATGATAACTCATACAGTTTTTAATATTTTTTGATGCATTTTTTTTTAAATATTCGAAATTGTTTTCCTATAGTCTGTCGAGTCGGATTTTTGATATTGTGATTAAAAATTTTTATAAACATAATTAAAGTGTGACATTTATGACACAAAATGCACACTTTTTTTAACTGCCGTGGATTGCTAAATTTTTCGAATTTCAAAAATCCGGCTCGACAGACTGTAACTACAACTTTATTTTACAAGAATTTTTTTACGTTTTGCAGATCTATCAACATTTCAAGAAGAAATGATGCAGACCGTGGAGTAACTTTTTTCATAGTGCTTCGGGAAACGTGATTTTTTATGTTGTAATTTTTGAAAAAAAAATGGAATAAATTTTTTTACAAAGTTTAAATACTAATAAACAATGTGAAAACATTATTTTTATTCATTTCTATTGCTATCTCTTCTAAAAACAGTTTTTCTTTTAGCGCGTTTTTGGCACTGCTCGACGTATGTAAGGCCTTTTAAACAATACGACAACAATCGAGGATCGCGCGACTTCGCACCGGCCGACTAGCTAGGGAGAGGGGAAATGGTCTAACAACGGGACCTCCAGGTACGTGGAACACCGATTCGGACCAAATTTTTTTACAGGTAGGTCGCACCCAAGGGTGCAATAGGTGCAAGTAATATGATGCGTTTCTCAGCCGTTTTCGAGATATAAAATATTAAAAATTTCCGAGCGTTCATATACTATCTGCGTTAAATCATATTAAATAAGGGCGCGTAGCGTAGTCGGCAACGTCTCCGCTTCGTAAGCGCTGGATCGCCGGATCAATTCCCGGCGCGGACTTAAAAAATATATATTATTATTATTATTATTAAATCATTTCTACGGCAACTACTATGCGATTATATTAATAATATTTCCGTAAAGGAACGTATAAATATTATTTATTGTGGATCATTTTGGTGTTAGAAGGAAAAACGAGCAGCTTTTTTTATTTATTTATTTTTTGGTTGAAATGTAGGGAAAGAATTGTGACAAATGAATACACGAGTTTAAGAGAATAATCAATCTTTTTATTAACTTTTCATTGCTTATCACACTACAGGAACTAGGGTGGTACTGATCATAAAAACATGGAAAACAATCATTATTTCGGCATCGGGCGCATGTAATAAATGCGGAGTTTCCGCATCCGCAAGGATTTTTCAAGACGTCGATCGCGAAGCAAACCTCGTTAACGTTTAGGAAAGATCTTCTGTCGTCATATAATTTGGCAGCGAACCAAGCGTATTGTAACATGTCGCAAAATATCGGAGAAGACAGTTGATGGTGAACAATAGATTGAATTTTGATACAGTCTTCCCTAGAATTAATTTCCCTATCCTGTTCGATAATATAAGAACAATTCTGAAGTCTCTTGATAACATTTTTAACTTGGCAGTAGAAATATACACCGCACGGTTGCACTAACGGAGTGCAGTATGGTGGGATGACCATTACAGTGCACGTTGGTAAACCCTCATCGGTAAAAATCTCGTCATATACTGTGTACCTTTTTTTTATGGCTTATTAATGTATTTATTTATTATTCATTCCTTTACGGAAATATTAAAATAATCGCATAGTAGTTGTTGTAGAAATGATTTGATAATAATGATAACAATAATCATTTTTTTTAAAGTTCGCGCCGACATTTGATCCGGCGATCCGCTTACGAAGCGGAGACGTTGCCGACTACGCTACGCGCCCTCATTGAATATGATTTAAAACAGAGAATATATGAACGCTCGGAAATTTTTTATATTTTATATCTCGAAAACGGCTGAAAAGCGCATCCTATTACTTGCACCTATTGCACCCCTGGGTATGACCTACCTGTAAAAAAAATTTGGTCCGAATCGGTGTTCCACGTACCTGGAGGTCTCCTTGTAAGTCCTAATTGGTGGCTTCTTATAATATTGCCTCCGTTCTTTACTACTAAAATTGAAAGCAAAAAGGGATAGGAAAATTATGGGAAAATACTCGGCAATGGAATTAAGATGGAGAAACTTTCACTATATTACTTGTAAAATCAACTATACATTACTCACCACGCGCGCTAACATTCGTTACTTGATATTCTATAATGGCGATTCCGGAAACACGTGGCAGTCAATTCTCAAAATCAATAATCTATAACTAATATGGGTCGAAGGGAAAGAAAATAAGTATGAACGGGTAGGAAAAAAGGTTCTATCATTAACTCGATGCCACACTCACACGTCTTCTCGCGGAGAACGCGAGTGTGTCTTCGGATCTTCTTCCTCGGAGTCAGTCTTCGGTGATTGGCCGAGGTGGGTGAGAGAGACAGATACGGGAGTCGGCTTTGGTCGGCGATCAAAACGGTGGGCGGCTTCGGCAGTGTGGCGGTAGGTAACGGTAATTGTCTCGCCGGATCGTCCCTCGATAGCATGTAGCTGAGGTCTCAGAAGGCAGCGTTTCGGCGGGTATTTGCGGTTTCTTTAGAGCGGTGTCAGTGGCTTTAGCTGTTGCAAAGGGCAGCTTGTCCCTCGCCCACACTCCTCTTACCTTCCGCAGCTTCTGGTAACAATATTTTGTTACAAAGAATATGCTAGGGTGCAAGGTCTTTTGGTATTGAGTTTAGCAAGAATCGATCAAGGCATTCCGCTTTTATAGAATTCAGAATTATATGTTGTATAATATTATATTGTGACTTCAGAAACGTATGTCAAAATAATCCCATTGATAATTATGGGAGGCAGATCAACGAATAAATTTGATTGACATCGGGAGCACTCCTCGTATCTAAGATTTTAGATTTAGCCAGATTGGGAGAGAGATAATTTTCAGACGCATTGGTAGCAACAGCGGAAGCATCACGGGCATTAAGCGTAAAAGTCTGGTTTAGTTTGGGAGGACGAGAACTTAAGTAAATTTGCGTGTCGTCTGTGAAGATACCAGGTGTATGCATAAGTTTTTTTTCGGTTTAACTAAGAGATGGCGCCAGCGAAAAGTACGCAGCGTATTAATTTGACACATACGTTATTTTGTTCGTCTGACATTAACCTATAAACACACACAAGTTGAATCCGCCAAAAACTAGCGTCTTTGTTTTATCGTTCAGTGATCATGTCGAGTTTTGTGCCTGAAAAATAACATTTGCGGCACGCATTGCTTTTCTTATTTAATCAAAAGAAAAACGCTGCTAAAAGTCAACGTTTGCTGGTAGAAACATATGGTGAACACGCTCCATCGATTAGAACATGTGAGACATGGTTTCGACAATTTAAAAGTGGTGATTTCAATGTGAAAGACAGAGAGCGCTCTGGTAGACCACAAAAATACGAAGACGAGCAATTGCAGGAGTTATTGGATGATGACCCAACTCAAACTCAACGGCAATTAGCAGAAGCATTACATGTGTCACAAGAAACAATCAGCAGACGTTTACGAGTAATGGGGAAGATCAATAAACTCGGTAAATCGGTCCCACACGATTTGAATGAACGTCAAATAGAAAATCGCAAAGTCACTTGTGAAGTGCTGCTTCAACGCCACGAAAGGAAATCATTTTTGCATCGAATTGTGACGGGTGACGAAAAATGGATTTATTTTGAAAACCCGAAGCGGAAAAAATCGTGGCTTTCACCTGGCGAAGCCGGTCCTTCAACACCAAGGCCAAATCGCTTCGGCAAGAAGACCATGCTCTGTGTCTGGTGGGACTAGAGCGGTATTGTGTATTATGAACTCGTGAAGCCCGGCGAAACCGTTAATACACAACGCTATCGCCAACAAATTATTAATTTAAACCACGCATTAATCGAAAAACGACCGGAATGGGCCAGAAGACATGGCAAAGTGATTTTGTTACACGACAATGCGCCGTCTCACACAGCAAATGCAGTGAAAGACACCTTGAAATCGCTTGGATGGGACATCCTTCCGCACCCGCCGTATTCGCCAGACCTGGCGCCATCTGACTATCACCTCTTCGCATCAATGGGGCACGCGCTCCCAGAGCAGCACTTCAGCAATTTCGAGGAAGTTGGAAAATGGCTCGACGAATAGTTTGCCGCAAAAGACAAGCAGTTTTTCTGGCATGGTATTCATAAGTTACCTGAAAGATGGGCGAAATGTGTAGAAGCCGATGGCCAATATTTTGAATAAAACAAAAATTAATTTCCCTTGAAAATTACGTGTTTTTTTTACCAAAAAACCGGAAAAAACTTATGCATACACCTGGTACGGTGCTTTGTAAAGTGCACGGACCCGGAAATATCGTTTATGTATAAAAAGTAAGAACAAGAGCGGCCCAAGGACCGAGCCCTGCAGGACTCCGTATGAAACAGATTGAGAAGTAGATAGCATGGAGTACCAGGTGTACAGGTATAAAATACGGATTTCAGACAACAGATGGCGCATGGACACAGTTTGTGCTATAAAGATTGACACCGCGGCATTTTGTTGTGTCATCAACAAGAGTCAGACGCGCACGAGATATAAATTGGAAAAGTGTGTGCATAGTGTTGTGTTGTTGTGTTCAATGTGTCGAAATTTACACCGAACAAAGAGCATTCACGGACAGCATTAATTTTTTCGTTTTCATTTGAAGAAAACTGCTGTTGAATCATACCGATTATTTCGAGAAGCTTATGGTGAATATGCTCCATCGCAAGATGCGAGTAAACAATGGTTTCGGCGTTTTAAAAGTGGTGACTTCGATGTTGCGGACACGGAACGTGGAAGGCCGCCAAAAAAAATACGAAGATGTGGAACTGTAAGCATTGTTGGACGAAGATGATTCGCAAACACAAAAACAACTCGCCGAGCAATTGGGCGTTAGTCAACAAGCTGTTTCCAATCGGCTACCAGAGGTGGGAAAGATTCAGATGACCGGTAGATGGTGTAACGTAAATTTGGACCTCAACGCACCACGTTACCTATACCTGGCCTGCGCTATTTTCCCTTCCTTTTTTTTTTACTCATTCGAGCTGGACGCCAGGCGTTTACGCGCCGGAAGAGAAAATACTGAGGTGTTTGACCAGACTCATCCCAGGCTAGCTACAGCTGTTTGAGGCAGAGCGGGTGGTTCGGACTGTCAAGGTAGTAATAAGTCAATTCCATAAATTAAATTAATCAATAAAATCAGACAATAAAAATAGAATCAATAAATAAACCAAAGCAAAATCAATAAAGATAAGATCAATAAATAAATTCAGCCAATAAAATCGATGAACAAAACAATAAATAAAAATTCATAAATAAAATCAAGAAAAATAAGATCAATAACGACTAAATAAAATGAAGAAATAAAACCAACAAATAAGCCAGACAACAAGGCGGGTACGGGATTTACAACGGCCAACTCCTTTATTTGGTTGCAGCGGATATTAATGCGTCAATGAAATAATTTAAAAAAAAACAAAGATAAGTATAAATAAAATATCCCGTAAAATGGGTTTTGGTTTTTAACAATTTATAATCTTAATCAGGTATCTTAATCTTAATCATTAATTCGGAAGTACGAGTTATCCCGTTCTCTCTCTCTCACTCCCATACGTTCCAGACGCTCTATAGCCAACCACGCTCGCTTCGAATTTCAAATAATAACCGAGGACAAAGTCGGATACCAGGTCTTCTCAAAATATCGCTCACGATACGGCCTATACCGGATTGATCCCTTATACACAAGACAGCTCCATAATCACGGGACGCTGAAAGGTCACGCACGAGAAGCCTTTACTTGTCCGAATCTCTTAACTAGAAAATTGCAGGCAGCAAAACCGGGAACGAATCGTGAACAAAATAACGATAAACGAATCCCGGTTACATCGAATAAAATGAGAAAATCCTAATTAAATAACTGACGTCCGAAATAATAATAATAAATAAACAAATAGAGGTAATCAAAGCAACGAACAATTTGACAAACGAGATACGTTTCGAACCGTACTAATCTCTTGCGATCCAGTTCAAAATACGGGATGACGGCCGAGCATGCACTGCATAAGCTCACAAAGATGAAATAAAACAATACCCAACATAAGAGGAATAAATAAATAAACGAAAATAAAACAAAATAATGTAAATCAATCAGCGTCAATACAATAGAATAGTCGGAATCAGCGACACGTAATCCAAAATAATAAAATAAGCCAAAGAAAAAAATAAATAAAGTAATAAAAGTCAATAGAATGTCAATAGTTCGGTAAAATCCGCGACGCGGTCTATTCCGTTCAAATCACTCACAAACAAGCATACAGCGGGATAACGGCCTAACGCACGGCTTAACCGTTGGTCAATACAAAAAAAAAACGACTAAGGAACGAAGTGACTTTTTCCCACTTCTAACCGCCAAACGATCTCGTTATTACACGCTTACAGACGCAGCCGGTCCTGATACAAATTCATACTCTGTGCGTGGTATGCAGAAGCTACAGGTATGTCCAAGTTCGAATGTACTTATCAGGCCATACACAGCAAAAAGAAATAATGACAAAAAACCGTTCAGGAAAGAGAGCTCACCGAGACGATGCTGCTGCGAAGTTCTCGTAGATCCGGGAAAACCCTCGGTGCTGACGTTCACCGACTCGCTCTCTACGCCCTGAATTTCTGGTAGCGTATATAGACTCGGCACCGATTGACTGCGAGTTTTTAAAAGGCCTGCGCTCGGTTTCCTCGCCTCAACAATTTCCTTGAGTGATTGCAACGGTAGAGCGGGACAGTACAACAGCGCACGCTACGACTGGCTAGCACAACGGTCACCGGGAAAAAGCCCCAAGGTCCTGCCGGCACGCGTGCTCGTGAACTATGATCCCCTCCTAACGAGCCGAACTCGGTTAATTTGGAGAATCGGTGTCGCTCGATGACCGCGTCTAGCGCCTCGGCTGGACGACGCAAACATTAATAGCAGATAATAAAGATGTGTAGTCCAGTCCGGCAGGTGAGCCCCGTGAGATAGACCGGTTATAGCTAGTAGATCCGATGACCGAGGATAGATTGTAGCATATTAGCCTGAGACAAACGTCGAGCGGGACGGCTGTAGATCCCGACTACGAGAAACGGAAAATGTCTGTATCCTCTCTCTTACGAAAGGGTGATTGAATCCCGAAGCCGACCAAAGGTGTGTGGTACTCTTTCTCTCCGACCCTTGGTCGTACAATGTGAGAAAAAAATACAAAAAAAAAGAAATAATTAAATAAAGTGCGGCGATTATTCCCTACAGCTCTGTGAGATCGTGTTGGCATCGTGTGAGCCGTCGTGCGAGGAGGACACAGCACTTGGATATTCTGCCACGTTACAATGGGTACCACATAAGTTGAACAACAGGCAAATGGAAAAGCGCAAAAACACATGTGACATTTTGCTCGCTCGGTAGAAATGGAAGTCGTTTTTGCATCGTATAGTTACAGGGGATGAAAAGTGGATTTATTTTGAGTATCCCAAGCGTAAAAAACCATGGGGAGACCCAGGCGCACCATCCACATCGACCGCAAGACCGAATCGCTTTGGCAGAAAGACGATGCTCTGTATTTGTTAGGGTCAGAGGGGCGTGGTCTATTATGAGCTGTTAAAACCTAGGGAAACGGTTAATACTAAACGTTACCAGCAACAATTGACCGATTTGAACCGTTCGCTGCTTGAAAAAAGGCCAAAATACCGAAAGAGGCAACACAAAGTCATTTTTCTTCATGACAATGCTCAATCACATCCGGAAAAACTGGTTCGCGACACGTTGGAAGCACTCAGCTGGGAAGTTCTACCCTATGCGGCTTACCCACCAGGCTTGGCTCCTTCGATTACTACTTGTTTGCATCGATGGGTCTCGTACTTGCTGCAGCGCTTTGGTTCGTAGGAAGATGTGAAAAAATGGCTCGATGAATGGTTCGCAGCAAAAGGGGAAGATTTTTACTGGCGTGGTATTCACAAATTGCCCGAAAGATGAAAAAAATGTATAACAAGCGATCGAACATACTTTCAATGAAGCACTTTTTATCATTCTTCCGAATTTAACATGTTTTTTTTAGAAAAAAAACCGCATTTCATACTTGTACACCTGGTAATCGTCTATAAAAACTTGAGTACGCCCAGATAATTATGAAAACGCCTATTTCAAATCCGCGATCGAAAGTTCAACATCTTTGCGTTATTTAAGGAGACCTAAATGGAAGATTGTGTCGAAGGCCTTGCTAAAATCAAAAGGTAATAAGATCGAAAGCTGGGTTGACGGGGATCAAGTATATTATTAACGTCCACGTACTTGAGTATTTGCCTGCATATGAGTTTTTCAAAAAGCTTGCAGAGAGAGAAACGAACCGAACTATTGAAGAAGGTTGTTATATGGTCTACAATGGAACAGAAAGCCATTCGAATACCAAAATAGTTATACGATCAACCCCGATAGGGTACGAGTTAAGAGGCGAAGAGGAGATAATATCATAAATTTGATTAGGAGTGTCATGGCCTTAGTAGTCGAAGGGAGGAGTAGTAACCATAATCCATGCTCTCCTTGTTTCTGTTTTCTCATTAACTTTATTATACTCCAAGAACTTAACCTACTATTCAGTATCTCCGACATGTGCTCAGCACGGCGAGTGCAGCTCGCATACCTCCCACGGGCGTGCCAACTCCGTATATCGTAACCGCGTCATTATATCAATATACGTGGTCGATATATGTAGTCGATACACTACAAGGAGTAATAACTTAGAAGTAGAAGGAGAGCTTCACACAGAAAGAAGTTTGAATGAGCACTATAAAGTCAGAATCGGAGCAGGGAGGTGAAGTTGAAGCTATCGAAGCATAGTAGGAATTGAGTTTATTTGAAGTGAAGAAATGGAGTTGGAGGATAATTCGGCCTTGATCAGTCCAAGACGTGCCAATGTCTTCCACATCTTGGCAGCGTCACTCATCCCATTTAAAATGTCAAAAGGTGGGTCTTCATTGCATTTTTAATGTCAGACGTAAGTTCATTCATAAACTCTTTGTTAATAGCCATACCAAGCAGGCTGTTCGCGTGTCTACCTTGTTTGTAGAGAGCATCTCTACGTTTCATACGTAAAACAATGTCCTTGGTGAGCCACAGTGCAGGTAGCTTGTGGACTATCATTTTTCTAAATGGCGCATCTATATCGAGGAAAGATTATGGTGCTCGAAATACTAGAGGAAGACTGATTGAGTTTTAGCTCCTTTGAGCAATCGCCAAAGCTTGCAACATCGCATTCAAGAGCGCGCGTGTGAATATTAGCGCAAAAATCGGTTTGTTTTAATTTTTCGTAATCTTGGCGTTAGATAATACATTCACCTATCATAGCAACATCAAAGGCGTACTCAAAGTGGAGAATGCTATGCCCCGAAATTAATGAGGCAGACGACTTGGCATACGTGTGTGTATGCCAAATCACTTTATCCACAGTATCGACAATAACTACGTCCAAAAGCAAATATGAGTGGGAAATATGCGGTGTGGCATTAGAGGAAACAATGCAAACAAAAAGACATAGCGCGAATAAGCGGAGATATCAATCAATGGAGTTTTATTTGCATAACTTTTACAAAGTTTTTTACAAAGCTTATATATCTCCTGCCGTTATTTTCATTTCATATAATCTCCCACTTTTCATCCATTTCCTTAAACCTATTATCCTTACTCCTAACTCAACTCTCGCTAAACTGCCCACTTATTCCTCCATTCTCGCTCTCCTTAATTCCACACTGCTTTTCTTCCACACTTCTTCAATTTCCCTGATATATGCACATATTTCTTTTTGCATTTTTCCCCCTAACATATTTATCACCTCTCCGCAGATCGCCATCTCATCGATCCCTTCCATCCACACTTCCACACCTTTTCTTGTTTTATCCGTCACCAACTCTCTGCTTTTCTTACATATCAGTAAATGGTCAAACGTCTCAACTTGTTCGGCACATATTCTGCACATCCAATCATATTCTTCTTTCTTACCCGCTCTCCCTATATTCCCGCATCTTATTCTAGCCCATACCTCTTTGTCCCTGCCCTTTACATTTTCCTCAAACCAATACTTCCACGGCATATTATCATTCTCCACAATAAATGTATACCTAACATTGTACGTAGATGCTTTTATTTTCTCCTCCTCCTTCTTCAACGTCTCATTCTTAAAGTTTTCTAACCCGATCTTTATTCTTGCTTCAATTTCTCCCACCTCCCTCCTTTCCCAAATCATCCCTATTACATCTTGTATGCCCATATCTTTTAATACAGCCTTAGGTCCCTCCCCCACATTGTCGGCATACTATTTACAATCGCCCTTACTTCCTCCATCAGGCATACTTTTGGCCATCTCTTTTCATTCATTCCCAATATCTCCACCATATATCTTAGTGCTCTTTCCCTTATCAGGTATTTCATTGTAGGTACACCCAGCTCTCTTCTCCATATATAATTTGGTGTGTTTCTTTTTACCCCTAACGCCATCTTACAATATCTACTCTGAATTCTTTCAAAGATGCTTATTTCCCCCAATCCCCAAATTTCCACCCCGTACATAGCTCCCGCCCTTACTATAGAGCTCAACAAATAAAGCCTCTCCTCCATTAAATCTCTTCCTGCTCTCCGCCACACACCCCATACTGCATTCATTGCCCTTTGCGCCTTTCCTGCACTCTTTTTCCCGTGCATCCAATTAGAATTTTTACACGTAAACCAATATCCCAAGTATTTAAAATTGTTTACTATCTGCACCTCTTCTCCTTTAAATTTCCAATTCTCTTCATTCTTAATCTTTCCTCCATTTCTAAATATCATTACTTTTGTTTTTTTTTGCATTTACTTCCATCATATTTTCCTCTTCCCAATTTTCTAAGTCCTTTAGAATACTTTTTAACCCACTTGCCGTCTCTGCAATTGCCGCCACATCATCTGCATATTTTATTGCAAAGACTTTTTCCATTCCTATTACAACTCCACCTTCATTTTTCCGTTCCCACATATCTTCCAAATCATCTAAATATAAATTAAACAACACAGCGCTCAACGCACATCCCTGCCTTACTCCTCTCTTTGTTCTAAAGTTATCCGAAGTTTTTCCTCTCGCTTGCACCTCCGCTCTTGTTTCCTTATATATTCCCTTTATCATTTCCAACATTCTACCCCCGATTCCTTTTTGTTTTAATTTCGTAATCATTCTTTCTCTGTTTACCCTATCAAAAGCAGCCTTAAAATCTACTAACGCAACATATAGTCTTCCGCCTTTCCCCTTCAATTTTTTATTTATCACAGCATTTAACGTAAATATTTGGTCCCTCGTACCTCTTCCCCTCCTAAAACCAGCCTGACTTTCCTTCAATTTACCATTCTTTTCAATCCACTTACTCAATCTCATCGTCATCATTTTTATCATAACTTTATATCCCACATTCAATAGTGATACCCCCCTATAATTTTCCGCTTTTTCCCTATCCCCTCCTTGTAAATTAGCACAATCCTCGCCATTTCCCATCCTTTTGCTACAATTCCTTCCCTCCAAATACTATTAATCGCCTTTCTCAGTTCTTCCCTCCGTTCTTTCGGTATCTCCTTTACAAATTCTACTACAATTCCATCCTCCCCAGCAGCTTTTCTCTCTTTCATGTCTCTCAATGCTCCCTCCAATTCTGTCATTGTAAACTCCTCATAAAATTCTTTTTCTGTCCCCCAATTTTCTTCATTAACATCCAGCCCCCCCTTTATCCCAAACCTCTGTGTTTTCAGTCCCCTCTCCCCCTGCTTCTTCTCTCCGTTCAGCAATTTCTCAAAATGCTCCTTCCATTCCTTCTTCGATATCTATTCTCCAACTGTTCCTCTGCGCTTGTTTCTGAAATTACTAATGGCCTTCCACCATTTAGACATATTTTTGGCTTTTCCTACTTGTTCCCAAATACGATATCTCCATTTTTCTTTAGCCTCTTTCATCATTAACTTCATTTTTCTTCTTTCTGTTACCAATTCTCTCTTCATCTCCGCTTTTCTATACTTCGTAAATGCTTTTAATTTTTTTCAAACTTCCTCTCTTTGCTTTTTACAATCATCGTTGAACCATCTTGGTAATCTTCTCACCCTCTTACTCTTTCCGTATGTTTTCAACATCCCCACTTTTTTCGCGGCTTCTAATATTTTTTTCTTCATCCCCTCCCACCTCTCTTTGCCTTCTTCAATGCTTACATCCTTTTGCAATTCGCTAATATATTCCTCACCATTTTCTTCATTTCATATAAGTTTTTCCATTTTACACTCCTCATCTTCACCCCCTTCTACACATACCTGTGCTTCCGTTTCCTTTCCCCACATATATAACATTAATGGCAGGTGATCAGATTCTATTCGGTTTATCACCTCCATCCTTTCAATTTCCTCCTTCCCCCCTCCCTGTCCAAGACAATTGCATAATCTATTACCGATCCACAACATTCTTCTCCGCCACCGACAAAAGTTATTTTACCCTCCCTATCCCCTTCCGTTCTTCCGTTTAACACTTTAAACCCCAAATCCTCACACATACTCAACATCTTTTTTCCTTCCGAATTCAGCAACATGTCCTGCGATTTTCTTATTTCGTAGTCCTCGTCATCCATTTTCTCTATGACCATCGCTTGTTCATTTCCAATTCTCGCATTCATATCTCCCAAGATCACAACTTTATCCCTTTTGCCAGCTTCCTTAAGTGTTACATCACTCAAATCCTTTTCAATTTTACCCATTCTAATGTTATTATATACTGTTATTATAGATGTAGTTTCTCTTAACTTACAATTGCACAAAATTAACCCAAACTCCCACTCTTTTATATCCCAGCCTCCTTCCCATTCCTTCTTTACGCCTATTGCCTGCCCCCCTTTTGCTCTTCCTTTTTTTACCCTTTTTTCTTTAATCGCCGCTTTAAAATTCCAACTGAATTTTGAACTCATACTTTGCACTACTTTACACTCATCCTTTTTTTCAACCCAAGTTTCTTGCAAGACCACTATGTCCGCCTTTTCCAAGAATTCCCACGCTTCTCCGATTTTAAATATTCCCGCAACATTCCACAATATTACTTTAAACTCTGTTTTTTCCTCATCTTTCTCCCCTCTTCCTCCTATCAGTTTCCCAGTCGAATCTTCTCTCTTCTCTTTTCTTTCTTCCTTTTCCTTGCCTTCATTGCTCTCTCCCGATCCGAAAGGGCTGCTGCACATCCCGACCAGTTTGCTTTCCCTTCCTCTCATACATTTGAAGCTCGATGTTCCCTTTCCGGCCGTTCCATCTCCACCATCCATCCCCGAATTTTATCCTCATGTAGCTTACTTCCGCCCTTCTTCCAGGCCACTTTTCGTTCTCCGCAACCTCCCGCAGCCGTTTTTGAACGTCTTTTTCTCTTTTAGTCAGGTCATTTTTTATCCAAATGTCCGTTCCCTTCAATTCCCTCTTTTTATCCATCATCTCCATTTTTTCGTTCCAATTCTTATATCTTGCTACCACCAGTCCCCCACTCTCAAACTTCTTCATCGTTTTTCCTCTGATATCTTGCCCACATCTTTCAGCAACCTCGTCCAAAATTCTGTGCTTTGCAATTCCTTTCACCTCCGGAAAATAAATGCTTACGTTGTTTTTCCTGTACTCCCTCTTTCCTTTCTCCTCTTTTAAATCTCGCTCGTTTAGCGGTCTCGGCTTCCTCTCCATTATTTGCCTTAGATTTTTCTCCTCCCTCGACGCCTTTCCTCTGACGCCCCTTGCTTTCTCCGTCGAATACACCAGAGATGCCTCGCTGATTGAGTCAAAGCTGTAGTTTCCATCCCTCACCCCACCTCTTATCGTTGTCTTCTCCGGTCCTTTTCTTTCCTGCTTCTTTTTCTTTCCGTTGATGCTGTCCATAAGCATGCGACGATTCTCCTCCCACCGTTTTCTGTCTCTTTCTGCACTCTCCCTTAATTCTCTCACCGTGCTTCTCAGCTCTCGTATCTCCTTTCGGCTCTTCTCACAATTCTCACAATACTCGTCACTCTCCACCATACATTCTTCTTTCATTTTATTAATCTCCTCCCTATACCAACGTTTCATATGCCCTTCGCTCTCCTCGTACATTTTTTTCATTCTCTCTTCCCACCACAATTTCGATCTTTTTTCGAAATCTTCAAAACGGTTACTCATCTCTTCTCTCTGTCTTTCCTCTGCTTTCCGCACTTCGACAAACCAATGATTTTCCAAGCCACTGTCCGCCCCCTCTCGCACGCTGCGATCGGAATAGCCGTCGTCCGAGCTTCCGTCTATATCCGCTCCTATCATATCCTCCTCCTCTCCCTCACTTGGGTCATCGACGCCTTCATCCACATTTTCCCGATACCCCCCATCATGACTCACATTCTTCAAATTCGATCCGTCACCTCTCCGAATCGACGACACAGGAGCCTCTTTGGAGAGCGCTATCGATGCATAAACAAACTCCCTTTCTTTCGCGCCTCCAACAGTACTTCCAGCATTGCCGAGCTCACTGCCGACACTTTGCACAGCACCCTTCTCCTTAACGGTCTCTTTTTCCTCGATGACGCCGTTCTCTATATATTCTTTCGTTTCTTTTTCCCCGTCTTTGCTGTGCCCCTTTTTGATCGGTGTGTGACGCAGCTTGCTTTTTGTGACGGACCCCTCACTTGTACATCCATTTACCACTGCCTCTTTGACCAGGTAGCGATCTATTTTGCCGACAGCTTTGAATGCACTTTTACCGACCGCCTCCTTTGTCGGCCTCCCTCTGCGCCTTTTTTCGGGTATGTCAGCATGCACATTACCTGTGGCTCTATCTGTCATCCGCACGCTAACTTCTAGCACTTCATTGTTCTTCCCACTCTCTCCTTCCGCTTCCTCTGAGCCTTTCTCTCCTTTTTTCTCCTTTCCCGAATCTCCCATGCTCTCAAACTTCGCGCCTCAGTTAAACACCCAACAACTCACTTAAACTTTCCCTTACACAATAACCTACTCTCGTACACAAAACACACCTTTTCCTTCAGCCTTCTAACCACTTTGAATTCTTCGCTTTTCCACTTTTCTCTCTACAATCCTTCGAGCTCTCCGAGAAACGCGTCCACTCGCCACGCTTGCCTACCGGTTGTCTTCCAATAAGCGGAGATAATTGACTTCGTGGTCAGAGCTTAGTAAATGAAAATGAAGATCGCCAGTTAAAATAAAATGTTGATATGCATGTAAATGCAATTATCAATAGGCAAGAAGGTTGTCGAGTAAACGACCCTTAGGTCTTCACCATCTGAAGTACGAATATTAAGCAGAAGGAATTCAGGGCTGTTTAAAATTTACTTGGGAATGAGGCTACGAGGTTAGCCTTGAGCGTATCATGAATTTAGTAGGCTACAACCTACCTAGTTTGCCAACGCGATCATTACGCATTGCGAAACAACCTGAGATGGCAACATGTTCGTCAAGGATGCTTGGATGGAGTCCGGTTTCAGATATGGATATTAAATGCGCAAAAGGCGAAGAAAAATAAGGTCTAATGTAACCAATGTGTACAAGTCAAGGAATAGACGGGATAAGTAGTTTAAATAAGCTTTTCGAGTTTGGCACTGGAGGAGATTCGTATAATTAGGTGCCATTGTTGCGACGAAAAAAAATAATACTCGCCTAATCCGAACATATTTATCTGAGAATATTTATAATGACGTAGGCCACAAATGTAAGAATGCTCGTTCACATAGATTTTCCTAGAAGCGTCATCGAGGAAGACCTCACTTGCTCTTAGAGTCGGAACAGCGCGATTCTTGTGAGTAATATAGTCACCAACCAAAATAGATTTTGAAGTAAGTACGAAAGAAATTGTTGCGTCTTTGGCAAGCGGTGCATTCCTGTTGCTCGCCTCGTTCCGCAGCTTCGTTTTCTTACTGAGTACGCGCACACTAAGTAGATCAGACACGAGATTGGTAATGCGTAGTGCAGAGAAAATCATTTCAGCAATTTCGAGCGGAGTGCTCGGAATTCTTGCAAGGACAATTTTGGCTGCGAGGGGAGAGGCCATTGGGTTAGTGGAAGTATCTTGTACAGTCACAATCAGAGAGACGATGCCCATCTTGATTTAATTGACGAATTTGGTCGTCTTACTGGTGAAAGGGATCATCGTGTTCGTGTAGTTTTTGAATAATTTAGAGGATGGCATCGAGTTTGGCGGGGAATTTCACATTGGTTTTGACCTGCAGCTCAATGAAATGATCAATCTTAGCGCTTGAGCTGTCATGCGAGTTGTCATTTTTGTTCAGTTTTGCAAGGATGTTCCCAAGTAGTTCATTAGTAGGTGTAGCTCTAAGGGAGGTGATAGAGTTCCTGGGAGTTCCAGGGGGTGTTGATTAATATCAGGCATTCCTGTTAATTAATTACTCACCAGGTTAATAGAAGAGGTACGGGTCCTAGGTAGCACGCTAAAAGGAGTCGCGTCAACTATCAGATATGTTGCGCAACAATTACACGCAGATTTATATGACAAATACGATTTGCCAGGGTGAAACAATTTTAAACAGAGTACATAATACTGCCTTTAGCGATGCATTTACTGCATTTATGACATTTGAACCTAGACATTCAGAATACTTTAACGATAAAATAAGAGCATAATGTAAAACTTAAGCAAAATAGAAACAGTGCAGTGACTAGTGGAAGCAACACAATAATAGCGCAAATATTGAATAGATCAAATAAGGAATGAAATATCAGATACTTGAGCGAAATAGAGGTGGTGCAGAACTAGGTAGAAGTGAGGAGGCAAGACGTGATCGATGATACGGACATAGAGTGAGCCAGGTGAAGAAGGCGACTCGCTGCATGTGCTGGTGGCACAGCTTCGGCTGAGATCGTAAGGTAACTTTCGAGATGGTCTGTTCGGCATGCGCAGAGTCAAGTATTAATTATCGCAATTTTCCACCCATGAAAATTCAATAAGTAAGGAGCTGATATCCATACAAATTAGATAGGATGAAAAGCGATAATGAGGTGCGCTTATGTCTGAAACAAAATAGCCTGGAGGCATTCAGCGGCACAGAATTGTCAGAATGAACTTGGAGTGGCGAGGAAGCCAACTGTCAGCCAATTATACAAAGTAAGCTAATATTTTGGAATAGATAATAACAATAATTATTAATTTCACTGCTCTACCTCCCTGCTTCAGCGAGCGACAACCACAATGTCGGTTAATATTAACACAAAATATAAAATAAAATTTAGTATAAAGATTAAACAAGATGAAATGAAACAAAAATAGAATTAATATCAGGGGTACAAATTGAAAATGCGGGTTTGATAACAGATGGCGTTACTAACGCTATACGCATCAGGCAGTACTGTGACTATGTTCATGTCAAAGCTACGTCTTATAGCTTTAATTTTCAGTATGTGTCAATTTGTCGCAGTGTCAAATTCATAGTTTTTTTGAGCTCTCAATATGTCGAGTTTCGTGCCAACAAAACAGCATTTGCGGGAAGTTTTAATTTACTTCTTTAATTTGAAGAAAAGTGCTGCTGAAGCACATCGATTGGTCTCCGAGGCTTATCCGAGTCATGTTCCATCGGTTTCAACGTGCGAGAGATGGTTTGTGCGGTTTAGAAGTGGTGATTTTGACGTTGAGGACAAAGAGCGGCCGGGCCAAGTGAAAAAGTTTGAGAATGCTGAATTGGAGGCAATACTCAATGAAGACTCGTGTCAAACTCAACAAGAGCTCGCAGATTCATTGGGAGTGACACAACAAGCCATTTCCCATCGTATAAAAGCCCTCGGAATGATCCAAAAGCAAGGACATTGGGTGCCGTATGAGCTGAAGCCGAGAGACGTCGAGCGCCGTTTTTTTGCATGCGAACTGCTGCTCGAACGGCAAAAACGGAAGGGTTTTTTGCATCGCATTGTCACTGGTGATGAAAAGTGGATCCATTACGATAACCCGAAGCGCAAAAAATCATATGGTTACCCCGGCCATGCATCATCATCGACGGCCAAACCAAATATTCACGGCGCCAAGCTCATGCTCTGTATTTGGTGGGACCAGCTGGGTGTGGTGTATTATGAGCTATTGAAATCGAACGAAACCATCACAGGAGCACTATACCGAACTCAATTGATGCGTTTGAGCCGCGCACTCAAAGAAAAACGGCCACAATACGAGCAAAGACACGACAAAGTAATTTTGCAACATGACAACGCTCGGCCACATGTTGCAGCGCCGGTCAAAACATACCTACAAACGCTGAAATGGGAAGTCTTACCCCACCCGCCGTATAGCCCAGATATTGCTCCTTCCGATTACCACCTTTTCCGATCGATGACACATGGCCTAGCTGACCAGCGCTTCCATTCTTACGAAGAAGCCCAAAAATGGGTCGATGACTGGATAGCAGCCAAGCCGGCCGAATTTTTTCGCGACGGTATCCGTAAATTGCCAGAAAGATGGGAAAAAGTTGTGGCTAGCGATGGACAATACTTTGAATAATTCATTTGTTACCATTTTTTCAGAATAAACGTTCAAAAATAGAAAAAAATCCCGCATTTTCAATTTGTACTCCTGATAGAATATATAATAATGCTATAACAAAGCCGGCGATTCATAATAATATGCTAGATAAATTTTCATCCAGTCGACATTAGTGTAACCGTTTATTGTTGCAAAACGATTTCAATCGAGTAATACCATTGTTCGATAATTCAAGGGTGGAGACTAATACTCGCCTGTCTCGAGGGAAAAATAAATGTGAATAAAAACCATTCTTTAATGCCGATGTGATGGTTCTTTGGTCGCGTGAATGATAAATTAAAAGCAGTTTCGGCAATTACCGACCTTGGATCTTGTAGATTCTTTACATTTCGGCACACTGCTAGGGACCCTCTTCAGAGTTATTTTATTATTATTTCATTGTCACGTGTTTAAGCTTACAGTGTTCCGACGCCATGTTCATGCGAGCGGTAATCAACGAAAGACACACCACACCATCAAGCTATAATTCGCTGGCTGGTTTCTCCGGTGGAATTGCATTGAGTATTACAAATTAAGAACAACAACAATAGAAACATAAAACCGGAGAAACCAGTTATTAATAGCGACACGTGCGCTCGTTGCTTACCGTTCGCCGGAACAGGGAGTCGGAACCCTGTAAGCTCTACCACGTGACAATGGTGTATTAATAAAATATCTCTGAAGAGGGTCTCGAGCAAAAGGCCGAAACGTAAGGAATTTACCAAATCTAAGGTCGTTAATTGCCGAAGCTTCTTTTAACCTATTCTTGAATGTCGTTAATGACTCGGATAAAATAAGGGACGATGTCAGGGAGTGCCATAGATATATCGCTGGAAGTAGAAAAGAGTTTCGTTGTGTAACCGTCCAATATGGTGGCACATTATGCACCGGCGCCAGCGCAGCAGAACGATACAGTCCGTGAACTAAAGGCCGTACAAAATATTCTGGTATGCATTGTAACGTGACAGAATATTCATGCGCTATTTTTTGTATTTTATTTTTCTTTAAATTATGCAATCGGACGGACCGAGAGCGAGTGAGGGAGAAAGAGAAGGATAGGGTGCATCGCACCCACGCGTTTGGTCGGCTTCGAGATCCGGGAACTCTCCTTAAAGCAGGAAGATACAAAGAGAAGATATTTCTACCTCTCGCTGTCGGGATATAGAGCGTTGCGCTTGACGTTCATCTACAACCAATATGCTACTATCTACCATCGGCGATCTGATCTACAAGCAATAACCAATCTATCCGATGGGGTTCACCAGCCGGACTGAGCTACACGTCTCTATTATCTTTTGTTAATTTATGCGTTGTCCAGCTGAGGTGCTAGTCGCGGTCATGTAGCGACACTGATTCCCCCAATTAACCGAGTTTGGCTCGTTAGGAGGGGATCATAGTTCACGGGCACGCGTGCCGGCAGGACCTCGGGGCGTTTTCCCGGTTACCGTTGAGCGAACAGGACGTATCGTCACTAGCACAGTTGTCCGGCTCGAACCTTGGTCGCACTATAATATTCGTGCATACATTTTCAAACACAGGGCTAACTTTTTGGAGATTGGACCATAATCGAAGTCGAAAGTAGAGCTCTTCGGAGAATATCTGGGTAGGTACCTTGGGTTGCAAATCGAACATCGCTGATGAATCGTCCCGGTGAGCTTTTTTTCTCTTTATGGTCTTTCGTTGTTTTATCTGCAGTTTATACAACTGACATTATTAGAGCTTGGTTGTACCTGCGATTCTTGCATACCACGCACAGAGTATTATTCGTATCGAGGCAGATTGCGTCTATTATAGTGTAAAATCGAGATCGTTTGGTGGTTAGAGCCGGGAATAAGTCACTTCGTTTTTTTTTTTGTTAATCTTCTGTATTCGTTTACTGTTAAACCGTACGCGCGTTAGTACGTTATCCTGTGGTATGTTCATGTGTGAGGGATTTGAACGTTATAGACTGTGTCGCGGATTTTCCAAAATAACTGTTTGAGAATGCTTGAACGTTCTGCCAAGCGTAGCGAGACTGCGCACTGCAGGCTGGCATGGGCAACTGCTTGCTGTTGCCACTCAGCGGCAGCATCACGCAGGAGCTGTAAATCCTGCACTAGGTCTGCGTGCCGAGCAACAGGTAGCTGCGCGCAAGCGCTCTTCGGCTTGGTTCGACAACGGCTGCTTCGTATAACGCAGCCATCTTGCGTTTTGCTCACGTACAGCTCTCACCGTCATCGAGTTTCGTGCGTTCTCTCAACGATTAAGTGCATCAAAATCAGACTCAACGACCAGCTCAACCGACCTATAGTCTACACAACCCAGCCATCATATCTGCAGTGATATATTGACGTCGGCACACCGGTACATCCTCATTTGGCTCATCGTGTCGTGGACCCAGCATCAGCCTGATTGCGACAGCAAGTCTCAGCAATTGCACACGATTAGTATAATCGTGTGCGGTAAGACGAACGCCTCATTTATTTTCATTTTTCCGAACGCCTCATCTATTCTCTTCTCTATACGCTTTTTCTATATTATTTTCTGTATTTTCCGGTATTTATTTATGTATATTTGTGTGTCCACTGTCAGTTGACAGGTGGAGCAAATAAATGCTATTGTAGTTAACATCCGTGTACTGCGTTTTAATTCATTTTCATTAATCTACAAATATTTACAGTCCACTACCTCTCCAACAGCTGAATTCTCGAACAATAACTGACGTTTATTGATTTACATTATTTTATTTATTTTCTTTTATTAATTTTATTATCTTGGACGTTATTTTATCTTTTTCGTAAGCTTACGCAGGGCGTGTTTGGTCGTCGTCCCGTATTTTGTACGTTGTGGCGAGGAATTTGCACGGTTCGAAGCGTATCTCACATTGTTAAATCATCCGTTACTTTTATTATCTTGTACTTGACTAATGTATGGATTGTTACGACTATTTTGACGTGAGTTATTTTATTATTGGTTTCTATTTTATTTCATTTAATTGATACTTGGTAATTTTTATTTCGTTTATGAGTGATTCTATGTTTTGCCGTCCTACGACTTTCAAGTTGGAAGATCCGAACAAGTAGAAGCTTCGCGGACGTGACCTTCCGGCATCCCGCGATTATACAGTTTTTTTGTGTGTGTAGGATTGGTCCGGTATGAGCCGTATCGCGGGCTGAATTTCGAGGCGACTTGTTATTTGACTTTGTTTGATATTGTTTTGTCGATTCCTGCGAATATTTGAGATTCGAGTTGAGTGGTGTTCCCAATCGAGCGTGGATAACGTATGAGAGTGTGAGAGCCGATGCGAATGCCGGAATAATTTGTACGGCCGAAAGGAACAAGTTTACGAATTGTTAGAAACCCACAGCAAGTTTACGGGATATTTTATTTATATTTTTCTTTGTTCTTTTTGTTAAAAAACCAGTAGTCGTTTTAAATAAATAAATGATCTGCTCTAGTGGCATTTGTGAATCCTGTACTCTTATCGTGTCAGAGTTATTTATTGTTTTATTTATTGAATAATTTGTTGACTTTATTTATGAACTTTATTTGTTGACTTTATTTCTGAATTTTAGTTATTGACTTGATTCATAGAATTTATTTATGACCACCTTGACAGTCCGAACCACCCACTCTGCCTTAAACAGCTGTGGCTAGCCTGGGCTGAGTCTCTGGTCACCAACCTCGTTATTTTTCCTCTCGGCGCGTAAGCGCCTGGTGCTTACTCGAAAGAGAAAAAAATAAAGGGAGCAAAAATAGCTCCGACCGGCTATAGGTAACGTAGTGCGTTGGGGTGAAAATGTAACGTAACAGTATGCTGCAGTATTTAAGGACAAAGCTAGTACACATTACAGCCCAGGAAGTAAGGTCTGCAATTCTTGATGGAGAGTCAACGCAGTTGGTGTCTAAATAACGTAATATGCTCGTCGTTCCTGACATCAAATGTGAATGCAATGCAGCAATTTGCTAGCCTTGTGACGCAGGTCCCCACCAGGTGACGAGCCATCACCAGGCTTAAAAAAATTTTACTAGCCTTTGAATTTTCGTGTCAAGTTCATCTGATATATCATGATAGACAAGGCAATAATAATCGATTGTAGGAAAAACAAGATATGTTACCAATTTTGTCTTAATCTAACGTGAAAGCGGATTTTTATAGTACTTGAGTCTGTATAGAGTATAGCATACTTTTTGTGAGATATATGTGACATGACTCCTCCATGATAAATTAGACGTCATAACAACATCTAAGTTCCGTACTTCCGTTATTCACAGTAATTGGATTTAAAGTGTTTATATTCATCGCGTTGACGAACTTAGCGTTATCAAGAATAGTAACTTTAGATTTCAAGAGATTAAGATCAAATCATTTAATAGCGCATTGTTGGAGATCGCCTCAGCAGCTTGTGCAATCAAATTCAGGGCTTGGTCCAATTGTGACGGAAAGCAGCTGAGTAAAAATCATGTGGTCGGAGTACTTAAGTGAACTTGCAATTTTGTTTATGAAAAGTGAAAAAAGCACAGGGTATATAATCATCCAGAGTTTCCAGTATGCGCGAATGAATGTACGAATGAATGAGCAGCGCGTGAGCCGCCAGAATAGACGCAACTCATTGGAATCAAAGGAAGTTCGGAAAGCAAGAAAAGATCAACTGCAAGCTCAGAATGAGGCCTATGAGAAATAAGAAGGATTATTATATGGTGCTGGAATCGCTGATTGATCGGTAAGCACTTTATATTATTGATAACTATCTCAAATTTCTAGTTTGCGTGAAATTTTTTGTCAAACGCTTTTTTCTCGAAACGACTTTTTTTATTCTCAGGAATTCTAGTTCAAAAAGTTAAGAGCCGATAGTTAAGAAAATAAAAACTGTATTTCTTTATAAAATTACGAAGAACATGAACCAATATTTGGGATGATATCATAATTTTAAAGGTGTTTTTTGTCGCAAAATAAGTGAAAAAAATGTGAAAATCGACAAATTTTTTTTAAACATCTGTCAATACTTAAATTTTCACCATTTTTACCCAAAATGAGGTTCATGTTCTTGTAAAACATGTTAATAATGTAAAAAAAACAACCATTTTGCTTTCAGATGAAAATTGCGACCTCCACATTTCCCGCGAACAACGAACTAGGACGACGATCTTCGGTGGACAACAGCCCATAACTTCGACATTTTCGCCAAAAATGACTTTAAAAAATTTGTAAATGTAACTCAAAATATCAATAAAATAATGTCAAAGTTAGATCAAATTCCAATTTATTTTTTCACTCGAAAAAATTCATTAAATAAGTTTGAAAATCTGCCTTCTAATGTAGTTTCCCCCCTCAAGAGACGTACAAACGTATTTCGAAACTAAATTTGCATTCGTTTTGGAGGACGCACACACCTTGTCGAGACAGTATACTATGAAGACATCAAGTATAGTATCGGCAATAGCAGTATGGCAAGATGCGTCCGAGTTTACTATACGTAAGGATAGGAAAACAGCAAATTCGTGGGGAGATTTTGTACTAAAATTGTTTTGGAGCAGGTTGCAGTTAAGATCACATGCAATAATAATGTTGCGATACGTATACAAGTGATTCTTGAGATCGGTTGTAAGTTCATCAAAGAAACGACCAGCCGGACGCCTATATATTGATGAAACCAGCGCAATGTTATCCTCTGGTGAACGCACTTCTACTAGGATGTATTCTGGCTGATTTGTTAATTCCTTAGGAGAAAAAGCAACGATGTTCGCGGTAAGAGTGTTATGGATATGATACGCTATACTACTTCCAATTTTACCTTCGCGATCATTTATATTGAGAAAGTAGAATAAGAAGTTGATCAGAAATATTAGAGTGATGATATGCAGCCGATACGACAATAACGTAAAAAAAATTTGACTCAAAATAGAAACGTGCTCGTCGATATAACCCAGTAGCGAGTTTGCATTAAATTGCGCTATTATGCAAACAACTTGCAACCTAAGTTTCCTGCCTTGGCTTTCATCCAAAGGAGTAAGTCATAAGTTTCAGATCGAAGCAGCTCGGTGACGTAGATCTACCCCGGCAAATCGATGCCAAAAATGTCATTTGCTTTTAAGTTGGGCTTCGTCGATTTCATGTTAATGCTGAAATCTCTTACTGGAATCGTCTCCAGGGCAACGATGAAGGAAAGCCTTTTGTCTCTATACTGTACATCCCCTTTGTTTTTTACCACCTGGTTAGCTTTTTTAGGCAAGACACATACGTTTAGGATGTCGGATACTAAATCAGATAGTTCCAATTCATTCAAAATTACGTTTACTGTTTCGATCGGAGTATTCGTGACTATGTTCGGAATTTTAGCAAGGATACTTTCAGCCGTGAATGATGGCAAACTCTGCTTGAATGTGGATGCATGCAAAATGATGAATTGAGAAAAAGACTTCACGCTTTGTCTCAAGTTGTCAATTTGCTCATCATGCTCCTGTACTTTTTTCGCGACATAGGGAATACAGTTGAACTTGGTCATTATATCAGCCTTAGTTTTTAGTTGCTGTTCCATAAACTATTAAGTTGTGAATTCGCACTGTCAATTTTGTTCAGTTTCTCCAAGATAGTTACAAAAGTCACACCTGTGTCCTTGATATTCTTAGACACGACAGGTGCTTCAGGCGGTGTCCTTGTCATGTTAGGCACACTTAGATTGGGGAAGGATGTCAAGCTTTCAGAAAAAACTTCAACCGAGCACAGTAGATATGTATTACACGACCATGGTAACAAGTTTGATGCTGAGCACTCACTCGCCAATTTGTAGGTTAAACAAATTTTACCGCACCTGGGTGGAATGACTTTCAAAATAAAAATTAATTTCAATAACTATAAAATAAAAATTCAATTAGAATAGAAAGTTAGACGGAAGAATATAAACTAGGACTTACATGAAATAACAGACTCACAAGGAGAGGGCGCCTACTCGTCATCACGGATTTCGCTCAAATTTATAGCATATGTAGGGCTTGGCTAGAAATGAAAGTAGCTAAATTGGGAACTCTAGATGGACAAGCGTTTAGAAAATAAAATTTTTTACGCGGCTCTAGCACCGTAAAAGCCATTTATGTTAGTATGTTTCCAAGCAGCGGTTAGCGACTTTTTTTTTAGCTCTTTTCCAATTTTTATAATTTATTTATTCATACGCAAAAGGCATAGATAAGGGAAAAAATTGGGTTTGCGGACTTTTCAACAAGAGATTGTAATTGAAGCGCATACGAAATGACTTTGTATTATACATAAGAATTCAAACTTTTATTCTTTTACATTCGATGATTTACATTTGTCGGGGTGATATTCATCGTAGAAACAGGGGAAACAGTAATTATTTCTGCATCTAGCACACGTTGTAAACGCTGCATTTTTACAATTACAACGTTGTTTCAACGTCTGCATAGAAAAACAAACTTGATTTACATTCATAAAACATTCTATCTCATCGCAAAGTTTAGCAACAAACCACGCGTAACGTAACATGTCACCGAATATTGACGCGGATATTTCATGATCGATCGAATGTATTTTTATACAGTCGTCTCGGGATGGTTTTTATTTTTCTTGCTCGATGAGATAAGAGCAATTTTGTATTTTTTTTATAAAGTTTTTAACATGACGATAAAAATATACATCGCAGGGTTGCACCAGTGGAGTACATTTGGGGGGAATTACTTTGATGCTACACGTTGACAATCCTTCTTCATCTTCGAAAAGTTCATCGTATAATTGCGGATTTGTTTGTCCTCCCCACGAGTCAATCAGCAGAAGAAATTTGTTCTCTTGTACGTAAGGCTTCATCACATCCGTTAAAAATGTTGTGTACAACACTGTTGTAAGTTTGCCAGATTTTGAAGAAGTGATGATGACATTTTTGTATTTTGCCGCGTATTCATCCATCGATTTTTGAATCCTCGGTCCAAAAGAGCCAGTATTCTCTTGGAAGGGTCATAGCATATTGGGCTGTATATGGTTGGGTTACTTTGTTTATATCCTTTCTTTTTACGAAAACCGCTTTTGACCCTTGATGGTCCAGGGTTTGGTTATACGTCGACTGGTACTGGCAACCTGGAAAGAGAATAAACGAATGTAAATTTATTATACGCGACGTTAGAGAGAGTATTTCGATTGAGGTAGACAAATAAGAATTCTTGACTTACCTGTTTGATCAGTGTTGATAACAAAATCCTTGTCATACTGGGGAATAAGAGCTCGATTCTGGAGACGGAACTTATCTGCCGCAGCAAGGGTTTCGTTTATTGTAGCTGTCTCTCTTTCCGACACAAATTTCGTAACTTTCCTCTGACGAATCTTATGCCTTTGTTTAAACTCTTTGACCCACGTTTCGGAGGCTTTGAATTCCATCTCTGGAAATTGGCTGGCAGCAGCAAGTGCCCATTGTTGCAAGTTTTTTGTGGTGACTTGCTGGTTACAACTCCGCGCTTCTACGAAGCGATCATATGTCCACGTATCAATTGTATTATATTTTTCTTTTCGAATTCCACCCTTTTTAATATGATTTTCCAAAATTTTCAAATCTCGCATATACTTCAAGCGAGATGCTCCTTTTATTTGTAAATTTTTCAAATACCACTTTGGATGCGCTTTGGCAAGATTAACCACCATTATTTTGTAGTCGAGTGGAACGAAATCTGGATCCTCTTTCATCTTTTTTTCATCGGGTTTGTACTCATCATTTGACAACGAACTGGTACCGTCCCCCTCTTGATATTCTCCTTCTTGGTCGATTTCTTTGGACCAAATCAACTCTTCGTCGCACATAAACTTATACTCCGATAAAACTTCCACTACTTTCTCGTGTATTTTATTTCTCATTTGAATGTATTCTTCGATTATAACTTCGGAACTTTCTGATGTGATCAGATCTTCTTCGGCCAAAAGATGTAAACTATAATCCAGCGCCGTCTTTAATCGTTGCTTTGATGCTTCCCTGTGAATGCTATCGTCTGGCTCCTGTTCTTTTTCCACTGACGTTCTAGGCATATCAATAATTTTACTTTTGTCCGCCATTTTCGATTTTTCCACAATATTTTCCTCAATTGTTTTTTCACAAAAATTTCGATATTTTCCAGAATATTCTCCAAGTATTCTCGAACAATTCAAGTTACACGGCCAAGAGCCAGCAAACGAATGAGCTCCCTAGCTAGCGTTCTCCTTAACGCAGATGGTCACGGACCACCTGGATTATAATTTACATCATATTGTTCGTGTACGGCTGCCGGGAGCGACCTTTAGGTCAAAACAAATCTTATTGTAAAACGAGTATTCCTGTTTGAATAAGTCTAGAAAGTTCGCAACTTCAAATTTTTCACGATTATGCGCTTATCAAAAAATGACGTCCTATATCTATGCCTTTTATGTATAAATAAATAAATAAAATAAATTATTTATCACTTCGCTTAATTGCGACATGAATATTATAAAAATTGGAAAAGAGCTAAAAAAAAAGTCTCCGCACGGGGAGTCGAACCTGCGACCATCGCATTACGAATCCGAGCCCTTACCACTACGCTAACCGCTGCTTGGCAAACATACTAACATAAATGGCTTTTACGGTGCTAGAGCCACGTAAAAAATTTTATTTTCTAAACGCTTGTCCATCTGGAGTTCCCAATTTGGCTACTTTCATTTCTAGCCAAGCCCTACATATGCTATAAATTTGAGCGAAATCCGTGATGACGAGTAGGCGCCCTCTCCTTGTCAGTAACTCTGTTTGATAAAGAAAAAATTGAATTCTTAGATTTGATCCACATACATAAACAACATTCCAAACTAAAGACTGTAGTACAGAGCCCTTTATCTGGTTGGTGGCAATCTGATGGATGCAGAAGTCCGGAACTTCAGCAAGGATCATGATAGTTATCGGCCGTATTCGGACGAGCATACGCAGATGGCTAACGCTGAAGACGTTACGAGAGTGAAGCACGATGGGCTTCAGCTGGGTGAATTGACTTCGGTCAAGTTCGACTTCGGCAAAGATAGTGCACGCTTGCGCAGAGCTGCATCAGCTCGACACGGTAGGCAATGTGCTAGCGCAATGGACTGACGACGAAAAGCTGATACACTCCCGCAAGAGAGTGGGGTCATTGGCCCACCGCAGCAAGTTTTAGGTTAGCTTTTTCCAGTTCTTCTTACATTTTGAAGCTCATCGAGCAAAGAAATGCGTAGCATTATTAATTAAGCAGTATGAAAAGCGATAAGAGACTCGTTAATCGCTAAAACAAAAGTTTCCGAAGGCATGGAGCAACAAAGATATGTTCACGTGACAATAGGCGGTAAGATACACGACTGACAGTACTTACAGAGAGAGAGAGAGAATATTACACGGTCGCGCACGCCCTTCGACAAGTGCGGAACCACATTTAATATTATTTTTAATTCGCCGCTCTAAACGTTTAATTCGCAAGGGTAAATATGGATGGTTTGTGCGGGAGACAAAAAGGCGAAACAGTTTAACATTTATAAATTTCAGTCGATTTAAATTATTCACGTCGTGGATCACACGGAAGACACATACACGGATCAGGCGTGGAATACGCGAAAAGAGTGAACTTCGAAAGACTATGCCAAGAGAACAAAATTATTGCGTTTCCCGTGCGGCTGTTCGATGATAACTGATATTGCAAGAGGAAAATTAGTGTGGTTCGATAGCCGGCGGAGAACGAAGGCAAGCGGGGTATTCAGGAGTACAAGACCGCGACAGTTTTTATACGGGAATAAGAGTGACCTTGGCTAGGCACCTGATGCTTACTTTCGGTCATCGCAACCTAAAGTCGAAAATGTATGCCTTTTAAATTATATAATATTATTGCGCTGGAAATATTCGGCTAAGTTTACGAATTATAATATTTAAGGTAAATTCTAAACATTACATGTGTTCTTACATAGCACTTACTTCACTATTAAAAAAACAGACCTTCAACATTCGCTTCAACTACTCAATTACATCACAACCTCTTAAGTCAGCTGGCAATGCATTATATATTGGGTCTGGGAAACAGTTCGTGGCGTTTTTTTAGTAAAATTCAACTGGTTTTCTTATAGTGTGAAAATGAATTTATTTAAACCAAATATGCTCTATTATTCTCGACAATGTTTCGCCATTTTTCGAGCAGAGTCATGATGCCATCGGTGAAGAACTTCTGTGGTTTCTGGTTGAAAAACTGAATCAAGTGGTTTTCACAGGCTTCTTTTCAAAGCAGCTTAATTCCATTGAGAGAGTTCTGCACAGATCGGAATAAGTGATAGTCAGAGGGTGCTATGTCTGGACTATACGATGGATGGATCAAAACTTCCCGACGAAGTTCTCGCAATTTTCAACCGGTCAGCAAAAAAGTGTGTGGTCGGGTGTTGTCACGATGGAAGACAACACCTTTTCTATTAATTAATTCGGGCCGTTTTCTGATATTGCTTGGCGTAATCTCTCTAGTTGTCCACAGTAGAGTTGAAAATCAATCATCTGACCAACGGGAAGTAGCTCATGGTGGATGATTCTCTTCCAGTCCCACCACACACACAGCATCACCTTTTTCGCCGTCAATCCCGGTTTCGCGAACGCTTGTGACGGCTCACCATCCCTTGTCCACGACCTATGACGCTTCCGATTGTCGTACGTGATCCATTTTTCATCACCGGTTATGACATGTTTCAGAAATGGCTCGATTTCATTGCGTTTCAGTAGCGCATTGCAGATGTTAATTCGGTCATGTTTCGCGCTCAACTCATGAGGAACCCATACATCGGGCTTCTTTTTGTAGCCAGCTTTGTGTAAATGGTTCAAAACACTTTTGTGGTCAATGCCTAGCTCCATACCAATATCGACACTACTGATGTGCATATCTTGCTGGACTATTTCAAGAATTTCATCAGCTTTTTCAGTGATTGGACGACCGGAGCGTAACTCATCTTTCACATAAAAATTATTGGGGTTGGGAATGAGTTCCCGCTGTTTTTACTTAGATGTCGTTAGTAGCTTTGCCTTCATTTTATTTAATCGGGCAATACATGTTCTTTGAAGGTTAGATGTCAAGCTTCAATAATCACTAGTGACATTTGTTCAGAACATAAACAACAATTTTTTGCGTCTCATTGAAAATGTCGAATTTTGTGCCAAAAAAACAGCATTTGCGGGAAGTTTTACTTCATTATTTTTTGTTAAAGAAAAGTGCAACGGAAACGCATCGGTTGCTCGTAGAAGCTTATGGTAAGCATGCTCCATCGAATACAACCTGTAGAGACTGGTTCCGACGATTCAAAGATGGTGATTTCGAATTAGGAGACAAGAAACGTGAAGGCGGACCAAAAAAGTTTGAAGATGCACAATTGGAAGCATTGCTGGATGAAGATCCATGTCAGACCGAAAAATTATTGGCAGAACAGTTGAATGTGGACCGCTCTACTATTGGCAAGCGTTTACATGCATTGGGATTCGTTCGCAAGTTCGGAAATTGGGTCCCACACGAATTGAAAGAACGGGACATCGAGCGCCGAAAAGCCATCTGCGAACTCTTGCTTCAACGCCAGCAAAGAAAGGGTTTTTTACATCGGATCATCACTGGAGATGAAAAGTGGATTCGATACGACAATCCGAAGCGCAAACCAGCAGGGGTCAAGCCAGGGGAACCGGGACCATCGACGCCAAAAGCAAATATTCATGGAAGTAAGGTTATGTTGTGCATATGGTGGGATCAGAGCGGCGTCGTGTACTACGAGCTGCTGAAACAGAACGAACCATCACTGGGGATCGTTACCGACGACAACTGATCCGTTTGAAGCAAGCTCTGGGTCGAGAACGGCCGGAATGGGACAATCGGCATGACAAGCTGTATTTGCAGCACGACAACGCTCGGCCACACGTTGCTTTAGTTGTCAAGAACTACTTGGAGGGGCAGAACTGAGAGATTCTACCCCACCCGCCGTATTCACCAGACATTGCTCCTTAAGACTACCACTTGTCCCGGTCGATGCAGTCAGCCTTGGCAGAGCAGCACTTCACATCATACGAAGATGTCAAAAAATGGGTCGATGACTGGATTGCTTCCAAGGAACCGGAGTTCTTCTGTCGCTGAATTCGTTTATTGCCCGAAAGATGGGCGAAGGTTGCAGCTGCCGATGGAGCATACTTTGAATAAACCAGTCATTCGTTTTCGATTCAAACAAACGTCCTTTATTTCACCAAAAAACAGCGGGAACTCATTCCCACACTCACCAGAACGAAAGCGAGCGAACCATTTCCGCGCAGCAGATATTGATAAAGTATCTTCACCGTACACAGCACAAATTTCACAAGCCTGCGCAGCGTTCTTCCCTTTGTCGTAATAATATTGCAAAATAGAGCGCAATTTTTCATTACTTTTCTCCATTTTCAAACGCAAACAACTTTCCAACCACTGCACCAATTTCGATGTTTATATACTCAAAGTAACGCTCGAAGTGTCACCTTTCCAACGAGCGTTTAGTGGTATCGCTGCGATCTGTGCTTCTTGACTTATTTGCAATTGATGTCATGTATCGGAAAAAAAGCCACGAATTTTTTCCCTCACCCAAAATTTTCACTCCTATGTAAATACTATATAGTAGTGCTCAAAAAAAAGAGTACGTACTATAATATTTTGAGTACTTCATGTTCGAATAAATTGTATTATAATATATCTAGCTTGATGTGTTGTTCTACCACTCCTCGTTCCTACTATTTGTATTCTGTTCTTTAACTCTTTGGTAGTTGATACTTTACGGCTTTAAAAATAAATATACATATACGTACGAGGGTAAACCAATAAATAGTCGGCCTTTCGTCATCTGTTGGTCGAGGAAAGAAATCAATAGCGACGTTTAGTAGTGCCATCCTTCACATGACTGTTGTCAAAGTTTCAGCTCGCTGCGATCTTTAGTTTGCGTTTGACAGCCATCGAAAGACAAACAACTTTTGTGTTTTTACAAAAATGGAAAAAATTGAGTATCGTGCAGTGATTCGATTTTTGTTTTTGAAAAAGAAAACGAACAAGGAAATCAAAGCGGAGCTAGACGAAGTTTATATGGACCTTGCACCTTCGTTATCATCCATTAAATATTGGACAGCTGAATTTAAACGCGGTCGTACGAGCATTGTTGACGATGAAAGTCCAGGTCGTCCAAATGAGGTCGTCATACCAGAAACAATTTTAAAAATCCACGATATGGTGTTAAATGATCGGAGACTAAAAGTGCGTGAGATTGCTGTGACCACAGGCATATCATATGGCTCAGTGATTTCAATCCTGAATGATCAGTATGAAAAAGTTATCCGCAAGATAGGTGCCGCGTTTGCTCACTGTCGACCATAAAAGAGAACGTGTAGCTGATTCAAAGGCGTGTTTGGCGATCTACCAGGTGTATGCATAAGTTTTTTCCGGTTTAACTAAGAGATGGCGCCAGCGAAAAGTACGCAGCGTATCAATTTGACACATACGTCATTTTGTTCGTCTGACATTAACCTACAAACACACACAAGTTGAGTCCGCCAAAAACTAGCGTCTTTGTTTTATCGTTCAGTGATCATGTCGAGTTTTGTGCCTGAAAAAGAACATTTGCGGCACGCATTGCTTTTCTTATTTAATCAAAAGAAAAAGGCTGACCCAACTCAAACTCAACGGCAATTAGCAGAAGCATTACATGTGTCACAAGAAACAATCAGCAGACGTTTACGAGTAATGGGGAAGATCAATAAACTCGGTAAATGGGTCCCACATGATTTGAATGAACGTCAAATAGAAAATCGCAAAGTCACTTGTGAAGTGCTGCTTCAACGCCACGAAAGGAAATCATTTTTGCATCGAATTGTGACGGGTGACGAAAAATGGATTTATTTTGAAAACCCGAAGCGGAAAAAATCGTGGCTTTCACCTGGCGAAGCCGGTCCTTCAACATCAAGGCCAAATCGCTTCGGCAAGAAGACCATGCTCTGTGTCTGGTGGGACCAGAGCGGTATTGTGTATTATGAACTCTTGAAGCCCGGCGAAACCGTTAAGGGATCATCTCAGTGTGAAATTTTCAAAAAATCGTTTTTTTTTTATTATCGGATAGTATACACGGTTACAAACATGCTGTTACATTTTTTAATCGAAATTCGAATTATTTTCGTCACTACAGCATTTCTTAGAGAAAGGGAACATAGCGTCACATCTGCCGCGTCCGTCCGGTCGTTCAACCGTTATTCCTTTTGTTGTCCTTTTGTTGCGCCATTCGTGGTGCGAATGGCGCAAAGCTGAGGCCAGTGGATTTCAAGAAAAATATTCTCATCCACCAGCGCTCGATGATGATGTTCAGAAGTTCTGAAGCCGATTTATGAAGATTTAACTACAGACGATTTGTTGGAAAGATGTGCGGGCGCCAACACGCAGAATAACAATGAAAGTTTCAATCATTGCGTGTGGCAACTCGTTCCGAAACACATTTTCTGCGGAAAATAAACTATGGAAATTGCTACATATTGTGCAGCTTGCACCTTTAATGAAGGATACGATGCTATTCTTAAAATCATGGAGGCAATGGGTTGCACCATAGGACCGATAGCGGCTGACTTCGCTGCGAAGTACAAGGTAGAGCGCATCGCAACCGCGGAACGGCGAAGCTCTTTGGACAGTAAAGAGGCAAGAACAGCTCGTCGACAAGAAATGTCCGCCGAAAATGAGGAGTTCGAAGAAGCCGAAGGGATATTGTATGGACCTGGCATTGCCGATTGATTGTAAGTGAATGATTTATCTGAAAATTCCTGATCTCAAAGTTTAAGCGCGTTTTTCTCGGAATGGTGTTTTTCAAAACGGTGTCCGCTGCCGAGAGAAGAGTTTTCAAGCTATCGATTTCAAAGTTTTACAGAACATTCTTCTTGTCATTCTCTATCGTCCTATGGAAGCTTTTTTTTTTTTTAAACTTCCTATTTTTTTTCTCGAAAAACTGTCGAAAAAAAAGGCCAAATTCACTACTTTTTGTTCAAATCGCCGCCATTTTGTCAAAAAAATTTTTTTAAAAAAAGCTTCCATAGGACGATAGCGGCTTTCCTACAGATTAATAATCTTTTTGAAATTTTTGTTTCAGATCAAAATTGAGCCCGGAAAAGTGGACACCGATTAGGACTCTTTTTTTTTTACAACATTTTTGATAATTAATAACAATAATAAAAAACTAAAAAATCACCGCAACAAAAATCATTTTGTATTCTTCATCGCTGCTTTAATTTATTTTAAAAAACCCAGACCGATTAGGATATCCTAACCATGAAAAAAAAAATCGCGAAAATCAGTGATTTTTCGGGCGGTCACACTGAGATGATCCCTTAATACACAACGCTATCGCCAACAAATTATCAATTTAAACCACGCATTAATCGAAAGACGACCGGAATGGGCCAGAAGACATGGCAAAGTGATTTTGTTACACGACAATGCGCCGTCTCACACAGCAAAAGCAGTGAAAGACACCTTGAAATCGCTTGGATGGGACATCCTTCCGCACCCGCCGTATTCGCCAGACCTGGCGCCATCTGACTATCACCTCTTCGCATCAATGGGGCACGCGCTCCCAGAGCAGCACTTCAGCAATTTCGAGGAAGTTGGAAAATGGCTCGACGAATGGTTTGCCGCAAAAGATAAGCAGTTTTTCTGGCATGGTATTCATAAGTTAAATGAAAGATGGGCGAAATGTGTAGAAGCCGATGGCCAATATTTTGAATAAAACAAAAATTAATTTCCCTTGAAAATAACGTGTTTTTTTTTACCAAAAAACCGGAAAAAACTTATGCATACACCTGGTATAAGCATGATCCTGTTGAGTTTTTGCGTCGTTACGTAATCGTGGACGAAACATGGATCCATCACTATATACCAGAGACAAAGGAACAATCGAAACAATGGACTTCACCGACCGAACGTGCTCCGAAGAAGGCGAAGACGGTGCCATCGGCTGGTAAGGTCATGGCCACAGTTTTTTGGGTTGCACGCGGCATAATCTACATCGATTACCTTCTGCCGAAAAAAACGATTAATGGCGAATACTATGCAGCCGTACTGACCCGATTCAACGACGAATTGAAGAAAAAACGTCCACATTTGACGAGGAAAAAAGTGCTCTTCCATCAATACAATGCACGCGTTCACACGTGCCCAGTTGCCATGGCCAAAATTCATGAATTTAAATACGAATTGCTTTCGCATCCACCATATTCTCCAGATTTGGCCCCCTCCGACTACTTTCTGTTTCCAAACCAGAAAAAATGGCTTGGCGGAAAGAGATTTAGTTCCAAAGATGACCTCATCGCCGAAACAGAGACCTATTTTGAGAACCTTCCGAAATCGTATTATTCGGAGGGCATCAAAAAATTGGAAAATCGTTGGAATAAATGTATCGAGCTAAAAGGAAATTATGTTGAGAAATAAAAAGATTTTTGTCCAAAAAAAAACGCGATTTTCTTTACCAAGCCGACTATTTATTGATCGACCCTCGTATTATAGTGCAGTCTCTACGTTACAGATATAAACTGCATCTCTTGCAGCATATCTTCCATCTTCGTGTACCGGTCGCATTGCAATATGACCCATATCGCTCCGTTTTGTGCTATCTGAAGTTTATTCAACTCTGTTTCTCCAATATCCACTAACAGAGTTGCACAATACTCGAAGTGAGGTGCTATGTTCGTTTTATATATGGCGCATCTAGTATATAGTGACACGTACTACCCTACTCTGTTTAGGAAGTTTATTTTTTTACCTATTTCGTTTTAACATGTACTCGCAGTGGTCTTTGAATCGTAGATTGTCATCACAATTATACCTAAGTGTTTCATTACTTTCACTCGCGCTAATTCCGTTCTATCCAGTCACTTCAGCATAATGTTCCCTCTCATTTATTTTTCTGATGCTTCATACAATAATGTATTTTGTTTTTCTGCATTCATTTTTATATTTATTTCTGCTTATTCACTCTTCCACTATACTTAATGAGATATTCTATTGTGATGCAGCTCCTTTGATTTATTCGGATTACAATATTGATAATTGAAGACGCTTACATTTATCTCTTAGAACAGAACAGGAAGTTATATATGTATATCAGGTGAATCCGTGAAAACCCTCTATTTCCTGGCGGGAATAACATATTTATTTTTCTCTTTAGTTTTGCACTACTTTCTCCAGATTTATATATTACTGTATAATCAACAAATATTTTTATTGCACACTCATCGGGATACACATTTACGATATCATTTATATCTGTAATAAACAACAAGGAACTCAGGACAGTACCCGGTGGTACCCCATGTTCTGTATTTATAATTTTAGACCATTTATCATTGAATCGAACTTGTTGTATTCAATATATTAACTACAATCAAAACCATTCTAATACCCTTCCTCTAATTCCATATTGGTATAGTTTGTCTATCAATATTTCCTTGTCCACTATCTCAAACGTTTGATTAAGTCCATGAAGATTACCATTTTTCCCTTTCTAATTTGTAATTTCCATTCGTCCACAACAGATTGTTTCGCCGTTTCACACGAATATAGTTTCATAAAACCTGACTGATGTTACGTTATGACTTCATTCGCTTGTAACTATATTTCAATTTGATTCTATATTACTAGTTTAAGCACCTTCTCATACAATGGCAACACATTAATTTGCCTATACTGACTTACTTTTTTGACTTCATTTATCTTTGGAATCATAGTGAAGGATACCCCTACTTTTTTGTCTGACTACGTTATATAGTATAGTCGTAGTGGGAGTTGTAGTTGTAGGTGCGAGATGTGTTAAACAATAACGGGAATTTTGTAAATTCACGTGTTGTATTAGTCCGATTTGCGTGATTTTTTCGTTGTATTGGTAAACTTGCCTGAAAAGTTGCTGTACTGTCCTAGCCATATTGGATAATTAGTCTATTGTCAGCTGTCAAAAAGGTCACATGTGTTTTGGTAGGATCGGCGATTTTGAAAATGGATCAGAGAATTTGTATTTAATTTTGCTATAAGAATGAAATAAAGTGCAGCAAAGTTTTAGAAATCTTAAATATTGCTTTTGGTGAGTCTGCTATGAGTCAAACAAGAGTTTACGAGTGGTATAACCGTTTCCAAGATGGCCGTGAAGACGTTGAAGATAACGAACGCCCTGAATGCACCAGCACATCTCAAACCAATGAAAACGTGGAAAAAGTGAAAGAAATGATTATGAATGATCGCCAAATCACAATCAGAGAAGTAGCTGATGTTGGCATATCAATTGGCTCATGCCATGAACATTTTTCGGAGGTTTTGGGTTGAAACGTGTGGCAGCAAAATTTGTTCCAAAATTGTTGAATTTCGAACAAAAACAGCGGCCAATGTAAGTTGTCCAGGAGTCGCTAAATGAAGTCAACAACGATGCAGAACTCCTGAAACATGTCATAACAGGTGTTGAAACATGGCTTTACGGATATAACGTCGAAACTAACAATAAGACTTAATCCTCCCAGTGGAGACACTCTGGATCGCGAAGACCGAAAAAAGCGCGACAAGTGCGATCGAATGTGAAAGTTATACTCACTGTGTTCTTCGATTTTAACAACAGTGCACCATGAGTTCTTGCCACGAGGTCCAACGGTCAATGAGGAGTACTACTTACAAGTTCAACGCCGTTTGCATGAAGCAATACGAAAAAAATGACCGGATTTGTGGCGAAACATTTCATGGCCTTTGCACCACGATAATGCACTTGCTCACACTTCATTGTTTGTTCGTGTTTCTTTGGCCAAAAACAATACTGTAATAATGCCCCAGCCTCCATATTTGCCAGACATGGCTCCGTGTGACTTTTTTCTATTCCCAAAAATAAAGAGAGGCTTAAAGGGCCGTCGTTTTGCAAGCATAGATGAGATTAAAAACGCATCGCTGAGAGAGAGCTAAAAGCTATCTCAAAGTACGAGTTCCAGAAGTGTTTTGGGGATTGGAAAAAGCGCTGGCATAAGGGTATAATATCTAATGTGGACTATTTTGAAGGGGATAAAATTGTTGTAGACGAATAAATAAAATTCTTTCCAAAAAATGAAAGTTCCCGTTATTTTTTTAACACACCTCGTATAGTTCTCCAATTATTACACTATAAAAATAGGAGACACCTAGGTAAAACCAGTTATTTCTTAAATGAATTCATATTTTATTCAAATCATGGTTATAAATGTACCTTCGCAGGGGACATTCCTGTAAACACGGTAGTCTACGCTTGGAGATTCCTTCACGGTTAAATTTATTTTTCAGTTTCTTCGTAGCCATGAGAGATGCTGCGGCATAATTGGTGGTAGACCATATCAAAGTACAATGCATTTCGATGATGGTCAACGTACTTGGCAATCCTGTGTACTCCAGGTCCGTCATGGTTTTTCGTATTAACAACGACGCCGTGTGGTAACGACTATACATGTGGAATTTTATCTGAAGGGTACCTCCTGATGGTCCAAGGCTGTAAATACTACCGCCTCGAAAATTTGTCTATGCTGAAGTTACCGTTAAATGCTTTGTTATCAACAAAACCGATAATTATACGTTTCGGTAATTGTCCTAGCACACTTATCATCAATCTCCTTTCTCTCTCTCTCCATGAACACCGGAGTGTATTGAAACAGCCTTTACCTCGACTCTCATAAGAGGGTGTTTTGCTATCTATTTCGCCAGAGCTCTAGCATACGAGAGCAACACACCGGGAGCAATTTTTATTTTACCAACGAGAAGCGATGTCTCGAGGATATTTGAGCCGCTATGACCATCGTTTGTATCTTTAGCATGCACTAGCCGCGGACACATCCCGACACCGTTTAATAGCAATCGCTCCTGCTTGGATATATTGCAATGCTTGTGGCAAAACAAGTCTGCAGTTTTTGCGATACTTAACATTCTTCTTCTTTTTAGAAGTCTCGTCATCGTGCCGATGACATATCATCTATCTTTTTAGGGGTATCGCCATTCCAGAGAACGCTCGTAAGTTGTGACTGCTTGGCGGATGGGCCGTAGTTCAAAAACGTTTCTATGTACGCACGATCAGCGCTGGCATTATACATTTACCTGATTAATCATTGAATGCAGGAGACTGTTTACAGGGCCAGCACTTACTTTGGATATTGAACCCATAGTAATGTCCGTAGAAGAAAGTGTTATTTTCATCGTCATGCTAAGCATGGTACACGCGAGATCGATATTCTCATTATCTTGCCTCAGAATAACAAATTCAACCGGTCAATCATTCGTTAACCAGGAAATTGGTTTATAATACACCAAATTCGAACCTTTCATAGTTATTTGAGTCGGTGGGAGTGAGAATATTTCAAGCTCCGGTTTAAGACACAGCACGAGTGGGCATTGAGAAGAGCCATCTTATTTTAGTAATCCAAAAATATCTGCAACCGTTCGTTGATGAGTCTCCGTCATATTCGCCTTTTTCTTCGTCTTCTTTATTACTTTTCTCTTTATCACGCTTTTTTTTTTACAGGAGATACATCGCGGCTTACGTTCGTTCAGTGAATGAGCAGTTCGTGAAATTTTGCGCATTTTATAACCGGATCCCTGTATGAGTATCAATTTTCTCAGCAGCTTTGCGTTTGAGATTACAGGCAGATTCTCGTATTCTCTTACGAATATCATCTTGCATAGCTATATTTCCATCGAAGATATTACCGGCTACGTTCACACCAATGCGCTATGCGTCTCTTTCCACTGCTTTAACTCCCTATTTTATAAGCGGTATTACGCGACGAAACGGACCCCGAGAAAGCTACCGATTACATGTCGTTAATTCGACGTTTTGATATAAATGATAAAAGTGAAAGTGGCAACTTTTACTTTTCAAGGCCATCGATGAGCTATAGGATTGCTGCTAAATATACAGGGTGCGCCATCTTTTATGTCGGTATGTTAACATTGAATAACTTTAACATTTATCAACCGATTGACTTGAGTAGACATGTTTTTGAAACGTCAATTCAGTACAATTTTAACTATGATTCCCTTCACACCGAAACAACGCGCCGAAATAGTGACGCTGTACATTGAAAATAGTCGTTCAGTTGTGTTAAATCAACGTGCATAACGTCGAAAATATCATGGTCAACAAGCACCGTCTAACAACACTATTCGTCGTTTGGTGTCGATCTTTGTTGAGCACGGGTTAGTGGGGTATCGTCCACGTGCCGTTCATCGACGCCCAAGACGTTCCAATGAACTAGTTGAAGCGGTAAGAGAGAGTGTTGCCGAGAACCCATATGTGTCGTATCGTCACCGCGCTCAGCATTTTGGCGTCAGTGGAACCACTTTGCGGCGCATTTTGAATGATGACCTGCATTTGTTTCCGTATAAAGTGCAATTGACCCAAAGAATATTGCCCACAGATCGTCCACGTCGCTTGAAATACGGCCAAACAGTCGCTCGAATGGTTGACACTGAACCTGATTTTTGGAAGCAAATTTTGATGACCGACGAGGCCCATTCACACTCTCTGGCGCTGTTAGCAAGCAAAATTGCCGCATTTGGAGAACGGAGAATCCACACGGGATCCATGAAACACCATTGCATGACCAAAAAGTGACTGTTTGTGTCGGCGTTTGCGCCAAAACCATCATTGGGCCATTTTTCTTCAGAGAAGGCGAAACAGTGGATGGAATCGATATCGGTGGATATTGACTCATTTTGTCTGCCCACAAATGTGTGAAAAAGGTCTGGACGGTTACTGGTTTCAACAAGACGGTGTGCCATGCCACACTGCAAATCAAACAATGCAGTTTCTGGAACGAAAATTCCCTGGACGTGTGATGTCAAAAAATGGCGACATTGACTGGCCACCCTGATCTCCAGATTTGACCCGTCCGGACTCCTTTTTGTGGGTTTATTTGAAAAGCAAAGTGTACGCCAACAAGCCTCAGACAATTGACGAGCTCAAGGCAAACATTCGTGCCAAAATCATCGCTATACCGCCCAAAATGCTTGAAAAAGTGATGGAAAACGCAGCAAAAAGGGCAATTTTGCTTTGGCCAATAAAGGCGGCCACTTGACTGATGTTGTATTCAAAAACTAGTCCAAATAAATTTTAAAGGACCAAATTGAATAAAAATACCTCATATCGACGCTGCTTACGAAAAGTAGCACGATTCATATTTCTTACGAAAACTAACACGTTTCTAATTCCACCGCGAAAACCAACACGTTTCGATATTCGACGCGAAAACTAGCATGCTTCGGCTTCCACCCCGAAAACTAGCATGATTGGGCTTCTGCCGGGAAAAGTAGCATGTATCGGCTTCCGTCGCGAAAACTAGCATATTTCGATTTGCACTGGAAAAAGTAGTATATTTGCCGAACTGAATCGAATAAGATTCAGAACTTTCACAAATGTTTTAATAATTTTTTCGGCAGCACTATAAGAAATAAATAAAAACATCAAGGGTGTATCGCCCGTACACCCTTAAACATTTATATTCGTTTTCTATTAAAAAAATAATAACATTATTGAAAATACGATTCAGCAAATTTACTGGAATCTTAGAGATCGTTATGGACTAATATTCTCGAAAAAGCTTGATGACCAGGTCTATAAATATGAAACCGGAATTTTTGTATAGAAAATACACGTTTATTGTATGAAAATGATAAAAAATATTTTATTCGAAGTATTGCCCATCGCTAGCTATACATTTTTCCCACCTGTCTGACAATTTGTGGATGCCACGCCAAAAAAACTGTTGCTCTTTTGAGGCAAACCAGTCATCGAGCCATTTTCGTACATTTTCGTAAGAAGTAAAGCGCTGCTCAGCAAGTGCGTGTCCCATCGATGCAAATAAGTAGTAATCGGACGGAGCCAAGTCTGGTGAGTAAGCCGCATGCGAAAGTATTTCCCAACTAAGCTCCTCAATCGTTTCCTTGACCAGTTTTGCTGTGTGTGATGGTGCATTATCATGAAGCAAAATCACTTTGTGTTGCCTTTTTTGATATTCTGGTCGTTTTTCACGCAAAGCTTGATTCAAATCGATCATTTGTTGTCGGTAGCGTTCAGTATTAACGGTTTCGCCAGGTTTTAGCAGCTCATAATAGATCACACCCTTCTGATCCCACCAAACACAGAGCATTATCTTTCGTCCATAGCGATTTGGCCTTGCAGTCGATGTCGATGGTTCGCCTGGAGTTACCCATGATCTTTTACGCTTAGGATTCTCAAAATATATCCACTTTTCATCGCCAGTCACAATTCGATGGAGAAATGACTTTCTTTTGTACCTGGCGAGCAGCACTTCGCAAGTGGTTTTTCGGTTTTCCTGCTGTCTTTCATTCAGTTCATGTGGGACCCATTTACCTATCTTCTGGATCTTTCCCATGGCTTTCAAACGTATGGAGACGGCTTCTTGTATCACATTTGATTGATCCGCGAGTTGTTGTTGCGTTTGAGCGTCATCCTCATCCAACAATGCTTGCAATTCGCTGTCTTCAAACTTTTGCGGTGGTCTTCCACGTTCTTCGTTTCTTACCTCAAAATCGCCACTTTTGAATTTTTTAAACCACCCAAAGCACTGTGATTTACCAAGAGCATGCTCACCGTAAGCTTCGACAAGCATTCGATGCGATTCTGCAGCAGCTTTCTTCAATTGGTAACAGAAAATCAATGCTGTCCGCAAATCGTAGTTTCCAGGCACAAAATTCGACATGTTCAACGCTATTACAAACTATGCTGTTGTATGAAACTTGTATTGTTGTGAGTTGAAAATCTTTGTCAGAGATGTCAACAAGGAAATGGCGCCAATGACGCGGTTTGACGGTAACTACATTGACAGCTAGGGCCATCTATGGGCAAATTCCGGTTTCATATTTATAGACCTGGTATGTTCGATAGGAATGAAACCTCTGTCAAGCATTGCTTGGAAATCTTTTTTTTTCCTTGTAGCAAGAGGCAATTTCTTATGTGATGTCTGTTTCAATTGAAACGAATGAACATCATTCATATTTTTGTTTTTTTTTTAAGATTTGCATCTCCCGTCCTTCTTGATCGAAATCATATATAACGCGGACTGTATCGACGTAAGGTTGAACGAATATTTCCCGAATACTCGCAATTTTAATTGGCGTCCAGTTAAAAATTTTTGAGATTTCTAAAAAATATCTCTCATATAGAGTTTACTTCACGCGAAAAAACAAAACATACGCTCTGTACTTTCTCGGACTGTAACCAAACTTTTCCATATTCATCGAAAAATAGTAGTACTGCGGAAAGATTTGTCGGAGTTATACACTCTCGACTAAAAGTATAAAGTACAGTATAAGTATGAAGTACAGTTGACAAAATCTTCAAAACAATCGATTGAGATATCTCGAGAAATGTCAGGTCTTGGACGAAGTAGCAAAAGGGAAAAAAACTGACATCGTTAACTTTGCATACACTGAAATTGTTTTCGATTTTCTTTTCTCCAATTTTTTTGACCATGGTTTTTTTACTCCAAAATGACGAGGCATTTGCTGTTTGCCATCTTATGATAAGCCTAGCAGACCAAAATTCAAGCAGTAAAATATGTATGAAATAAATTCAAACAAAAAATAAAATGGTATAAAATGACAATCAAAAATACTTCGTCAATTTGGAGTAAAAAAGGATGTTCAAAAAACGTGGAGTAAAAAATGAGAAACAATTCCAGTGATACTGAAACGTGCTAATTTTCACGCCGAAAGTCGAAACCTGCTAGTTTTCGTGGTACAAGCTGAAACATGCTAGTTTTCGCGGCGAATATCGAAATGTGCTAGTTTTTGCGGCAAAAGCCGAAACATGCTAGTTTTCGCGCTGATATCAAGCGTGCTTGTTTTCGTAAGAAATCTGAAACATGCTAATTTTCGTAAGTAGCGTCGATATAAGGAAATCGGTTTTTTTTAAAAAGTTATTCAATGTTTACATACCGACATAAATGATGGCGCACCCTGTAGTAATGATTTATGATACAGGCATGACAGAGATGGAAATAGAACATTTCAGTATAAAACAAGACACAGTGCGACAGTTGACGCACACTTTGTTCACAGATAGAGCCGCTAACGCCGAAACTCTGAACCAACCAGAGGAAGGAAGTCCATACCTACCGATCACTACTGAGCAGTGAGACTGTTATGCAAGAAGCGCAGTCGAAATGTCAAAATTCGAACCTGACATCGAACAGCGGGAACCCTCGCCGCGTGGTATCTGACAGCCAGTCAACTGAGCACAGTACAGCTAGCCGCCAGTAGCAGACAACGCAGAGTTATCAGCAAGATCACGACCATTACAACTTCTATTCGAATTTTCATAGTTCGAGTGGAAATCTAGTTCCAGGGTATGCGAGGTTAAACAGAGACTGAAAGGAATGATATACAAGGGATTATAGCGTATCATGCGGGATGTCAAAGTACATGTCGTACTCACCATGGTATGATTATGTCAATAATCCAGATGGTGTAGCTCTTTTATTTTGACAGGTCATGAAAAAACATAGATTTTAGCCACAACTCGCATGTAAAAGACTAGAAAATACGTAAAAATGTTGAATTGACTATTATATAACGACGCGCAACACCCCTGCTCCGTAGGTGTCTGCGATTGCGCCGAGTTTGTGTCTCGCTAGGTAGCCCCGCTCACAAGGTAGTGCGGAGCAGGTAGGCACGAATCTGGATATCTGGTCGCTAAATTTTTAAGACCCCCGGTAGATATCATAGATATGCAACTATAACGAGAAACCATAGAGGGCAGCGGAAGCCTATTCATCCAAAATACTCTCAGGACAGAAGGCCGGTATGATAGAAATGGTTTAAATTGAAATTATCAAGAGTGAAATTAAACCAAGATTGTACTCAGACGCGGACACGATTCTAACGGCATGCGTGAGCCTGGGAATGCATATGAAAGGCGTACGGATACCAGAAATTCATTAAAACAAGGGTTGCAGAGTCATTTTTCTTCTATATATCGCTCTATTTTCCTACGTTTTATTTAATAAACCCTACTTTCATTACTGAAGCCTGAAGTAATTTTCTTCCTGTTCGACTCCGTACTCTACCCACTCTGGGATAAAAAATGAAATGATAACACTGAAATACCGTTACAATACATTATCTTGTTATTAACCGGTAGCATACCCGTCACTTGAATCTCTGAACTTGTTAGTAAATGCATTAGCTCCAAGTGTGTGAAAATGATAACGGTTTTCTTGAGATTATCGTGTTGACCGAATTTTCCGCAAAACGAATTAAGTTTGCCGACCGAGCGTATACCGGGATTTGACTGTAGAGCATATCGCTCGAGACATGTACCCTCCGACTCCTCGTACAACGCGATGAAACGCTATTGCTGCCTCGTCACCATCATACTATTGACGGCCTTCTCGCCTCCTGCTCAATAATTAGGTATGTGTCGATGTACTCGGCAAAATTACCGCCACGTCGTGTCGTAGAGTTACACCTTATAACCATGTATTGCCAAATTTCATCGATACGCGTCACTTTATTTCCAAGCACCATGGCTTTCTCAGCTCGTCCACGACACACGTGCCATGAAACATTCACTCAGTCGCACCATCGCGTGTGCAATTCGCGGTTGTATCCATGTCCGTAGAGCATGTTCTGCACAAGAGAAACAATAATTTCCGATGCATACGAACAAGCAGTACGGGTAGATCATTGTCAGGGCATGTTCTGCACAAGAGAAACAATAATTTCCCATGCATACGAACAGGCAGTACGGGTAGATCGTAGTCAGGCCTTACGATTTCTCGGCAGTCATCACCCACGTACAATCTCGAATATCCACCGCAAATTTTCCTGTCTTGCATACTCACGGAAATAGAGAGTGTTGTGCCGCGGAATGTTCTATTTCACAGTATTTTCTGGAATATTCCATAGCAGACACAGCTAACGAAACATTGGGATTCGTTCAAGATAGGAAACGAGGAAGAATGCCGACGCAGCATGAGGGGACTCGCTTGGCGATCGACGATAGGCTAAAGTAAAAATTGTTAACAAAGGGATTTTCGCAAACACGGTTAGCAACCGCTTTACGAAAATCAGTTTTTAAAGTAGACTCACAGAGAACGGGTTGGTTCTTCGTCAATTACTCGAAAGAATGAATTATTGTACATTCTTTTATTGACTTTTAAATAGACAACAGAAAGTTACCGTTGTCTATAATAAATACTTCCATTTATATAAATTCGCGTTTACACCAATTACTCGAAATCCATCTCCTAATCGGTAAAGGATCCCAAAAAATAATAACTTTTAAATATTATAGCGAATACCGACTAATCTAATTACGCGGTACCGGCATAACATTTGGTGGCAGTGGTGGGATCTGCTGAAGTTAAGTGATACGTGATTTATTTGGATAAAGTAAATAAGAGTGACTCTAAAGTGACGGCTACGACTTGTGCGAATGGTGCTAGTGTAGTTCGTGAAAACCCGACTAAGCGAACGCGAAGGCGTGAAGTGTACGTCGGTGCGGTGTGACATATCGGTCAACCGTTTAAAATCTCGATTGACGGTGTCACGTCAAATCGCGGAAAAACGCACAAAGTGTGCAACCAAGTACTCGAAGCAGCTACTTGCGAAGAAGCCGTCGTGCAACCATTGGCGACGCACTGAGAACGAGCCCAGGAACCGCCGAAGGAAAGGGTCAACTGCGTCAGGAAGGACGTCAAGGACCGTCTACAGAGGGGAGCTGCAGGACGCCAAGTCAACAGCACCCAGAACATCGCTATGGAGAGGACCATCTACAAGATCATCCTTCTGTGAGTGGCGGTAACATTATACTAATACATATTGCCGTAATAAGCCAAAGCCAGTTAGAACAGATATTTGAAAAAAAAAAATTCTACTAGATATATATTTCTTTCGAGATTTTGTGGGTATATTTTAGTGAGTATTGTTCACCGCGAAATTAGCAACATGCCGGGATTTAACTCGTTAGAAACTACGATGCCCGGCGAAGGGGTAGACTCCACAGCCGGATTACCTGCAGCTGTAGGGGACATCGCGTACAGAAGGCGCAGAGCGCTTACGGGGCTCTCGCCGTCGGGACGGATCCCCGCTGACAGGCAAGAGGCCCTCGCGGGCCGCCTGACAACTGAGTTCGGTGTAAACCCTTCGGGTGCATCGTTTCGGGATAACAGTAGTATAGATAGCGACGACGTGTTCAGTAGAGCTACTGCTGAACGAACGCCAGAACTCATCACCGATGATATGGTCGAGCAAGAAATCGAAAATTTGCGAACGATAGATCGTATATGTTTCGCGACAGCTACCGGTACGATGACGCGGCCACCACTGCCGGAAAGAGTCAGGCAACGATACGAAGCGGTTGACAGAAGTCACCATGAATACGAGCAGGCTCAGCGAGAGCGAGAGCTGGAGCTCAGGCTCCAAGGCCGCGACACGCCGTCGGCACGGCGAAACCTCGCGGACACACTCGACGAGGTAGGTGCAGATGAGTTCGAACTCATCCCGTCCCTACGGGAGCAAAATGCCGAATTATTGCGGACGCTAGTAGGAGCAGAGTTTGAAGAACACCCGACACCACGACCGGGTAGGGTAGGGCGGCCAGAGAGATGAAACATAAAATCATCCTCTCGATAACGCAGCTCAAGATCGAGCTGGAGGCCTTGTACGGGAAGCGGAAGTCGCTGCTCGCGTTGCAGATAGAATTCAACTCCCTCCGGCAGGGCCAGAGCGAAGATATCGCCGTATACGCCGCCAGGACAGAGCGTATTACCGTCGACATTATAGAAAAACTATGCGAGGAAGCCGCCACGATGTTGAAAATGCGCATCATCGAAAAGATAACGCGGAAGAGCGCCCAGGTGTACTTCGAAAATGGACTGCACGGGCAGGTCCAAATCCTGGTGAGATCACGCAATTACGCCACCCTCCATGAGTCCGTAACGCGAGCAATAGAAATTACGAATATGGTACAGCCTAAGGGAGGGGTAGGTAGAGTATCAAGCTACCCCAAAAGGTACCAATGCGCACCATCCCGGCAGGGAGAAAATTGTTTCACCTATGGGAAGTCAGGGCACGGGGCACGGGACTGCACCCGAAGATCGGGAAGAGTGAGCTTGCCGATGCCCGGTGGGAATAAGTCCATACACAAAGTCGACATTGTATGCAACTGCTGTCATAAGAAGGGCCACGTGTGGAAGGACTGCAGGAAGAGGTTGTCACAGAACAAGAGCGAGCTCGCTCAGACATCACAGCAGCCCCGACGTCCGAGGGACTCAGGGAGCAAGACGAGAAAAACCACAGTAACTGCAGGAACGAGTCGGGCTAATACGGATGCTCCCCCACTTGGAACAATGAGACTAAATACGCTAACGGCCCGGCACAGATCTGCGTGCAAGCAAAAGAAAATTACTCTGCAGCTGCTACAGGTAACGCTGCCCGCGTCGAGCGCCACTGCCAGTGACTTCGATATCGTCGCATCGTTGGCCGTGACCGGGGTACTCACCCTCAAGGCGGACCCGGGGCGCAGTGCAGCATCATCAAGGAAGGCTGTCTCAAACCCGAGACCATGGCGAAAGACTGCACCGTAGAGCTGCAGGGAGTGGCGGGCGAAAAATGTACTCCACTAGGAATAGCGAAAATCGTGCTTGAGACACCGGCTTTAAATGTAGAACATTGGTTTTACATCGTCCGGAACAACGTGCCGCTAAAGGTCAACGGACTGCTCGGAATGGATTTCATCAAACACCATAAGGCAGATATGTTGCACGGCGAAATGCTTAAACTATATGGACATTGCATGCCACTTCTGGACGGATCGATCAAAATAACCCTGCCGCCACGCAGCGAGACTGTTGCGTATGCCGCGACCACGAGTAAATTTATCGGTCTACTCTCGAAAATGGAAATCGGGAACGGAGTGATTATGGGCGCCTGCATCACGCCGCCGCACGGTAGTAGCTGTGCAGTAAGTTTAATAAACACCACCGAGCAGGCTGTTGAGGTACAACGCCCCGCGGTGGAACTCGAGCCACTAGAGATAGCGGCAGTGGGTCACGGTCTCGACGCCTCGACGACCGAAGTATGCATTGTCAGCGCGGAGCGAGGGGCCGACCGTCTCGCGCGACTAGTTCAAGAGCTAAACACAGTGAACCTCAATAAAGAAGAGCGCGAAGCGCTGAACTTTATCACTGGGGAATACGAGGATGTATTCCACCTGCCATGGGACAAGCTGCCATGTACGTCAATTGTGGAGTATGTGATCCCCCTTAAGGAAGGGGTGCAGCCCATTAAGGTGCACCCATATAGGCCATTTCCGAAGAGGGCGTGCGAGCTGATCCCAAAAAACTGGAAGCTGTAAGGGAATCCCCGGTGCCAAAAGACGTAAAGGGGGTACAATCCTTCCTTGAACTAGCCGGGTATTACCGGAAATTCATGAAGGATTTCTCGAAAACCGCAAAGCCGCTCACAGAATTCACCCAGAAAAGGGTTTAATTCGAGTGGACTGCAGTAAGAGATGCTGCCTTCGAAGAACTGAAGACGGCGCTTACCACAGCACCAATATTGCAGTATCCAGATTTGGAAAAGCCGTTCGTTGTGACAACAGACACCTTAGATCGGGCGCTCGGCGCGATCCTTTCGCAAGGCAAGATCGGGATCGATTTGCCCATATGCTACGCGAGCCGCACCATGACAATGGCTGAGCTGAATTACACAACTACGGATAAGGAACTACTCGCGATAGTTTGGGCTCTTGCTCAATTCCGGCTATATATTGATGGTACTCGCTTCACGGTCGTGACAGACCACCAACCGCTGACCTGGCTACTCCGAACAGTAAAGGACCCAGGTTCGAGACTAATGCGTTGAAAAATAAAATTGGCGGAACATGAGTTTAATGTCGAATACAAGGCAGGTAAGTGCAACACGAATGCCGACGTGCTAAGTCGAATATTCATTACTACGAGGGCCCAAGAGAGAGCCAAGAACGAAGCCTGTGGATCTGAGGAGGATAGCACGAAGATGCAACTCGACACAACGAATGACCGCACAAAGCGGAGAGCCGAAAATACCCCTTACAGCCGTGGTAGCTTGACGGAGCGAGAGGTCGAACTCGCCCACGAGACAGAAAAGGACAGCAAGCGTCCGGGTACGGACAGCCGCATAAAGCGGAAAGCCGAGAATACCAGGAGCTAGCACAGCAACACGGCAGAGCGAGAGGCGCGGAAGGCTCCGCAAAGAAAACGGTGCAAGGCCGCTTGAGCCAAAGAGCGACGCAACGGTGGAGCTAGCGGTGGGCACACCGAACGAAGAAACTGCGGGCAGAGCACCGCATAGGCCTGCTGAGGAAGCGTGGCACGGCGGGGGCCGTAGCCCGCAATTCACCACGAGCACGAACGAAGACAGCGCTACAAAAAATATAGCGACTGCCGCAGTGGCGTAGCCAGCCCCTCTACCGATTACCACCTGAAAATAATAAAGGAATACCACGACACCCCTATAGGAGGGCACCAGGGTATACGGCGTACACTACATCGGATCCGGACCAAATACGACTGGCCCGGCATAAGAAGGGATCTGAAGGAATATATTTCGTCATGCGAGTCTTGCCAAAAGACCAAAATCCTGAAAAAAGAACGAGTGTCGATGGTGGTAATGGACACCCCATCAAGTTCATTCGAAAAAGTAGTGGTCGATATCGTAGGACCGCTGCCTGAAAGCGCCTCTGGAAAAAAATATATACTTATGATCCAGGACGCGCTTACGAGGTACAGTGCGGCAATACAACTGCCGAACCAAGAGGCTTCGACAGTCGTAAGAGCACTAGTTGAAGAATTAATTTGCCGACACGGGACGCCGGAAGCCACATTGTCGGATCAGGGCACCAACTTCTTCAACTCGACCTTAAAAAGATGTGTCGACTATTGCGAATTAAAAAAATACAAACGACGGCCTACCATTCAGAATCGAACGGCGCGCTAGAAATATCGCATCGCACCCTCGCCGAGTACCTAAAAAATTTCACAGATGGGGATCAAGGATAGTGGGACGAGTGGCTGCCATATGCGATGTTTACGTAAAACACCACTCCATATACGGGGACCGGACACTCTTCCCACGTGCTGGTGTACGAACGCGAGGCGAAATTACCGATAGCTGTAAAGCAGGAGCCCCGCAGCACCTACGCTTACGACGACTACTTCCACGAGCTACGCGAGCGATTACGCACCGCATGGACACACACACTGGTAGCACACGACAATCTGGAAGGCGCCAAAAGGAAATCGAAACACGCGTACGACCGCAGCGCGAAGGTACAGGAGTACCATGTCGGCGAACGCGTTCTCCTACGTGTCGAGACGGTGCGCAGGGGACGGTCAGTGAAGCTGACCCCGACGTGGACAAGACCTCACAAAATAGTAGAGAAGAGGCCCTCCGTCAATTACGTAATCCGGAAGGGACGGAAAACTCAGGCTGTGCACGCAAACCGCCTGAAGCTATTTATAGAGCACTAATAGCTCAGGAATTGAGGAATTCGAATACTTATAGCTAGTGAAAACTAAATATTAGCTAGAAAATAAATGTGGGAAGGAGCCCCTCGGGACGCAGGGTAGGGAGCTCCAATAAAGTAGAAGAGGTCTTAGGAGACCTAATTTTATCAATAGAAAATAGAGTGTCATTCCGAAATGAAAATACATGATAGATTTACATATGGAAAAAATATATTGAACGAAACAATGGAGAAGAAATTGCACTTTAATTACGCAATCCAGAGGGGACGAAATACTGCAACCATGCGAGAAAACTACCTCGAAAAACGTATAAAATATGAATGCTGACGAAGGATAATGTTCAGTGTAGAGTGTAAAAAGAATATATATAGCAAATGAAATATATAGTAAATGAAGAAATAAAGCCTCTAAGAGCATACTTAACTTCGGGACAAATAAGTCAATGTGCACACTCTATTCGGTTGATATACACATGTTAATTGGTAATTCGATTTCTGCAAATGACAGTGAAATCTGCCAAAATATTTCCATATTTCAAGACAATATTAATATTTATGAAAAAAAGATAATATTTCACTGGTTAAGCCTCAGAATGAGGAAGAAGGTACGCTTAAACAATCTAGTCCCAAAGCTGAATAGAACACAGCCAAGCGTCAGCACTTATGCGACTGGCTGACCTAAAGGCCTACAGCGAAAATGGACACAGATAACGGCGAGAAATGCGCGAAAAGGGTTATCCAGCTAACGCATCCCCTTATCGTCCCAATGTAACAGCAAGGGCGATGGCTATACGTCGCGCCAACCCCAGAACCTGTAGGAATAAATTGTGGGAAAAACCCCACTCAGCATGAAATATTAAACAATACAAGAATACTGGCATTGGTAGGCGTATGTATAGTAACTGCCTGAGATTTCAGCATCAAAACCATCGGGCGAACGTCGCAGGTCATCCGGAAAAACTACCTTCCGTCGTTTAATTTGAAATTAACGGAGATTGAAGCTCAGGCGCCCCCGACGCAGACCAAGAGGCCCATTCCACTACAGAGTGTGCTGCGAGACCCAGAAGAGCTTCGAAAGCTTGGAGCTCGATCCGACCAAATCATGGAAATCCTCGATACTGCCGGAGACGGGATGCAGCACATCCACAACCTGAGTTTCTACTCACTGGGTGCAGTAGCACCAATAGCCTTGGTTGGCTACGTTCTGTTTAAGTGTTACAGGTACCAACGAAACCGAACACCAACAAGGACACGCGAGGCAACGACCACGGCAGCCGCCGAGGTAAACATCAACCTCGAGCCACGCGGACGACAACAGCCAGAGGAGCGATATAAAACGACAATAAACGATAAATAGCGAGAATCGTCAAACTATTATTATACATTGTATTAAAACATCAAAATGTAACATTGTATAAACTTGTAAAGGTACGGGAAACCAACCGAAGAAAAAATTTTTCCTTTTTAAGGGGGGAGGGATGTTGTGCCGCGGAATATTCCATTTCACGTTATTTTCTGGAATATTTCATAGCTGACACAGCTAACGAAACATTGGAATTCGGTCAAGAGAGAAAACGAAGTCCAATGCCCGATCGTACGATCGACGCCAAGAACGCCGACGCAGCATGAGGCGACTCGCTCGGTGATCGACGATAGGCTAAAGTAAAAATTGCGAACAAAGGGATTTTTGCAAACACAGTTAGCAACTGGTTTACGAAAATCAGTTTTTAAAGTAGACTCACAGAGAACGGGTTGGTTCCTCGTCAATTACTCCAAACGACGAATGATTGTACATTCTATTATTGACTTTTAAATAGACAACAGAAAGTTACCGTTGCCTATAATAAATACTTCCATTTATTGTAACGGTAATTTTTTATCGTTAACAAATATTTCTATTTTTCGTGGGAATTCGGGCTCGATCACAGGACTAATTAATGTAGACTTCGTGGTGGTTGAGAGTGAGGCTTTACTCACAAAGAAACAATTTGATAAAATGTCACTATTTAATTTCTGGTTACCGATATCCCGTACACTGCGTTCAATTTCGTAATTTCGATGATTATTTTATAATTCTTATTTTATTTCGTGTACACAGATTCTCGGTATTCTCGGCTTGCAATTCCTGTTATGATTTCGGACGCTGGTATGGAGCGGTACGCTCGTTGCACACACACACACCACCACCAGACTCGCCTACCTCGCTCGTCGAGCCTATGTTTCGCTCGTTGCTCTCTTTTCCTCTCTATCTGACACACGATTCACCGTCTGGCGTTCTCTTTCGCACTCTCACTTGCTTATACTCTTCTCGATCATCCTTCCTGTTTAAATGCTAGCTGACCTACTTCTATTTCCTTTAAATATTTCTGACCTAATTCTATTTCATCGATTTTCTCTACTTAACTCTATTTACTTAATTCTATTCACTTTACACCTATTCGCTTAATCGTATTTAATTAATTCTATGCACTTACTCTATTCGCTTAGCTGACTATTTCCTTAAATATATTCACTGAACTGATGCGAATTTTTTTATGTTATCAATGCGACTCGCCTGTCTCTCCTTTTTCTGCGATCTCCGTTTTTCACTGACTCGATTTTTTATTTATCCAAACCCGAATTTTTACAAAGTATAATCGATGATAAAATTTTTTATGTTAACTCGTAATTTCAGAATGTTTCGTTTCTTGATTGCCTTGTACTATTACACTGATGTTATCGGCGCTAAGAGAGCTCCTCTCTCCCCGCACCGACCTTTTATGGGCTTCCCCTTGCCTCAGTCCCCTCTGCCTATTTTTCCATCGTAATTTTAAATTTAACGCATCTTTAGACTTTTGCGGTTCGCCGCTGCCGCGCTCACCACCTTCCCCTCGCCATTGAGCAAGGCCAGCTGGTCGCTGACCTGCTGTTTACGTCAGCGAAGGAATTCCGGAGCGGCGACAGCTCTAGTTTTTATACTAGGTGCGATGGCCTGTGAGAAAAAATGCAGAGCCGGTAAAGGACCGGCGTAATTGCGGTAAACCGGGTTGTTGAACAAATGCGAAACTGTAATCTTTTGTCACTTCGTCCGCAAATTCGAACGCCTTAGATAAAGCGGTCAAACCCTTAGGCAATCAGTTCAGACTATCGAAAAATACGACACTGCTGAACAAAAACTCCGTCGCTACTACTTGTCTTTTTTATTTTCCTTAGTCGCCTCTGACTTATTAAGCAGCGCTATAAATACGCATGAGTAGTCGGACGAATTTTCCTGCATGTAATACAAAACAATGGGCCGCATACATGTATATTATTATTCGAGGTTTTAACCATACCACGTGAGCAGTCATCACAGATCCAATCTTGAGAATTGAGAATAAAGAGTGTATAATTAATTTTACCTATTGCCGAAACTACAGGTTTTTTTGCGTCATTCAGAGTCGGAACCAGTTTCCTGGAGGTGAGAGATTCGGGTACAACGGTAGCTATACTCTTCTGAGCCAAGTACTCCTGAAAGAGCTAAATCTCGCGCATCCCGTATCCTCCAGCTTGTGCCTCACCCCCCCTCCTTTCATTCTCCGTTGTGCCTCGTTATCTTCAATCTTCTTTTTCTTTGTCGACATTCTTCACGGGTGCAACAGTTATGCATTTCCCGGAATATCGTCGCTCGCTACCTGTGGTTACGCTTTTACTCCAGGAGTCGTTATACTTTTCACATACGGTCCTGGTGAATATCTCTGTACCGTACAAACCTGCATAGGTAGCTCTTCTTCTATTCTTGCTTGTTGCTGCGTTGGCTGCTGTCACGGAGCTGGATGATGTCTTATGTTTCGCGGTGGATAGTGAAGGCGCTGCTTGTTCCACTACTTCCCTTGTATTCGTGTTTCATCGCACTGGTCCTCTTTCTACTTGGTAAGGATGCTGCTGGCATCGTAGCTCGACGTCTCTAATAGCCGCGGTCGCTGCTGCTCATTGCTCAAGAATTCGTTGCAATACACAGGGCGTGGTGCACCAAGGCGACCAAAATTAGTGACTTATTACCAGAATCGAACCGAGTAATTTCCACGTTACGAAATCGGTATTTGTAGACTGTAATTGTTATTCGTACCTTGCGGTGCGTCCTCGAGGTCGAGGGCACAATATTTACGTCGTGGTACTCTCTCTCTCTCTCTCTCTCTCACGCACACGCACGCACATTCTCTCACTCACTCACCCACGCATCAAAATCCACAGCTACGCGTCCGTGTAATATGGACTACCCGCACCCACGGAGCGTAGGCACCGTCAGGGGTACGCATCCGTAACCCGATCAGTACATTGTTACCGCAGGTTTCCTCGATCCGATGTAGATCTCCGTCCTCGTCAATTAAATGTTTGAGGCCGAATACTGTACACTTCACGAGCAACGCCGGTAACATACTAATCGGTGGCTCGGGGTGAAATAGGTGAGGCCAGTCGACGTATATCGATTTCTCGAAATCGACCAGCAACACCCGTCATCACTCACGTCGACGATCTCCCCGCGCATAGCCCTTTGATGCCGTATAATTACACAACCCACTTCAACGCGCAAGTCCTCGACCACAAAACGACTCCTCTCAATAAACTCCTGAATGTACATCCTGTCCAAATTATCCTCCAGTTCGGATAATGCTACGCACAGTTTGCCCGTCCGCAGACACACGGTATTATCGCTGCTACCACATATTACCCGACACACAAAAGCTACCGATAGCTCCTCGTCTAGATATCTCGGATACATTTTCTTTTCGCGATTTAGGCTTTCGTCGTGCATGGCTAAAGACGGACTGAATGCTCCGGATGATGCTGGCGGTGATCACAGCGTTTGAAGATAACAAACGCCCCTCTGAATCATAACTAGGTGTGCAGCGCTTTGAATGCAATGTCAGCGGTTTTGCACGTGCGTACCGCTTTGTGCTGTGCTTCTCGTGAAGCGAGTGCTCTGCAGTAAAAGACGCAGAATATGATACCGTACCGCGAGAGACCTCGATTATAATTTATATATAATTATAAAATAAGAGACACACTAAGCCTATGTATTTGTTTTTAATTAATCAATATTTCATTTAACACGTTCGGCGCCGCGTCACCCAGATCCGGGTGGCGGGCTATGTTTTCGTAGGTAGCCTCGCCAAGCTGGGCGCTCAACGTGTTAAATCACTTTACACATATTTACCGTCGTATGCAACATCCCTGCAAACACGGTAATCTTCGCTCGGAGACTCCTCCACCGTTAAATTTATTTTCATCACTGTCTGATCGTCAAGAGGCAAAAGCATTGTAATATTCACGCACTAATCTGTCGTTTTTCATTACATTATCGCTAAAGAGATTATTAAATCGCGAAGCCAATTTTTTATTTGAAAAGCCTGGCGCATTGCACAATGCGAAGACGCTGTATCGTTTATCATAGCGTGTCTGAAGCATTTTCGCAAAGATTTCGGCATAAATGTGTACGATGGGGCGCCCTCCTCATCCTCCAGGTTGGAAATTTCACGACTTGTGATATCGCAAAGAAGTATAGCCTTCTCGTGACCGCGTGTATAGATGCATCTTGATTTTCGCGAAATTTCACGCAAGTTAGCGTATGCTTGTTTACAGCTCACATCGCCCTCGTACCATTCCAGACCGTGAAAATATTTCGAGAGAAAATTATTCAGGCTTCTCGAATGCTGTGGTAATTCGGCAAAGTGACACGGCGGTGCGACGATCCAATGAGCAGAGTACGGTCTATCCACTGCTACCACGGCAATTCCTTTCGGAATAAATTCCGAGTCTTTACCACGCATTCCCTGTATATCCACGACTATATCCATTTTCACGTCTAATCCGTACAGATACTCGAGTTCGACTGATTAGTTACTCACAGACACGCTTCTACGTCTCTTAACACGAAATAATTTTATGCTGACATCAACACATTTTTCGCTTATTCGGTAAAATCCACCATTACTTGCCGTGAGGCATCAATTTCAAGGACATTATCATATTCCGCGTAGACTACACAATTTATCGTTGAAGCAAGCGCATCCTCAAATCGTACCTCTATTATCACACTACCGTGCTTTATTAAATTCCAATGTGTATTGCTGTTCGCCGAAAGATCGGGTGTCAAATCAAAAGCAAACAGACAGTATCCATCGCGATAATTATCGCGATCGATCGAATTACCGTTGTTCAAGAAATGTATTCCAGTTCCCGAAAACAACGTTTGAAAAGCATCCACATATAGATGATTTTTCGTGAAATCAGGTGGAAACGGTTTCGAAGGTATTTAAGCACCATCTACATACAACGAGAGATAATTTATCTTGTAATTTTGGAAATTGATTCATACTGAAGTCGCCGTTAAACGCCTTGTTATCGACAAAACCGATAATTATACGCTTCAGCAATTGACCTAACACGATATTATCGATAGTCTCTCCATGAACACCAGAGTGTATTGAAACGGCTTTTACCTCGACTCTCGTAAGAGGATATTTAGCCGTAGATCTTGCCAGAGTTCTAGCATGCGAGAGCAGCACACCAGCAGCTATTTTTGTTCTACGAACGAGAAGCGATGCCTCGAGAATCTTTAAGCCGCATTGACCATTCTTTGTATCCCCCACAAGACAAAATGAATCTCTAGACCGCACCAACCGTAGTCGCATCTCGACGCCGTTTAATAAGAACCGCTCCTGATTGAATATATCGCAATGCAGATGACCGAGCAAGTCTACAGTTTTTTCGACATTTAAAAATTGTTTTCTCTTCACAAGACCCGTATTTCCCGATGTTATATCATCCATTTTTCCAGGGGTATCGTCGTACCAGAGAACGCTCGTGAGATGCGAATTTTTTGCTGCTGGACCGTAATTCAAAAGTGTTTCTATGTACGCTCGATAACCGTAGGCATTATTTGGAGGTGAAACTAATTTTTGATTCAGGTATACATCCACCTGATTAAACATAGAATGCAAGAGATTGCTTACAGGGCACTTACTTTCGACGATGTACCCGCGGCAATTTCCGTAGTAGTAGGAGATGTTATTTTCACTCTCAGACTAAGCATAGTATGCGCGAGATCGATATACTCATCACCCTGTCCAGGAATAACAAATTCAATCGGTGAATCATCTGTTAGCGAAGATATTGGCTTGTAATACACCCAATTAGAGCCTTCGATAGTAGTTTGCGTCGGTGGGAGTGAAAATAATTCAAGTTCCGATTTAAGGCATTCGCACGAGTGCGCATGTAGGAAAGCCATCTTGTTTCAGCTATCCAAAAATATCTGCAACTGTTCGTTGACGAGTTTTCTTCTTCTTATTGTTCTTATTGTTCTTCTTCTTCTTTATTACTTTTATTTTTACGGGAGATACGTCGTGGTTTACGTTCGTCCGATAAATGAGGAGTTCGCGAAATTTTGCGCTTTTTATAACCAGACCCCCGCATGAGAGTGTCAATTTTTTCAGAGGCTTTGCGTTCGAGATTACTGCCTGATTCTCTCACTCTCTCGCGAATAGCATCTTTCACAGCTATATTTCTATCGATGATATCACCGGCTACGTTTACACCAGCGCGCAACGCCTCTTTTCCAACTGCTTTAGCGCCCTTCTTTAAAAGTGGTAACACTCGACGAAACAGGCCCCCGCGAAAGCTGCCGATACCGTGTCCTCGTTGATTAGGTGTTCCGATATAAACATGGCTAATACTGCCGTACCCGCGACGGCCCCATCCGTGCTGCACACTGTCAATATCATCCATAGTGGTGTAATCAATTGTGGGACCTCTTGAACTGTAGTGTCACAGTCAACGTTCCCTGCTCGAATGGTATAGGATCCCCAAATTTGTCTGTTATATCGATCTCGATAGTGTGTAAATTACTGCGCAAGAGAGGTATATATCGTGGCGTTGAAAACGATTTAATTTTTATCGAACCATACTGACAGTCATCAGTATCAATAGGAACAACTCGTAAGAGGGGTGTTTGTACATCGCCTGTAATATAGCTCTCACAGATATCTGTGTATAGAAACATGCTACCTGGTATAGCACCGGTGAGAGATGCAGGCCTCGACCCTGTGTATTCGCAATGCGGTTCTATCATTTCTGACCTACAGGCCTCTTCCGAGAATCCTAGTAGCCTTGCGATAGCGGATGATACGTGCAAGTCGTGGTAGCGCAGATCGTCGCATACGCGCACCACTTCGACCTGCCCGCTCGGAAGCGATTTAAAGCGCAAATGTCCAGCCACGTGAGGTAAGTTATTTATACTCTCCAAAAGAGCGTCTATAGAACGATATACACCAGGTGCAACTTGGTCTCTATCAGCGGGTCTCCGTGTTAAAAGATTTAAACCCAATAAATCATAATCACCATCCTCAAGAGTTACGAGATTTCCTACAGTAGGAACATGTAAAAGAGTCATCGGATTAGCAATTTCCACAAGAGAAACAGACTATTCTCCGTGCAAGCGTATCTGACGCGGTAGTTTTGTAATAAATTTCATCGTCGTATTATTCGGAAAATACTGCATACTACTGTTGCTCGGTAGTACGACAAAGAAAGAGCTATCCGTGGAGCTCATATTTATCAGGGACGATGATTCCGTGCGTTCTTCCTCTTTGTCCTCTTCTTCTCTTTCGTCTTCTCAGATGACGGAGGCACTCGTACTCGTGATAATTCTGCCTCGTAAAAAATACCGTCGATAGTCTCGTTATTCAGATCGTGTAAAATATACACGAATGGTTGTCGATTCACTGATATTCGTTGAATCTTGAATAATTCGTTACTCCAACTACGCTCGTATCCTTTCACGAAAGCTGCTTTAGCTGTACTGATACGTACCAAGTCATCGACGCTGTGTTTAGGCTTTTTAATTTTTTTCGCGTTACGCTCGTAACGCCGTGCTAAATTGTCTCGGGCTATAGAGGCATTTTCGAGGTTACTTCGCTCGGAGGAATACGCGTTCCGCTGTGTCTAGTGTGATTATGAGCTTATAAAAAATTTTGTAAAACATCGATATAACGCTTATTTCGCGTGTATGTAAAGTAGCGCCACTTTCGCTCTTTTATGGTTCGATTAAAGCGTTCGGCAATCGAGGCTTTTATATCAGAGTTACGAGCAGCGCGCAAATCGATATTCTTTTTCTTGAGAATTTGCTGAAACGGAGCGCCGATAAATTCTTTGCCTCGATCAGTTTGCAATTGCTGCGGGCGACGATTGTTACTGCGTGCGAGTATGCGTGTGAGACCGCGGGCCACGTTTGCGCTCGTTTTATCACGCAAAGCCTCGACCCACGCGTATTTGCTCAGAACATCGATAACAACGAGCAGAAACGCGTACCCATCGTTGTACGTGGCTATCGAGCGAAGATCAGCTAAATCAGCCTCCCATACATCGTCTATATTACTCACGCTGTACGTACAACGGGGAAATCGTCGTCGCACGAGACGATGCATGTTATATGAATCCTGTGTCTCGAGCCATGGTAAAACTTTTTTTGCGCTACTCTTCGATCCACCTGGGCCAAATTTTTTGCTCGAGAATAGGAAGCAGAATGAACGGTGTCATAATAGATTTTTTGAAGAATTTTCATAATTTTAGCGATGAGCAGTTAAATGGATTCTTTTTCTTTTTCTTTTCTAACTGTGTGGGGGGTCGATATTCTGCTTGTGCGATGTTTTGCAAGTGTTCGTCCTCTTCTTGTCGTTTTTGTCGTTTTCAGCCGTGAGCATTAAATCTCTGTTTGAGTGTGCGGTCTCGGCCTCGTTGTTGTTGCTACTGTTGCTGCTGCTACTATCGTTATCGCGTGGTAAAATAAGACGCCACTGTGGTGTCGAGGACGATGTAGGTGTAGGCTCGTGTAGTAACTCGGGATTGCCGATAAATTCGCGTGGCATCTGTATCGCTCGCAGGAGTTTGGCAAAGTGAGATCGTCCGATGGGTTTCTCGCGTTTTCTAGCTCGCATAGCATCGTTAACAAGATCAACGATAATGGAATTTGAAATTCTTCCGCCGTCTATGGAAACAACACCGTTACGATCCCATGTCGATTTTTTACCAACGGCGCTTTCTTTAGAGATTAAAATTTCTTTGGTACGCTATCGATAATAAGTGTGTCATTGAGTCGAGATTTAACTTTGTTCATTAAAACATCGTCGGATTTATTCTCGTGGCTATCGAGTATTGCTATTTTTCGTTTTGATTAAATATTCGGTACTGTATTATCGTACTCGACCATGTGAAGATAACGCTGTAAAACCTGCTGGAACGCTATCCATTTCTCTCTCTCGCTCTTGTATGAGTGAGAGTTTAGAACAGGGGTCTCCAAACTTTCCAGCCTTAGGGCCATACTGATTACTCCAGTAAGTTCCGAGGGCCAAAACCATATTATCATTGTTGCCGGTGGTAAAAAGTGAAATAGTCCAAAATCTGTCCGCGGGCCGAATGTGGCCCGCGGGCCGTAGTTTGAAGACCCCTGGTTTGGAATATCACTCAGCTCAGAGTCGAAGCGCGATAATGGCGTACCGGTAGTCTGTACGGAGGGTAACGGGTCTGCACTAGGAGTAGTAGTAGTAGTAGCAGCAGTAGTGGCGAGTCCAGCGAGACGATGTATGTTATCATGAGGAATAAGTACCATCTTTCTGGCATATTCCATGGCTCGTGTAGGCCAAGACAGGCACAAGAAGCAACTTGAGAAATCCGACACAGTGCTCGACGATGATCTTCCTCTTACCGCTCCAATTTCCCCTTTTGGCGGCTAGTCGTCGAAGAATTGTCGCGTGCCTCCGAAGATGATTCTTTTGCACGTTGTTCAGACTCACGTTTCCCTGTAAAACGTTTAGATCACACTCGCATATACAACGTACGAGCGCTACATCTGCTTTGCGCAAAATTGCACGTCGTTGCTCTTGCTTCAGATAAGACAGCGCTTGCAATATAATTATTTGCTTTTTATCGAGAGGTCCGCGCAACGCCATTACAAGCGCATTACCGGTACGTCGCGCGTCGCATCGCGAACTTTTATTGCTTTTTGAGGCACGTAAACGTAATGGTATTGGTCATCGGGAAATATACAGGCGCGAAATCGACAATTATCAGCTGTCGATTGTTTCAAGTCGAATAATAGATAGCCGTGCGGTGCGGCTGTTTCATCGTAATATACCTCCTGCAAAAATCATGGATTCTCGGGATATACCTGACGGGCTAGGTGCTGAATTTGCGCGCGATCTCGCGGATTTTTGAAGACAACGATATAATTAGCGTTTAAGGAGATATCGCGCTGCCTGTGACCCTGATGGAAGAGATTTTGCGTGATGAAAATGACACTAAGATTTTTATGATGGCTACCCTTGGTAAAAAGATCGACCACAGTATTGTTGGATGCCTCGCGCATTAGATCGTCAATAACCCAAGTTTAGGTCTTGTATCATTCGAGTAGTCTACTTAACCCTCGCGAGGTAAACCGAAATTCGATTTTATCACCGTACTCTGAATACGCGGACGGCGGCGACCCCGCGGCATCAGCTATTTTCGCGGCCTTAACGAGCTGATAAGGCGCGGCGCGCCTGCACTAGCTGATGAGGCGCGGGCCCGCGGTATAAACTGGTATTTACACCGTATGTAAATTAAATGACGATAGTTTTTATGTTTCTCACAAATAAAGCAATATTTTTATTTCACTATGCATACATCTCTATGTGAAAATTTTACGAATCATCAAATTCTAAACAGCAGTATTATATCCACGGATGTAGCACGAGAAGGTCAGAACAAAAGGAAACACTCGATAAGAAAGACGGGACAAAAGGAATAAACGATGAGAAAGTCAGAACAAAAGGGAACGGTAGAGAGATAGCAGCTACTGCTACGAATAACAGCACAAAAAGAACGAGCCGACAACGGTTTTATACATAATAAATCAATATATATATTTTTTTTATGTATTGTACACAGTAAATATGATACATGAAATTAGGCAAAAAGATTATTTAAAAATATCGCGAATTCAACCGTAAAACTATATACTTTTTTCCGTTATACTAATTAGCGTATTTCACAATAGCCGTACGGTACAGTAGAGTACATTCCGTGCCGCTTTCGCTTCGTGTTAACAGGTTCGCATGATTTCGTTTCTTTACGCGTTATTACATGATGAAATTCCGTACGTCGAATAGCGTCGAATTTAAAAATAATAGGTACGCTCCTTGCTCCTGTCACGAAAGATCGTAATGCGTTATAATTTACGTGACGGCTATTCGCAAAGTTTAGCGTGATACCCTTTGCTTGACACTTTTCAATAATCGTACCGTCGGGTTTACGAACAAGGTATGCGTAAAATTTTAGTCCTCCCGAAACGAACGAAGGTATATAACTACCAGGCCCGTATTCGCTTAATTCATCCGTAAGATCTCCTAGAAATTGACCGATTGGCGGCTCATACTCGTTACCACCGGGCCGACTCACGTAAATACAGGAGTCCGTGTCGCAGTACAATATTCGTCGCCCAAGCCCCTCAAGATAACTGTATAATTTTAGGCGTGCCTGTGCCGTCGTGTATGCTGCAATCACGACATTTGATGTCGGGGATGGTTGGATAGCATCGCGGTTGCTCACATAGTTTACATACATAGTCTTGTGATTAACCGGTAGCATCCCCGTCACCTCAATCTCCGGACTCGTTAGTAAATTCGTTAGCTCCGCGCGCGTGAAAACGATAACGGTTTTCGTGAGATTCTCTCGTTGACCAAACTTTCCCCAGAATGAATTAAGAGCCAATTTTGCGAGTGAACGTAAACCCGGATTTGGCTGCAAAGCACTTCGCTCGAGATATACACCCTCAGACTCCTTGTAAAGGGTGATTTTTTAAGAGCTTGAGAACTTTTTTTTAAAAAAAAACGCATAAAATTTGCAAAATCTCATCGGTTCTTTATTTGAAACGTTAGATTGGTCCATGACATTTACTTTTTGAAGATAATTTCATTTAAATGTTGACCGCGGCTGCGTCTTAGGTGGTCCATTCGGAAAGTCCAATTTTGGGCAACTTTTTCGAGCATTTCGGCCGGAATAGCCCGAATTTCTTCGGAAATGTTGTCTTCCAAAACTGGAATAGTTGCTGGCTTATTTCTGTAGACTTTAGACTTGACGTAGCCCCACAAAAAATAGTCTAAAGGCGTCAAATCGCATGATCTTGGTGGCCAACTTACCGGGCCATTTCTTGAGATGAATTGTTCTCCGAAGTTTTCGCTCAAAATGGCCATAGAATCGCGAGCTGTGTGGCATGTAGCGCCATCTTGTTGAAACCACATGTCAACTAAGTTCAGTTCTTCCATTTTTGGCAACAAAAAGTTTGTTAGCATCGAACGATAGCGATCGCCATTCACCGTAACGTTGCGTCCAACAGCATCTTTGAAAAAATACGGTCCAATGATTCCACCAGCGTACAAACCACACCAAACAGTGCATTTTTCGGGATGCATGGGCAGTTCTTGAACGGCTTCTGGTTGCTCTTCACTCCAAATGCGGCAATTTTGCTTATTTACGTAGCCATTCAACCAGAAATGAGCCTCATCGCTGAACAAAATTTGTCGATAAAAAAGCGGATTTTCTGCCAACTTTTCTAGGGCCCATTCACTGAAAATTCGACGTTGTGGCAGATCGTTCGGCTTCAGTTGTTGCAGGAGCTGTATTTTATACGGTTTTACACCAAGATCTTTGCGTAAAATCTTCCATGTCGTCGAATAACACAAACCCAATTGCTGCGAACGGCGACGAATCGACATTTCACGGTCTTCAGCAACACTCTCAGAAACAGACGCAATATTCTCTTCTGTACGCACTGTACGCATTCGTGTGGTTGGTTTAATGTCCAATAAAGTAAACTGAGTGCGAAACTTGGTCACAATCGCATTAATTGTTTGCTCACTTGGTCGATTATGTAGACCATAAATCGGACGTAAATCGCGAAACACTTTTCGAACCGAACACTGATTTTTGTAATAAAATTCAATTATTTGCAAGCGTTGCTCGTTAGTAAGTCTATTCATTATGAAATGTCAAAGCATACTGAGCATCTTTCTCTTTGACACCTTGTCTGAAATCCCGCGTGATCTGTCAAATACTAATGCATGAAAATCCTAACCTCAAAAAAATCACCCTTTACAATGCTATAAAACGCTCTATTGCTTCCTCGTCATCGTTACACTCTGTTAGCGGTCTACTCGCCTCCTGTTTTATTTTTAGGAATGTTTCGATGTACTCGGCAAAATGACCGCCTCGTCGCGCTCTTGAGTCATACTGCGTAACAACGTATTGCCAAATTTCATAGATACGCGTCACTTTATATCCGAGCGACACAGCTTTTCTCAGTTCGTCTACGACCCATGTGCCCTCAAACGCTCGCTCAGTCGTGTCATCGTGTGTACAAACCTCGGATGTGTCCATATCTGTACAGCACGTTCTACACAGAGGGAACAGTAGTTTCCCATGCATGCGAAAAGGCAGTACGGGGATATGCAAATCGCGCGGTGCCACCACGGTACACTTCGCGAGACCCTCGACGACATTTAGATCGTTTTCCAGTCCTACGAGTTCTCGACACTCGTCACCTACGTACAATTTCGGGTGTCCAACGGGATATTTTCCATTCTTACACACCCATGGATACAGCGAGTAAACATCCACATAGCGTATCTGCTCCCCATTTGCGACGTCGTACAAGCTTACAAAATTTTCCGTTCGACCGCCAAAGAATGCATCGCGTCGTTCGAGAGGCGCCTGCTTGACCATGGCGTGACTTTTCACGTATATCGACATTTCCTCGTTATTTTCGAGTAATCTGTCAAAATCGCATTCCCATATTTCGGTTAGAGTGTACCTTTTCGATCTGATTCGCCCAGAAATAAGAACGGTACGCTCGTATCGCTCATCCATTGTATCACCGAATTTAGTTCGAGCATCTCTATTTACGCGATAACATCGCGGACAACCATTCCAAAAGCGGCCGTGAAATTGAAGAATGTGATGGACCCCCGCATTCACGTAGTAACCGTTGACAGCCAGTAGGCCGATCGGAGGGCGATACTCTCGTGCGTCCAGTATGAGCGATAACGCAGCTGCGCTCACGCTCGAGCCATACGACGGCCTTGCGCGATTGCTTATCGCCCCAGCGATACCCTCCTGGTGGTAACACCGCAATGCGATCTTTCTGTAGAAAATTCTTTCGAAATACTCTCATACATGCTGATGCTATCGTGCATGCTTCTGTAAAGGGGCACACGCTCCCGCAACGTATAAGTAACTCTCGAAAAGCTAAACACGCTCGTCTCAAAACCGTAACATCTGTACGACAATATTGCACAAATTCCGTCGCAAAATCAAATTTATAATCTACGCGACTCAATTCTTCCTCATACCATTTTAAAAAGCGCTCGCGATCCGCTGAGAACATGGTATCGGGTGAGTAAAAATGCAAAGCCGGCAGAGGACCTGAGTAATTCTGATATTCCGGTGTGTTGAATAAATGGGGAAATGTACCTTTTGTCACCTCATCAGTGAAACCAAAGGCCTTAGGTAAAGCGCTAAGAGCCATGGGTAAATAGTTTAGACTATCGAGAAAAACGACATCGCCAATTTTCATCGAGACAATGTTCGTACCATTCATAATCAGAGAGGCCAGCTGTGTTTTTTGCACTTCGATTAAATACCGTAGAATAAATTGTGCGTCGAAACCTCTAGCATTATGGGCAATCCACATGGTCTTTTTAAATTTTTGCGATAATGCCAATTTCACGAGCTCCCCAACAGGATCATCGATAAACACGAATTCACGTTTACCACAGTTAGCACAATCGGTCTCTATATCTGTGATATCCAGACATGCCATACATACGCATTGTGCAACACATAAATTCGGCTCGTGAATTCGTGTCGATTTATCATCATGCAATTGCTCGTGTTGTTGCATCTCAAAATCATAAAATAAAAATCTCGTGGAAGACATGTCTTTTTTCTTCTCCTTTTGCGCCTCTGGTTTCTTAAGAGGTGCTCTAAAACACGCATGCGTAGTCGGTCGCGTTTGTTTGCATGTAATACAAAACGATATACCACATACATGCATCTTTTTATCTGTGGTTTTAAACATACGCGAGCAGCCTCTATAGATTTTCAATGGGTTACAGACGCTGTACCGTCTATATTTACGAGACGTGGTACCCGCGGAGCCTTCACCATTGTGATGAGCGAGGCAAAAAGCACCAAAGAACGAACGATTACAGTCTGCGCAATACTCAGGCTGAGAGTCTCTATTGCCATTGCAATAAGTGGATTTACATCGAGCACATTGATAGCTACATCGATGCTCGAGTACTCGAATATACTTGGAATTACATTGTGCGCAGCACCCTCGACTACCTAGCGCACCGGCGAGATTTAATATCGGTTGATAGTGATGAGAGCGCTCGTAATAGAGAATAAAGAGTGTATGATTAATTTCACCTGTTGCGGTGAGTACGTATTTTCGCCCATTGTACACAGCCGGAACGCGTTTTCCGAAGGTGAGAAATTCATAAACAACAATCGCTATACCCTCGTGAACCAAGTACTCCTAAAAGAGCTGAATTTCGCGCGCACCGCACCCTCTAGACGGTGTCGTTACCCCTGCATTACGCGTGAGCTCTATTGCTGCTGTATATTGCGCACCTCGAAGCCCGTTCCGAATTTGACACCATCGTCTGTGTAGTTCGCCCGTACGTATTTGACCGCGTTCGGCATGCGCACGGGCTGTGACAAGAGATCGTTGTAGACACAAATTATCACGATTACTTATGCGTAAAATTTACTTTTTTGCTATAGACTCGTGTGTAAGTCTAGTACCCACACCGACTCCTTCGACACCTCGTACTATACATGTCGTCATTCTACATGTACCAGCGTCTATTCGAAATTCGCGCGCACTCTGAGCTACACTATTAATTAGTCGCCATATATCGTCAGGAACCATGTCACGAGCTGGACGAAATGATAACCATACCATCATCAACCAAACCATGGTATCATCGTTTGAACTGTATTGTCGCGATGGACCTGCGACGGCTCCATCTGGTTCTCTCGCAGGGCCTGCCATGAAAAGACCGTTTGTTGGTTTATAACCGCAGAATGGCTGGGTATAATTTATCCAACGATTCCCTGCGGAGCTGTCACCATCGTTGTCCCTGCTATGATCATCTGAATCGGTTCTACCCTCCTCATCGAAATCATAGGTGTCGGATCCCATTTCTTCGTCTTCATACCGTCAAACTATATAAAAATCTTATGAAATAAAGGAAATAAAATAAAAGTAATTAGCGCTGTATATTACTTACGTCTTTCATTGAGTATGGATTGCAGAGCAGGCTCATTCAGCCAATCTCGTCGACAAATAACACGCACCACCGAATCAATAATTATTTGATTATCAAACAATCCAATATTATACGCGTCAACTAAATCACGCTGATGACACTCACACAGCATACCGCGAATTTTACGACCAACCGCCTGTGTCGAAAGTTCCCATAGGGTGACCTGTAAATTTCTTCGCCCCACCGCGAATGCAACGACGATCCACACTTTAATATAAACTCTATCAATTTTCTTATCAATGAGCGCTTTACCACTCTGACCATGATTGTGCTGTTAGAGTAGTAGTAGTAACCACAGTAAATCAGACAATTAACTAGAGAATTTTCAAAGCGGCTCACTTTTATATATATTCCTTTAACAAGCTCTTTCCCTCTCTCTCTCTCTCTCTCTCTCTGCATATACTGCAGCGATGTAATGAACACGACTAACCAAGAAGATGGCCGCACGCGATAACTTTACAAAAGCAAGACCTAGGGAAATATTTAGCGATGGTGATGTACTTAGTTATCGAGTTTCGCTGATGAAAGTCATATTGTTTTCATCTAATTTCAAGGCACTCGGTCATGAGGAAAGTCATCAAATTTCGTCGACGAATATTATTTAGTTTTCATGCCACATCTTATCTGTATGTCGAGGTGTGCGTGTGCACATAGGTGTGCGAGAGTATGCAAGAGTTTTGGGATATATTTGCTGCTGCTGCTGTTACTAGGCTGTTGAGGAGAATGCGACAAATATCAAAGGAAAACTGCTAGCAATTTTCAATCGTATGATTTGCAGTATCAAAAGAAGAGGCGATGCAACTAGATGGTGGGGGAAATCTGTATAAAACGGAGTATGAACACCACCGACGATTCATTCGAAAAGTTACAGTCTACACGAAAGCAATAAAAATGGCAAATAACGGTGCTACGTCTCACGCGATATCGTTATATATAGCGAACCCCGTTATGTACGGTTTAATCAAATCATTTGGTAAAATAATCGTCGCCGGGCTCGAGTTGAACTCTACGTGTACTCTTACATCAGTGGTCAAAATATTGTCGATTACTTTTACCGCAATTACGCTCAGTGCGGACGAGTGTCGAGTGTTTAAAAGTGCTTTTTCTCGCGTACAACAATATTTTGAAGCTCATGGGACTGATGCCGAGAAAATGTGTAATACCCGCATAGAGCACACGACGCATTACACACTTTTAACCTCGTGTTACCAGCACAGAGCTGGGTCATTTGGTAAAATAACTGGTAGCGCTAATGAGGAACACGAGAATCAAGAGGAATCTGGAGAATCGAAACGGAAACGCTTCCGAAAATACTCTCCAAACATTGTTCTTCAGCGGCCTACATTTGATATGCTCGTCGAAATAAGTAGAAGAATTGATATTCATATGCAGAGTCTAAAGAGCAAAAGTGAAACGATTCAACGGTGTATGAACGAGGTGGTTTCATATGTCCGTGAAAAGATAGTTGTGAGTGAAATGCCTTGTGCAGCAGCGTATGAGATCATCGGTTCCAAGGAATTCTTTGAAGAAGCGCTCGAGCACATCGCGATCTTGCTAACGCGGGAGAATACGGAGTTTATGAAAATTATTTTTCCGAAATAATTGTGCTGTTTCGTGGTCATATCGCTGATCATGCATCGGGTGTTGCGTTGCGAACGCAATAATTCTCCGTATGTGCAGCTATTTGTGATAAAGACACTGTTGTAAATACTTGTATATAGTGTACATTTCGCTCGAAATGTTATAAAGTATACACCGAGGTCAGTCACGGTGAGAGAGAGAGAGAGAGAGAGAGAGAGAGAGAGAGAGTCCGAAAACCGAAGCATCAGGAAAGGTCTGCGATAGAAAGAAGACGGAGCGCACGTCCTTGTTTCATTAACACAGCAGATCATGGAATACGTGCCAATGTCGATTAGCAGCAAAGCAGCAGAGCTTGGTAAGTAAAACATATAAAATAATTTAAAAATCGTGACTTAAAATCATGTAATATTTATTTTTTATTATAAAAAAAAATGTCTTGCAGAGCGAGCAGCCCCTGCATATGAGCCGACACCGAGGGTTCGTTATTCGTGTTATGGAGAGCGAGAGGAGAATACATATACTGTACAGATAGAGCTAACTTCGGGAAAGAAAAGTGTCACCCGACATCCTCATCCACAGTTGTCGTCGGTGGCAGAAGATCATCAACGATGCCAACTTTGTATAATGAGGCGTGGCATATCAGGTAAGACAATATCGATTATTCTGTACACGATGTTTTTTATTGATCAGTGCGCTCAATTAAATAGTTGTTTCATTCTTTTTTCAGAAGTACACTATGATGACAACACCCACAGCAAAAAATAATTTAAAAGCGATATTACGAGTGATAATACAAATTAATTCCGTATAGCGATAAAAATAAAATTAACGGTGAAGGAATCTCCGAGCGTGGATTATCGTGTTTGCAGGGCTGTTACATACGACGGTAAATGTGTAAAGTGCTTTCCATAAAATATTGATTAATTGAAAAAGTACCTGATCTTACTGTGTCTCTTATTTTTATAGCATAATAATTAGAGAATTATAATTGAAGTCTTTCTCTCTCTCTCTCTCTCTCTCTCTCTGTGAGGGATCATATTCTATATCTTTTACTGCAGATCAAGTGCTTTGCGAGGAGCACAGCGCAGGGCTATGCATGCTCGAAAACCGCTTTCGTTGCATTCAAAGTGATGGATACCTAGTTATGATTCATAGGAGGGTGTTATCTTTATGCCCGTAATACTCGCTAGCAGCATCTCGACCATTTAGTCTATCTTTGGCATCCTACTTGCAAACAATTAAAAGCAATATGTATCCGCGATACGGCAAGGAGATTGTAAGCGACGCGTTTTGGTGCCGAGTAATGTTTGTCGAGAGTGTGATGAGCGTGTTCCTGCGTACACAGGAAATGTGCGATGCATACGACGATCTGGAAGAGCTCCTACGTAGCGTGTATTTAGTGGAACGACGTGGAAGACCCATTGAACTTGGGGAGCTGTATATCGGAATTTCCAGTATTGTGCCTCGTTTCAATAGCGTTGTTCGCGGCGAAGTGATTTACCCGGACTTTGATGGGTACTGCGAGGTGTTGTTAGTCGATTTCGGCGAAACTATTTACATCGACTGGTCTCACCTATTTCATTCGGAGCCTCTAGCAAGTATGCTGCCGGTTCTTGTCATGGAGTTTTGTGGAGTTTTGTGTGCAACATCGCGTGGATGTTGCAGGTATTGAGCAGCTCGTCGAAGAAGCGTGCGGTAGAGATGACTTGATCGCTGTCATGATGCGACCTCTTGCCGGCGATAGCATTCCGCGGGTTCGATTATCGAACGGTGAACGCGCGGGCGTGGCGGCGGTTATTATAGAAGCCCTCGGTGATGAGATAGATATCGGCTACGATATCGATGCCGTGGACGAGGGCTTTGACGAGGACATAGTAATGAATTAAAGACAAGACACGACGCTGTGTGTGTGTGTGTGTGTGTGTGTGTGTGTGTGTGTGTACATTCGAGATACAGGAGTTTAAAATCGCTTTGGCAGGAGGGTAGATGCCTACAACAGCTGCGGTGGTAAGTACATAATTTTATTCATTATTCCAAGTATGTGTACACCTTTGCTCCATCCTGCTCTTATCTCTACTCTTCCTTGTTCACCAAGGTACCCACACCACCTCACTTTACTACCCCCACGTTACAACACTGGTCAAGCAGAGTGGGTAGCGCGGCGGTGGAAAAGTGAGGTGGTGGGGGTAGCCGCGTGGTGGGGGAAGGAGTGGGGATAGGAGTGGGATGGAGCAAAGGTGTACCTATACTACTTGAAGTCACTCACGTCGCCATAAATCCTCTTATCTTTTCGTAACGAGAATTAGAAGACTGGCGCCCAACATTAATTGTGGATGATAGCGGGTTGCATTTTTGTCGTACATGTAGCGTTTGTACAGTGCTATTCTCATAGATCCATCTATTTTATATAGAGAAATCATCAAAATTCGTTATGAATCTCGAAATTATTTCAATTTTCTCAGCGAAGTTAGCGCAGTACGACGGAAGATTGTTCATTCTCGATAAAAAGGTTCAAGAATGATCGCGTGGCGCGCAGGCCCAAAATCTATCGAGAGCTTACTCGTAAACGTTCGCGGCTGAGATTGCACTGGTAGGCATTGATAGCTCATTAGGAAATGAGCTAGGAAATACGCGCGGATGAAATAAATATACCTCTTGAGATTACCGGATTAATTTTTAATACGTTCGGTGTTTCGAATCTCACGCCATTCTTGGAGTACGTGTACTACTCTAAAGGAGTCATTCAAGAGATGTAGCGAGTAATACTCTAGGAAATAATTTCATTGCAACTGGGCGTGACTTTATTATTAACCGAATAAACGAGCTAAACCGAATCTTAAAGCTGCCGAAATTTAAAATTAACGAACTTTTACCCCCTGTTGTTGAATGGAATCTGAAAGATATCAAAAAATTATGAGTTTTCACTCATGACAGGGGTAAAATAACCAGACCATAGATGTAGCCAGAGAAAGTGGTTTTTTATTCTACCATCGACTTCATAACTAGAAAAAATATAAAGGGTGATTTTTTAAGAGCTTGAGAACTTTTTTTAAAAAAAAAACGCATAAAATTTGCAAAATCTCATCGGTTCTTTATTTGAAACGTTAGATTGGTCCATGACATTTACTTTTTGAAGATAATTTCATTTAAATGTTGACCGCGGCTGCGTCTTAGGTGGTCCATTCGGAAAGTCCAATTTTGGGCAACTTTTTCGAGCATTTCGGCCGGAATAGCCCGAATTTCTTCGGAAATGTTGTCTTCCAAAACTGGAATAGTTGCTGGCTTATTTCTGTAGACTTTAGACTTGACGTAGCCCCACAAAAAATAGTCTAAAGGCGTCAAATCGCATGATCTTGGTGGCCAACTTACCGGGCCATTTCTTGAGATGAATTGTTCTCCGAAGTTTTCGCTCAAAATGGCCATAGAATCGCGAGCTGTGTGGCATGTAGCGCCATCTTGTTGAAACCACATGTCAACTAAGTTCAGTTCTTCCATTTTTGGCAACAAAAAGTTTGTTAGCATCGAACGATAGCGATCGCCATTCACCGTAACGTTGCGTCCAACAGCATCTTTGAAAAAATACGGTCCAATGATTCCACCAGCGTACAAACCACACCAAACAGTGCATTTTTCGGGATGCATGGGCAGTTCTTGAACGGCTTCTGGTTGCTCTTCACTCCAAATGCGGCAATTTTGCCTATTTACGTAGCCATTCAACCAGAAATGAGCCTCATCGCTGAACAAAATTTGTCGATAAAAAAGCGGACTTTCCGAATGGACCACCTAAGACGCAGCCGCGGTCAACATTTAAATGAAATTATCTTCAAAAAGTAAATGTCATGGACCAATCTAACGTTTCAAATAAAGAACCGATGAGATTTTGCAAATTTTATGCGTTTTTTTTTAAAAAAAAGTTCTCAAGCTCTTAAAAAATCACCCTTTATATATAAAAAATAGCATATATAAATTTAGAGTGAATTCTAATGAGATGTACGTTTAATTATATTAATTGAGTTTCGAAATTTGTGATGTGAAACGTGGTGCAGCCCGCGCTGCAGAACACGCCACAAGATGAGGATGCACACATGAGATTTTTCCACCTCACCAACACTGAATTTATATAAATTATGAAGGTACACGCTTACCGATTTTTTTGAGTCCAGTTGAGCACGTATACGATGAGTAGATCCGGTATAAGGCGGTGAAAAAGTCCGAGGTGGGCGTAGTTGAAGTAGCTGTTACAGCGGTTTTCACGAACGTGTCTAAAATTTTCAAGATGGCTACGTAGTACAAAAGCGTCGTTGTGAGACGCTGAAGTCAAGCGAGAGAGACAGCCTCTTGCTTGAGTAGCATGCCTGCAAGGCGCTGCCTCGGCTATCTTCGCGACAGCCGAGCGCAGCACACCACCCAGCAGCAACAGGTCGAAGCACGGCGAATATCGATCGCCGTGCGTCAGCTGATTTTCCAACACCCCCAGATATATACCTTATACGATATACCATCAACGATCCCCCCCCCCCCATTTCTAACTAGACAGACGCGATGTGAGAGCACTCTAGAGTTTGCGAGAAAAAGTACTCACTTGTAGTGAGTAGTAAAAATTCAATATTGTATCAGTGTGATGTACGCCAAGGCTGCGCCATAGAACTCTTTAGCTGTTCCCTTTTACGCCCGTTCTAAATTCACCTACATATATTCCAAACGTCACTCAACAAACACTGACGCCTACTAATATAACGCGACCGATATACGCCTCCACACAAAATAACCGAGCGATCGATATTCACCATATCCAACCCACTCCCAGCTTCCCTCAACCTACGTATGTAACCCTTAGTACCACGATTCAGCCGCGAGATGGCCACCCGTTTCTCACAAGCTCCAAAGCTCCTGCTGTAAATATAAAGCACTTAGAGATGATTGAAAATCAGTCGGTTCTGAGGACTAAACCAATTCCGTAATTATACAGCGAACGACTACTTCCTTTGCCAGTCTCCTACCTGTCCCTCTCCTACACTCTGTCCTGCTCCACCCTACCCTTTATCTTTTTCTTCTTCGTGGTAGGTGTCGGACCGCTCCTAACCCTGGGCAGCGACCTTCCGGCTCCACCCTTCCTTCTTCCACTCATTTAAATCCTCCTTCTCCCCTATCTTCCTTTCCTTCCTGTACACCATCAACACCGATGCCTAAACGATCAGGTTGGCGACGCAAAGGCCCCAAGCCTCTTCTTCATCCTCGGGTAGCGACTCTTCAAACACAACCTGTTCCGACTTCATCCTAACTGGAAATTCTCCCCATCCTAGAAGAAATTAAGAACAAAGATCCAGTTACCGAACTTCCACTTACACTTGGGAAGAAATTCGAAGGTCTCATGTTCGCCACCACGCAACGTTGCAAATTGCAGTTCAAAACCGACTCCGCTCTACCTTCTCTGATACCCATCGAGGTCCCGCCATTCGTCTACCTTCTCTACTCTCAGGCACTCTGCAAAGCCGACCTTCATCGGAAAGCGGCCAAACTTAACGAACTCTTCGGGCTTACTAGCCTCGTTATCACACCACCGGTCCTTGTCAGGACCAATACAAAAACCACACATCTTACCTCTTCAAGGTTTGCTCCTTTCACTTCGTGAAAGGATAGCAAGTGGATGTTTGGATCAGTAAAGAATCGAGCACTCAAGGAATGTTGTGTAAGGGACTGTAAATGTAGTCATCGAAATTGAAAATACAAATACGGAAATTATAACTGTCCCAGCTGTGGAGACTGCCCTATTGGAACGGGACCTACGTAGCGCTCTGTCCGCGGGAACCGAGGGGATGCTCAACCGAGCGCTCCACGTGTAACGGAAATTTACCGGCAACTACTGTCAAGTGACTAACACATGCCGAATATCAACGTGAAGCTGTCTTATTTGGAACAGTATCTAATGGACCATTTTTCAACGATACAACAATGACTATGAGTGAGGAACAGACTAAATGTGAAGAATGCGATGAGATTATTGCACGAGTGGCGGCAGTTTGTAATCTCTAACGATTGTTATTTTTCATTCGTTACGGCATTTGAAAATCAAAACAGTATTGGTTATTTCTCAGTGCGATATTATGCAGAAGGAAAGAAATGGGGTTCAGAAAGAATTTAACACCCACCAGCCCTGTGTTATTCTATCGATGTTAGTTTAATTTGTGGGGCCGATGAGGTTGACATTAAAATAGGCGACTTGATCTTTGGTTATGACTCAATGGAGCTGAATATGAGCTCACATTCCTTCTTCGCGAACATCAACTGATTACCATGTTAATAAATATATACAGACATACAACATTCTACGAATACTATAGTCTCAACAACATATTCGTAGTCTTACAACATAGACTGGCAAAACATCATCAGATGCTCACTTGCGAACAACACTGTCCATGCCCTTTGAATCACTTTGAAGGTCGTTGGTCGACAACAGCTAGAAAAAGTCTAGCATGGTTTGTTCAACTCCATGAAGCTGTTTGGTCTAATTACAACAACCTAGAACCGCGAGAACACGATAAATTCTTTAATACGAGTTTTTATGTCTTTCTTGGCTTTCACAGTGGTAGCGAGCTTTGACTTTGCTCTAATGAGATGCTCGATTACACGAGTGACAGGTCTGTTATCACTGTTCTTAATAGAAAGGTTGTTCGTATTTACTCGGGAATGGCACACTTACAAGGAAAGATAGTTTGGTGTCCCCCTCCGATTTTGATGAAACGCACATATGTTGTAAAGCATCGAAAACTAAAAGACACGTTTTTTTTTTATCGGCGCAAAAACATTTCTAAGGGGTGAAATCGCCCTTCAAAATTGGCATGTCGAAGGGTTTTCAACCGATTTTAATGAAACAAAAACCAAAATACTCCTCATTGAAGACAATCAAAATTCCACGTGAAGTTGAAGAAAGAAATTCATTTGCAGGGCTGAACAACCCCCTGATTTTTCAATTTTCCACCCTACTCAAAAAACTAACCAACCAAATTGAACAGAACATGTACCATTTGGAAGGGCAAGTTAAAATAAAGTTGACGTATTTTTGCACATTCACAGGAAAATGAGTTTACGGGGGTAAACTACCCCTTATCCATTAGTACGTATATTTTTGCGTACATTCTTGTTTCTCGTTATTTAAATGTCCGAATCGATTCAAAACATAGCTTGTTCAAATACAGAATACTAGAGAATGTTGCTGGGGTTGAGTGGTTGTATGGCATATATGTATGGCTGTATTTCGAAACAGCGGCAATCAGTTGCGGACATAGGCGAGAAATAACAAATATCCGGTTTCGGCAAGCGCGTTTATTCGACTGTCGTCCTTTTCACATCCTGTGTTATTGCTCTCCCCACTCTCCATTCTCTCACATATATTCTTACCGCCTTGCGCATCTACATACACCACAGTATATAATGTAATTTATCATTCCTTTTACAATTCATCAACGTGCACATTGCTGTCATAATTTGCAGCAATCATGGTTCGTAAGTTGTGCAGAAATGATAATCTTCAAAAATATGTTGCAAGCACAAAGACTTCTTGCACTATGAGCATCTGATCATGGCCACATTATTACAACCTAGTACTTCACAGTGTGCTTGAGACGATTGACCGAAACCAAAACTCACTGGATTGTCGAACTCGTTTGGCTTATCGGTTATATAATTACTTTTGAACCGTGCATATTTGAAAAGATTTATATATCTGGGTGATGAAAGTTGATTGTGTGCGAGCGATTGCAGTTTGATTATGTTGTTTCTCAAGTGTAAATTAATATCAGAATTAAGTAATAATACGCTGTCGGCAAAATGCCGTACAAAATTTTTCCATATTCGGAAACCAAAAACGTCGAGTGGTTGGATTTTCCCTGTGGTGCCTTTAGGTATTATTTTTGTGATTGTTTTTTTGTCCCGAGGTGTTGCTTTTCGAACAACTTCTGGGCAGTATCCACTCCACGAGTCTATCAACAATATGCTGTCACGGCCGGTGTTGGGGAATAATACTTTTTCCAACCAAACGTTGAAGTGCCCTATACATAGGATGATATTGGTTATCGATATAGTATAATTCAACATATGTTCAATATTTTCTGGCAATCATTTTTGTCCATACCTGAAGTGATTTTTCCGGATTTCATTGCTGTTAAAAATACGTTTTCTAGCCTGAATACATTTTTTTCCACGATTGGGCCGAATTCACCCTTTCCCTCTTTTAGAACGATAAAAAGGGGTGACAGTAATTTTCCATCTGCATTTATGGTTGGCTGGATAGTGTAGCTGTGAGTTGTAGATGATACGGATTGTACTACACATTGCACTTGTTTAGTTCCTTCAGCCGTCAGCGTCCTGCCAGAGTGGATTTCCAGTTGAAAACCGCTCTGATTTGAATTATACTACTGTGTTCAAAAAGTAAGGTGAATTTTTAATTTAAACTTCCCGCGTTAACCGAATCGGACAAATGATTTTTTTTTCAAGTTGGTTGGACTGTTAGTGACATCTGTGACAAATTACATGTCAATATCATCATTAGTTTTTAGTTTACGCTTGGTTTTGTGAACAAAGAAAAGTGAATTTGGCGATTGTTACGATGTCGAATTTTGTTGAGCAAAGAAGTGCTATTAAATTTTGCTTGCGGAATGAAATTTCCGCCGTTGAAACTTATCGAATGTTACAAAAGGCCTTCGGTGACGAGACTATGTCACAGAAAAATGTTTACAAGTGGTACAAAGACTTCAAAGAAGGCAGAGAACGTGTTGATGATTTGGAACGCTCTGGACGACCATCGACGTCAATTGATGAGCAACACATCAAGCAAATCAAGGAATTGGTGATCGAAAATCGTCGATTAACAATTCGAGACCTTGACGACATGCTTGCAATATCAATTGGATCAGTGCACGCAATTTTGAAGGATCATTTGTGCCTCAGAAGAGTCAAATCGCGTTTGGTGCCAAAATTCGCGTTTGGTTCTTCGTGAGTTTTTCGCCAAAAACTCCACTCATGTCGCTCCACAACCACCGTATTCGCCTGATTTAGCACCGTGTGACTTCTGGCTGTTCCCAAAGCTCAAGAGACCACTCCGGGGAAATCGTTTTGAGTCGATTGAAGAGATCAAACGTGAATCGCTACGCGCATTGAAGGCTATACCTGAGACGACTTTTTAGCATGCTTCAAAGATTGGAAAAAACGATGGCATAAGTGTATAGTAGCTAGGGGGGATTATTTTAAGGGGGACGAAATCGATTTGGAAGAATAAATAAAAAATTTTAATTTTAAAACAAAATTCACCTTACTTTTTGAACACAGTAGTATATGTTTTCCGGTTCATATTTTTGAATATATGGTTTAATTTCATTCACGAAGTTTTCTGCATTCATCCTTAAAACTGGTTCGTCTTCTATAGTCTTTCGTGTTACGAATTTATTAATTTTCCTGGACACAATACGATGTGATTTCTTGAACTTCCGAAGCCAATCACTAGAAGCTTTAAAACGAATGTCTTCGTGACCTATGTCTTTTTGACCTTGTAGAGTCCACTTTTGAAGGTCGATATCATGAACAATGAAACCAGCATCTACAGCGGCTTGTATGTTTTTCAAAGTATATTCAGAGATTTGAGCTAATTTCTCCTTGTAGGTCCCACCTTTGTTCATTTGATTTGCCCAGCGTTTTAATTGTCGTACAGATTTGACTTTTTTGAATTTCTGACTGACGGTATCGACACTGTAATTTTTCTTCTTACCGGATCTCCAGTATTCGATTGCTTTGCGTTTGTAATCGTAGCTTATGTCTTCTTTATCTTTAGAACAAGTATTAGAATCCACTGGACCTTCATCATGTTGCCAAAGAGTGTCCTCGACAGGGTTAACATCATATTGCTTGAATGGCTCTTGAAAATCTAGCGATTGTTCCTCGATAATTTCAACTCCGTTATAATCGTCCATGCAGTCGACCAGAACTTTTTCGAAATTCTGCTTTACCTCGATTTCTGCATTGTTAATCGGAGTTTCGAGAATATTCATGGCTTCAAATGTAGCCAAAAGAAGTTTAATGACGTTGATTGGATTCACTTTCATGGTCTATTGATTTTTCAAATCAGAAATTATCAGGGGTACAAATTGAAAATGCGGGTTTGATAACAGATGGCGTTACTAACGCTATACGCATCAGGCAGTACTGTGACTATGTTCATGTCAAAGCTACGTCTTATAGCTTTAATTTTCAGTATGTGTCAATTTGTCGCAGTGTCAAATTCATAGTTTTTTTGAGCTCTCAATATGTCGAGTTTCGTGCCAACAAAACAGCATTTGCGGGAAGTTTTAATTTACTTCTTTAATTTGAAGAAAAGTGCTGCTGAAGCACATCGATTGGTCTCCGAGGCTTATCCGAGTCATGTTCCATCGGTTTCAACGTGCGAGAGATGGTTTGTGCGGTTTAGAAGTGGTGATTTTGACGTTGAGGACAAAGAGCGGCCGGGCCAAGTGAAAAAGTTTGAGAATGCTGAATTGGAGGCAATACTCAATGAAGACTCGTGTCAAACTCAACAAGAGCTCGCAGATTCATTGGGACACAACAAGCCATTTCCCATCGTATAAAAGCCCTCGGAATGATCCAAAAGCAAGGACATTGGGTGCCGTATGAGCTGAAGCCGAGAGACGTCGAGCGTCGTTTTTTTGCATGCGAACTGCTGCTCGAACGGCAAAAACGGAAGGGTTTTTTGCATCGCATTGTCACTGGTGATGAAAAGTGGATCCATTACGATAACCCGAAGCGCAAAAAATCATATGGTTACCCCGGCCATGCATCATCATCGACGGCCAAACCAAATATTCACGGCGCCAAGCTCATGCTCTGTATTTGGTGGGACCAGCTGGGTGTGGTGTATTATGAGCTATTGAAATCGAACGAAACCATCACAGGAGCACTATACCGAACTCAATTGATGCGTTTGAGCCGCGCACTCAAAGAAAAACGGCCACAATACGAGCAAAGACACGACAAAGTAATTTTGCAACATGACAACGCTCGGCCACATGTTGCAGCGCCGGTCAAAACATACCTACAAACGCTGAAATGGGAAGTCTTACCCCACCCGCCGTATAGCCCAGATATTGCTCCTTCCGATTACCACCTTTTCCGATCGATGACACATGGCCTAGCTGACCAGCGCTTCCATTCTTACGAAGAAGCCCAAAAATGGGTCGATGACTGGATAGCAGCCAAGCCGGCCGAATTTTTTCGCGACGGTATCCGTAAATTGCCAGAAAGATGGGAAAAAGTTGTGGCTAGCGATGGACAATACTTTGAATAATTCATTTGTTACCATTTTTTCAGAATAAACGTTCAAAAATAGAAAAAAATCCCGCATTTTCAATTTGTACTCCTGATATAACTGACGCACTGGCACTCCGTTCAAATGAGCAACTGAAGATCGCTGTATGTATCGCGGTTTTTATATTTGAAAGACTTGTTATTGAACCACATGCGATATCAGCAGATAATACACAGTCCCAGATAGCCGCCTATGTAGAAAACACCTCTTACTGCGTCGAAAGTATTTTTATCATATTGGCGTATGATTAGATTACTCAAAACATAAGATCATATTCATTTCGTTGGTATAATTGACAATGTTCTATAGATGGAACGACTGTTGCATCATCGACTTATTCCGAAATTTGCGCCGAATCGAAATACAATCTCATCGAAAGGTCGATAACATATGACGATAAATTATTGATAAGCACAAAATCAGCACAAAGAGTGAACGCAAGCAGCTCTTTAACATGTAAATAACGAGAAACAAGAATGTACGCACAAATATACGTACTAATGGATAAGGGGTAGTTTACCCCCGTAAACTCACTTTCCTGTGAATGTGCAAAAATACGTCAACTTTATTTTAACTTGCCCTTCCAAATGGTACATGTTCTGTTCAATTTGGTTGGTTAGTTTTTTGTGTAGGGTGGAAAATTAAAAAATCAGGGGGTTGTTCACCCCTGCAAATGAATTTTTTTCTTCAACTCCACGTGGAATTTTGATTGTCTTCCAGGAGGAGTATTTTGTTTTTGTTTCATTAAAATCGGTTGACGCCTTCTCGGTAAAACTGCATGATCACCCCTCGACATGCTAATTTTGAAGGGCGATTTCACCCCTTAAAAATGTTTTTCCGCTGATAAAAAAAAATACGTGTCTTTTAGTTTTCGATGCTCTACAACATACGTGAGTTTCATAAAAATCGGAGGGGGACACCAAACTATCTCTTCTTGTTAGTGTCCTGGAATTATTTCGAGTAAATAGTTGCCGTTTACCACTTCGAGGAATTCCAGTACCGAATCCGGGGGAGAAGAGTTTAGGCTATCATCTTGATGATTGTAGATCGGGATAGAATGATCTAAGAAGATCGTCCGGTATGACAGGTGGTGTAGGTCCCCGTAGAGTCTGTGCTTCACCCCATAAATTTGATGTCCTCTTTGGCCACTAGCCATGAGAAGGCCGATAACAAGATAGAAAGAACCAATTCCGAGAATTTCCATATAACTAGCTTGGACGGTAGATTATGATATTCTCTTTTTCTAGGCACACAGTAGTTTATACCCGTGAACACGATTGTATGGCTGGTTGAGTGCTTTATATCGTTTCGAATATTATGGCTCCGTTTGCCACGAGTATTCGTTATGTTCCACCGTTTTCTCATCGGGGTTCACGCTGGGTAGCTTAAGGGATCCACTTCAATTACCTGGTGAGGCTGCACTCAGCAAATGTGGCAACACCTATCTAGGGGCCTGGTATGGCGCGAAATATCAACAAAAATGGCAGTTCTACATAACGGTGCGGGAAACAATTTCCGAATCTGTGACACTGACTGGAGAAAATATAGAACAAAACTCGTACAGAAGAGAAGAAGAAAATGAAGACGATGGAGTAGTGGAAATGATGGGTGTTCGAGAACGCAGTTGGTAGAGATAGTGGACTTATAGACCGAAAACAATTACGGCAGCGTTTAAGAGATTCGTAAACGGTATTTTCTCTACGTCTACGACGGACTGCAATACGCCTTTAACCCCTTGCCATACCATTTAGCTCGACGAAATCCGGGCCCAAACGGTTAGACACGACACGCGCTAAACAGGCCAGAGTGATTCTCGAGTCGTGTTGTTTACGTTTGGCCCGCTCTTCAGTCCACAAGCCTTACCCGTGATGTTTACGTTTGGCAGAACCTTTATCCCACGAGTGTCGCTCGTGATATTCATGTTTGGCACAAAATTTGTATCACGAGTCAGACTCCTTAAAGTACGGCAAGGGGTTAATAATACACGCTTTTATATTAAATGAATCATGAATGTTCAGAGATAATGTACTTTGAATACTCAGACCGGGTGAAATAAAACCAAACAGGGCCGTGTGCTGGGCTACTCACTGTGATCGTAATGCCCGTGTAATCACCCCTTACAGTATCTCGTAAGATGCGTTAAAAGATCACGGAATGCTCCTTGGAACCACGCTGTTACGCTCGTTCCCGAGGGAGGCTGACGGATACGTATCGTTGTCTTGCGGTCGTATAATTTGAAGCGTTTAAAATGGCGTTCTATATCCTGTGTTTGATCTCCAGGAGGCTGCACATCTCCAGATGCCTTGTTTGTCGACGTATTGCATGTTCTGCTGGCACCCGTTTGTATATCTGTAATAAAAGAATAGCATAACCGACTAGAACTTGTAGACCTAAAAAAAATGTATATTGCAGCTTTTAAAGTACCTCGTATTAATCTTGGTACGGCAATAATTAATCATCTGACGAATAGCCTGTGGTAAATACAGTAGCTTACTTTTATGTCGCACATCGATCACGCGTAAAAGTATTTACTTTACCTGCATCCGATCCCATCAAATGTTAAAACCAAAAATCAGGGCGCCAGGCATCTCTTTGCTCATCTTTTATACATCCACCCCTCGGGTAACGGTCCATGGGATATTCTCCGAGCTGATTTTTATGCTGTATAATATCATCTTCGCACACCGAAGCATTATCCCTCTCAGCTGCAGGTCTATCAAAATCGCGATCTTTTTGATGATGATGACGCGATGACCCTGCTACAGCACCATCAGCTTCGACAGCTCTGGCTCGCCGGTACGCCACGGTTTGAATTATTGTATTTTACCAATTAAGCACATTTTATTTTATTATTATTTTTTGCTTATACTTGCAAGTTCCGCCGGGGCTGTAGCTAAATATTTCGGACGGTTCGGGAATACTCGACAATACTATTGAGGATGCTCCGGCATGTTCAGGATGGTGACGCAATCCCGACGATCTCTCTGCTGCATCTTTATTCTGTGCTATATTATCTATAAATTAAAAAATCGGTTAATCGAACTTACAGTTTTATTTCAACTTTTAATGTAATGAGTACTTACGACTGATGAATTTGGTGCTAGATGATGCCTCTGCCACAAACATGCATGATGCTTCGTACAGAAATCATCCTTGTGGGGTTGTAGTGTAGGAGCGTTTCGGGTGGTCGAAGTTCCCGCTTTTGACGTTTCGTGGTCCTCCTACTGAGATTCTGAAAAATATCATTTGATAGTACTTTTTCTGTCTAAAGCAGAGCGTTGAAATATGTCAAAATAATTTTTGATATCCACGGTTCAGACTGTCTTAGCGCGCTGACTCCGTTATATTCATCGCTCGCTGCATCGAGGAACTGTCGATATGAAATTACTTACTTCTAATTTCATCGGTAAGACCTCGGATACATGGAGCTTCTACAACGCTACGACTTTGCAATGTTCTATGCAGAGGCTGAAATGCGAATAAAAAATGTCCTTATCCCGAGCGGGTATTATAATTCTGTGTGTGAATTGTACTTAAATTTCTAGTCATGCCTGTATTCGAAACGTACAGTGTTACAGCTACTGCAATTTAACAGGCTGCAGCAAAGACTCGCTCGTTCGAAAAACGAACGTACGGGCAATTCTTCAAGAAGAATTGTTTAATGGTCTAAACATATTATTCTCTCAGTCATCAGCATGGAGCATAACAGCTTTATGCTTTTGCATCATCAGAGCATAAAGAAAAATAATTGATCTTAGAACTGTGAATTTTGAACGTGAAAAGAGTTCACAACCAAGCAGATTCCTCTTGTATATAAATAGCATAGCATAGGTAGCTATAATGTGCACGTATTATTATGAATCTAATAGTGTGATGACCTCTGGAGCAGAAACGTAAATGGTTATGAACCAATGGATCTTTAAAAATTAAAAATCGTCAGGTCTGGTTGCCTCATTGATTCTTAATGAATAAGTGAGGCAATCAGAGCTGACAAAAATGAATGATTCGATTGTTAGATATCTTTCTACCAAAAAAATCGATAACGCAGGAATCCAGACGGCGCTGACTCGGACCCGAGTTGCGATTTGCCATAAAAAAAATCCCAACTTAACAATTAGTTGGGACTGTCGCATAGATTCATAATTCCAGTAAATGGTTATGTTACAAATAGCCCCGAAGCTATTCACACCAGCGTTCTCGCATCTACTATTTGTGCGTTGCTTCGTATAGTCTGTCTCTATCTACCTACAGAGATGAGATGGGCTGCAGTACTATGCTTCATATAGCCCGTCTCTTTCTAACTACAGAGCTCAGCGATGCTGCAATATAGAGTCCTGTCTCTTTCTAGCCACAGGCACTCCACACTTTATTCGATGCTTCGTATAGTCTGTCTCTTTAAAGACGGCGCATTTGCACTTTCTATCTCACTTACTCACTCGCTGCATCCCGCGATCACACAGCCTGCTTTCTCTGTTGTGATGCAGTAAAGAAGCTGGTATTTATCTTTCTTATTGAGAATAACTCGTATACTTTTTCAAAGGGGATACGCCCTTTTGTTTACCAAGTGATATAGCGGTGAATAAAAATTGTAACTTTCCTAATTTCGAATATGAAAGTACCAATAATTGAATACATTTTATGACAACCAACATTCTTCGGAAAACATCTCTTACGGACATATTAACGTCTCATGTTCATCGTTGGTTGATAACCATGTCTCATATTCATCGTTGGTTGACAACCATGTCCCATATTCATCGTCGGTTGACAACCATGTCTCATATTCATCGTTGGTTGACAACCATGCCTCATATTCATCGTTGGTTGACAACCATGCTTGGCACGCGTCCTTCGGGGCGAAATATCAAGAGTTCGGATTACTCGCTACTCAGATAGCTACTCTCGGTTATTCTCGCTTGCATTAAAAAAATGTTTTCGCGATAAATTACAATTGCCACAAAATTATTCACAAGTATTTGAGCTTAAATATTGTTACACATGAATTATTTTATTATTACAAAAATAATTATTACGAAATTGATTAGATTTGTTTTGGATACATGTGAAGGCTTGCACTCAAGTTTTGCTGACTTGCAATTTTGTTAAAGAAAAAATCGCTCGTATACGATGTATCACGGATGAACGGATTATCTATGAACGCATGGTTTTATTCGCTTCATTCGATTTGAAATGCTTTAAACCTGTGTATTCTCGTCGGATACTCTTGTGGGGGGGGGGGGGGGGGTTGTCGCCATAGTGCACACTCTACTACTTCGACCAACAAATCTCTTACCTATATATGAAAAGCTATTTGCAACAGTGGTGACAACCTAAATAATAGAGTATTTCAAGTGCAATAAGATATGCGAAACAGAACTGCAATATGTCATATCTAATTGGAAACACGAATGTGATGAAGGCAAGATAGTAGGGGTGATATTTATGAACTTGACGATAGCTTTTGAAACAGTTAAAAGGAAATTATTGATTAAGAAGATGAAATCGTACGGAATCGGCAGAACTGTGCTAGAGTGGCTTGTAAACCACTCTGAGGCCTAAATCACTAACCAAAATGTCTTGCGCGGATCCATAAGCGATGTTCAAGTCCTCTGCCAGCTCTCTGATGGTCAATTTGCGGTTTTCGGCCAACATTTCTTTGATATTATCGACGTTTTCATCGGTTTTCGACGTCGACAGCCTGCCACTGCGTTCGTCATTCTTGACCGACTCACGGCCATTTCTGAAGCGTTCGTGCCACCGAAAAATGTTTGATCTCGAAAGAGTATCGTTGCCGAAACACTTCTCCAACATTTCCAAGGTCTGCGGACCGTTAAATAAGTTTTTCATACAAAATTTAATGCAAACTCGTTGATGCACAGTTGATGCCATTTTCAAACTTGTAAAAAATCGAAAACACGCACAAAGGTAGATGTACTCAGTACAGCGTAACTTTTGCAAATGTCAAGCTATGACGCTGAATTTGGAGGGAAGTGTGAATGACAGATGTGGTAACCAAACAAAAAAATTCTAATCGGGTGACTGACAGCGCCACACGGTGGGCGGTTCTAAAACCTTTTGATCAAGGTAGTATAAGGCTTCCAGATTATTAAAAAAAGCAGTTGCTGCAGAAACGCTTGTGCATGAGTCCACAAGAACTAAATTGAGCTTATGTGCTAAGCAATGGATGTATATTGGCTGCGGATGTATTTCTTTCATAACTGCTTGAAGACCTGAGTACTTTCCAGACATGACACTGGCTCCATCGTATTGTGCGAGGATAGGAAGATCAGCTAAATTGTACTTTTTCAAACAGTCTAAGAGAAGTGTAGCTAATTGTAAGCGTTTAGCGTCTCTGGAGGTAGAGCAATCTATAAAACCCATGAATCATTCTTCAGTGTCTAAATCCTTTGCATATCTTATTGAAATTGATCATTGCTCTTCTATGCAGCATTTGGCTTCGTCCACTGTTCGAGAATTCAGATGTTGGAGTTAAGGGGTTATACGCAGTTATGAGGCAAAAAAAGACGGTTTTTCAAGGATTTATCCTGAAGAGACTTTTGAATTTATTAATTTGAAAATTTTTGTGGTTATAAAAGCATTCTTCAAGAACGTAAAGAAATTTTTTATTTATAAAAATGTTGATTATAGAGGGCGCTGCAGGCGATTTCCGGAACGCCCTCTAAAAAAAAACGATTTACGGTGTACATCGTAACTCAAGATTGGATTATCTGAAATCAAAAAACCAAACAAATTTCGTTAATATATTAGATTATCTAGTAATTAATCGGTCGGCTAATCAAAATATTGAATTTTCACAAAATGGCGGCTTCTTAAAAAAATGGTTTCGATTTTTTATGTAAAATTTGGCCTTAAATTGTTTATAAAATGGAAAATAAGTATCGGATTGATAAAAGGAACGATTAATTACTAGAAAATGTATCTAAGAAGATTGTGTTAAAATTTTAGACCGATCGAACAAGCCGATTTTGAGATATCGTGTACACCGACTTGAAAAATGCTGTTTTGAGAAAAACGCGTTTAAAGTTTAAAAACCGGTTCACACATAGAAAAAAAATTTTTTTTTGCAACTTACATGGTGTCGTCTATTCCAGGGCCATATAATAAACCCTCCATTCCTTCAGCAGCCTCCAGCAATTCAATTTGGTGCTGTCTTCGAGCCATCCTTCCCTCTGGTGTCGCTTCGTGCGCTCTGCGCTCGGATAGCGTAACGCGCTCTTTGTCCTCCTTTTGTACATATGCACGCGCATTGGGCCCCAAAGGCAGTCCCATTGCATTCATATGGTACAAAAGTGAAATTGAACCTTCATTAAACATACCGGCGGCGATATTTGCGGCCATTTCAACAATTTTTGAGCCACTCGGAATGATTTTCGGCGTAATTTTCCAGATGATTTGGTTGTAACTCTCAGGTCAAGGAAAACACTACTACACTCTCACACAATGTATAAGAATACAATACACAGGTATATAAAAGGAGCAACGGTCCAGGTAAACAGCTGCCGCTTGAGCCTCTGCCCCACCTACTTTCAAACGCGCCGAGGCGTCTCTACATATATAGGTATAACTCCGAAAGTATTGCTCGGATCGACTTGAAATTTTGTGTGTATACTTTTGAATCTATGCACATTACAAAAATGCAATGAAAAATCGATTTTTTGAAAATCATAACTGCGTATAACCCCTTAAGGGGTTATAAAATGGACTATAAAATTGTAGTAGGTGAATTAATAGTCAGTACGCAGATGTAGATTACAGTAGCATTTATTGCTCCACCTGTCAAAATGCAGTGGACGTAATTACATAAATAAACGAAATAAAATATAGAAAATAAGGTATCAAAATAAGCGTATTAAAAGAGTTAATAAATGAGGTGAGCTTTTTACCACACACGATTATATTAATCGTGTGTAATTGATGAGATGTGCTGTCACGATCGGGCCTCGCGGTGAAGCTGACGGTGGGTGCATGATACGATGAGCCAATATGTTGATGTACTGGTTGCCGACGTTAATATATCAATGCTGATATGATGGCTGAGTTTGTAGTGACTGTAGGTCGGCAGAGTTGATCGATGAGACTTATTTAAATGCACTGAACTATTTTGAGCACGCGCGAATCACGGTGGCGAAGAAAACCCGTGCAAGAGCAAAACGCAAGATGGCTACGTTATACAAATATACGTTATACGCGTGCGCGCAGCGATCTGTTGCTTGGCACGCTGACCTAGTGCGAGTTTTCTGCTTCTGAGAGGTAATGCCGCTAAATAGCAACAGCAAGCAGTTGCCCACGCTAGCCTGCAATACGCAGTCCAGCACCGCGTAGCAGAATGCCCAAGCATTCTCAAACATCCACCATTATAGAAAAGTAACCACATGCTTTGACTTCGGTTTTTGGATTGTAACTAGTATGTTTTTCTGAATATTTGAAAAATTGCAATCGTATTTAGTCAGAAGATGAATAATTTCTAAAGAATTCTTCCTATTTGTAGATGCAAGGCTATCACGGTGTCCTTTTAAGGGTAAATCTTGACATACGAGTAACAACATGACGTCAATAAGCTTCATTAAGTATGCCCTGTTTTGGACAACTTCTTCTTGATGTTGTTGAGCGATTTGTTGACGAACGTCTCCTGATATAGCCGTTTTCTTGTAAAACACGTACATTTGGGTACACTGAGAGTGGAAAGATGACAGTGCGTGTTCTTATAGAGTCTCTATAGTTTTTTTCCAATTTTTGAATCCGCTTTTCGAAAACGTTTCATTTTGATCCCGTATATTACCTGTCGAGAATTGCCTGCATAAGATGGAGTAAATTTTGTCTTGTTTTTGGCTATACTTGATTCAACCATGTTCTCCGCAATATTGAACTGAAAATGAGCGTAACTTGCCTCAAATTTTGGTTGCGGAAAATTTAAGCGAGGTTGAGATGATCCTGTCGAAAGTGTGCTAAGATCGTTTTCGCTTCTTGCGTTTATAGGTTCGTTACCAATTTCTGCAACAGAGACAACGTCATCTACCGTCGACAATGATATCCATGGTCGACAATATTGATGGCAAGGAATATTTTATTGCTGAATCATGTTGTCCTTTAGTAGCCTCTGCTTCGATATTTTGATTTGAGCAAGACACAGTACTTAAAATTGTTTCGAGTCTGGCATTATATTTTCTTCGCTGCTTATCTCATTGCCTTTATTTGTGTCTTTATGAAGTTTTAAAAAACGTCCTGATGGCTTTGAACTTCTTTATGTTTTTACCTCCAAATTAAAGACACAAATGTCTACTAGAAAAAGTTGTGGTCCAGTTAATAGGTAAGATACGTTCATTGCCGTCTTTTGAATTCCAATAATTCTATCCAAAAGAAAAAAAAAACATTTTACAAATAACCTATTATGTTATATATAATTAATTACATCCCACTTTTGATTATGTACAAATATCTGATGAAATTTTGTTTCCCAAACTCATTGCTTATTCATATTCTAGTAAGCAGTTTGAATAAAAAGTAATTTATACAATATCCTAACGTTTGTGAATAAACTTATTGAAATTAAATAAAAACATAGTATTGCGTATGATCAAAAAATGGGATAGGTAACAGGTATTGTACCTATACGGTATCTCGACTAATCGTAAAATAAAAATCAATTTCATTAACTCACCTGCAGTAAATAGTCTGGGGCTCAATACGATTACATAGTTACGTCACCATAAACAATGCGAGACTAGTCAAGTAACCAAAATCAACATATGTTGGTAACGCAAACTGTGGTTTATTCTTAATCATTTTTAATTTGTAAAGAAACGAATCGTTTCAAGTCGGAACTGATATGCCAATACTCTTGACACCTTCCAACCAGTCCACGCGTTTACCTTATGGAGTCTGATATAGGCGTCCTCGCTCCCCCGCTCAAGTCCTTTCAGCGAATTTTTACCACTTATACCTCACGCGGAGTTTACTGTATGCCTGTAGATATTTCACGCGATCATTTCGACTATTATTCATTCCTTAGTAGCATCACAGTCTCGCTTTACTCGTAATCAAGAGATGCGGTAGCGTCTCGACGACGCCATGTAATTTTAAAGAAAAATTCAACATGCTCGGATCGGTGGTTCATCTAATGCAAGACCGATTGCTCGCACAATCAGCTTAATAGCGAGCGAGCGTACCGGTCAGTTATTCTACCGCGGGGTGCACATACGCTCTTTAAGTTTGTACGGCTCATGTGCATAGATATAGTGCACTATTATGCCGGTTACGCGTAATAGAAGATTATGGTCAACGGCATAATATTTAAAAGTTATTATTTTCGGATCGTTTGCTGATTAGAAGATAAATCTCCAGTGAATGAGACGAACGCGAGAGTTTGCAGTAAAAGTATAAGATGATTGTTAATTATAGATAACGGCAACATTCCTTTATCTATTAAGTTGCATGAAATGATTGTTTAAGTATTCTCGAGTAGTCGACGAAGAACCCACTTGTACGGACTAAATCTACCTTTACCACTGGTAGACTGGTAGACTGATTTCGGTAAAGTAGTTATAAACTACCTTTGACGAAATCGATGAATTTACAACAATCCTGAATGCAAGTCGTAGCTCGAGCGCGGTCATTGCTCGCGGCTTGTTGCATACGTCTGTACATTCTTTCGACTTCGGGTGAGCGGCCTCGGGTCCGAAGGAGGAATAATGTCGAAATAATTGTACTCGAATATTCCTTGAATATTCCGCAGCACTACAGCACATAGAGAATATTTTTTATAGATATTTATTTTAAATCATCATTGTTGCAAATGTGCAAGTAGACCCTGTATATAATGTGTATATTTTTAGCATAGGTTCGTTTTATTTATAAATTGAACTTCGTGCCTATTGTAAATTTCGTCGTTTGCCATGCTACGGGCATCGGACCCTTTTTTTATTGCATCCAGTGATGACCCATGCCCTCGCCATCTGGGAAACGTCCGCAAAGGACTTACCCGGGTCGATGATGTGCGTCGTCACTGGAGAATATTCTCGTCGTATAGACTAAATTGTTTTAACTTTTTTTTACAATTTTATTTATTTATTGCTTATGCGTGCTACTCGTGAAAATTCGAGTAAACCGGGTTCGGCGACGTAGCTCGTTTCTGCGAGGGTGTCCTCCTTTACATCTTTACCTATTTTTAATAATATTCAAGAAGGGATAGGACCGCCCTCGCAGGCTACTTCCTCGATCCCGCAGCAAAGGACAGGAGTTCTTCAGATCACTTCCTCGCGAGTAGACGCAACAAAATAACAGAGCGCACCGCTCCGAGCAAACACATTAATACCTCACCTTTACACGTTAAATAATTACCTTGCATAATAAACGTAAAACCGGCATTACATAAGGTCTAATTATTTTCAACGACACCCAAAATAACATATACCAACGACCTGCTTCTCCGTAAAAAGAAAAGCAGGGTCACTACGTTCTGACGAACGGCAGTGAACATTTTGGTCCTTCGAGCCGGATACCTATCAAACAAGTGATCCAGAAACAGTTACGTGCCCTATTCTGAAATCAAAAGTGAATTCTATACAAACGATAACTCTTCCACAAGTGTATGTATACAGTGTAACGAAAGGACAGTACACCCGAAATACCACGTGCACATGTGACGAACATCATCGGATTCAAAGGAAGACGGCCGCACTCATCGCCGCAGATCACTTTCACGCAGTCCAAACGGTCAGCGAACATCGTGGTCAGATCCGCTCCACAGCGGCAACACCGGTAAGTCCAAACTTTGAGTCGCCATATCCTTCTCTATCCCATCACTTCGCGTTCCCCAACGTTTACGCGAAAAGCTATGGCACCAACCACAGTTGACGAGCTCAGCTCTTTTAAACGAAAACGTGCCACCTTTAAATCGCGGTTGACAAGATTCATGAACTATCTCGCCACCGACGAAGGCGCTAATGACACGGAACTCCTACAAGTCAAGGTGGAAGATCTCTCCGCGCACTTCAAGGATTTTAGTATAACACACGCGAGTTTCATGTCGCTCGAACCCGAATCCGCGCAGGAATACGAGACCGAGTTCGACTCAATAGAAAATGAGTACCATCGCGTGTTAGCTGAATCTCGCCGCCGAATTAAAAAAAATACGGTAGCGTACAATTTCTCGAACGCCAGTGAGGTCTCAAGTCGAGAAATCGCATCGCCTACTCTAACGCATCCGCGTATGACACCGAAGATAAAGTTGCCGGAAATTACATTACCGAAATTCGACGGGAACATAGAAAACTGGCAATCCTTCCGTGAGAAATTTGAATCGCGAATCGGTCGCAATGATAACATAACCACGATTGACAAATTTCAATATTTGCAAGCTGCTCTCACCGGAAAGGCAGCGCGTGTTATCGAAGCCATTGAGAGCACGGAAGACAACTATTCAGAAGTTTGGAAAATTTTATCCCGCAAGTACGAAAATTCTAGGAAGGCCATCCTGCGCCATTGGGACATTTTATTTAATATTCCACGTCTACAAAGAGACTCGCCCGAGAATCTAGAGCAGCTTATAGATACGTTCCGTCAGCACCTTCGCGCGCTCAAAGGTTTAGGAGAACCCATCGAGGGCGAGAACGGTCTTATAACATACATGCTCCTTAATAAAATCGGAGAAAACACGCGATTTCAATGGGAAACGACCCTCTCGGATAGCAAAATGCCAGCATACACATCGCTGCTAGAGTTTTTAGAAAAGCGGAGTTGCTGCACGGAACGTCACAATAATGCTCAGTTCAAGGAAAACAATAACAAAAATCGACAATATCAACAGATTTCGTCAAATAAAAATAGATCTCGTGCTCAGACGTTTGCGGCCTCCATCGGGAACGGGCAGAGAAAAACTTCCCGGTCGTGTCCTGTTTGCCAACAACCCCACACAATATTCCAATGCCCAGATTTTCGACGGATGCCGGTAAATCAGCGTAATCACGCGGCAATGCGCGTTTCACTGTGCACCAACTGTCTCCGAACCGGTCACCACCTTAACGAGTGTCAAGGGGGCACGTGTCGAATATGTCACGAGAAACACAACACATTTCTACACCCCATTGACAACAGCGCAGAATCTTCAGCTCAGTCTAATCGTATACCTGCCGGCCCAGCAAGGGGTCAGTCACCGACACCCGTATCTACAACGGTACAACCTCTTTCTCAGGCCTGACTACACTCGGGTCATTCTTTGTCGCTCGTACTCGACACCAACACAATGGATGATATCGTTCCAACTGTGGTCATCAATATTTCGAAAGAAAACCAAACGGCCGTACGATGCCGCGCGATCCTCGATACCGGCTCGACAAAAAATTTTATTGTCGAGCATCTAGCATCCTTCTTGCGTCTACCACGGAAGAAATGCCATATACCAATTCAAACCCTTAATGATGCACATACCGTTTCGAAATACAGGGCTACTGCCATCATCAAATCACAGTACCACGCGTACGAGAAAACGCTGGATTTTCTCGTTGTCCCGACGATAACTACACGCATACCGGACATTCAAATCGAACGCAAATGGTTGAATCTCCCTTCTAATCTACCATTGGCAGATCCTGAATTTCACAAACCTGGTGCCATACAACTACTTATTGGCTCAGGCGCCACGTTAGCTGCACTCTGCGTGGGACAGATCAGGCTTTCTTCGCCTAAGGAACCTGATTTAATCTTACAAAAAACCCAGTTCGGGTGGGTCGTTGGTGGCAGTATGCCAACGTATCCGAAAACGACCAGAGGTACCAGATGCCTTTTCGCTCGATCACGGGACGATATTTCACGATTCTGGGAAATAGAAGATGTACAACTAGCGAGGCATCTCTCTGCAGAAGAGGCATCTTGTGAGGAACATTTCTTAAAACATATTACCCGTGACAAAGATGGCCGGTTTGTCGCCGCTCTCCCCTTCAACTTAAAACAAACAAAGTTGGGGGAGTCGTATTTTATGGCTCTTAAACGACTGACCTCACTGGAAAGGCGTTTCAAAAGGGAGCCTAGCCTCCAGGTCCAATATCGGCAAGCAATCCAAGAATACGTGGAGCTAGGATACGTATCAAAAATTCAAACGCGATCATCAGACGAATTTTTCATACCTCATCAAGCGGTATTTAAACAGTCGAGTTTGACGACGAAAATGCGGGTCGTCTTCGACGCTTCAGCAGCTTCCAGCACGGGAATTTCCCTCAATGACGCGCTTCTCGCTGGACCGACGATCCAAGACAACATCTTCTCGTTGTTGATCCGCTTTCGCATGCATAAATATGTGCTCACGGGCGATATTGAGAAGATGTATTTACAAATTAAAATACGGGAGAGAGACCGACCACGCCTGAGGATCCTCTGGAGGGAAGAAGATGGCACGATCTGCATCTATCAGTTTAATCGACTAATATTTGGTCTAAAGCCCGCCTCCTACATTGCTACAAGATGTTTGCAGCGATTAGCTGAAGAAGAAAGATGTCGGTATCCGCTAGTTTCTCGGATACTCGAAAGAGATTTATACGTGGACGATCTTATGACGGGCGCAGATTCCGTCTCGGAAGTGATGCATATCCGAGAAAGGCTTACAGATCTGCTACGAGAGGGAGGTTTCAATCTTCGTCAGTGCGCGTCCAACGCTGTCGAAGTCCTGCAGGGAATTCCAAATCGATGTGTGAATCTGCAACTCCAAAATGCAGATAACACAACGCTAAAAACACTGGGCGTATATTGGAATTCCTTGGATGACACAATAATATACACCGTCAAGACGTTGTCGAACACGAGGATCACCAAGAGAAGTATATTTTCGGAAGTAGCAAAGATATATTATCCTCTCGGGCTTCTTAATCCCGTCATGGTGCATGCTAAACTCCTGATTCAAGAATTATGGAAACTAAAAGTAAATTGGGATGAATCTCTTCCCGTGGGGATTCACACCAGGTGGGAGACCTTTGCCTCTGAGCTACCTGCTCTTAATGACATGGCTTTCGACCGAAGGGCGCTACAGGACATTGCGGAAAGTGAATTACATGGTTTCTGCGATGCAAGCGAAAGAGCATATGGGGCATGCATATATTTGAGGTCTACAGACCACCTTGGTCGCACTCACGTAAATCTTTTGTGTGCCAAATCACGTGTCGCACCGATTAAAACTGTGCAGACGATACCCAGGTTGGAGCTATGCGCCGCTCTGTTGCTAGCCCATCTCTACGAGTGCGTCAGGACGTCTATAACAACGCTACCTCGTAGAGCCTTATTCTGGACCGATTCTATGATCGCCCTACATTGGATAAACACCTCGGCACACTCCTTAAAAACCTTTGTCGCTAATAGAGTCTCCACCATTCAATCCCTAACGAGAAAGGAAGATTGGCGACACGTTCGAACGCATGACAACCCTGCTGACCTCTTATCCCGAGGTGTGTCACTAATCGAATTAAAGAGCAGGGCTGTTTGGAGAGCGGGCCCCGGCTGGCTAGCCGGGAGGGAGGCCTCATGGCCGGAGCGGCCGATGGTGGTGCGTACAGAGGTGCCCGAGCTCCGCGCGTCTACCTGCCTGGTTGTAAGTACCCTCGAATCGAACCTTCTGTGTCGTTACTCGTCATACACTAAGCTGCAACGTATTGTCGCCCTGTGCAGGCGATTCTTGCCTGGCCTTCGAAAGGGGGGATTGATATCCACGCAAGAGCTTCAAGGAGCGTCAGAAACAATAATGCGGCTCGTGCAGATGAGTACGTTCGGTAGCGAGTACGATCAGTTAAGAAAGGGTCAAGTTATTTCATCCAAAAGCAAGCTCCTGACGCTCAGCCCCTTCATCGGTGGTGACGGACTTATAAGGGTGGGAGGCAGACTTCAGAACTCTGAGTTGCCCTTCGAAAAAAAGCATCCCATCGTCTTGCCGAAATCCCACCACATAACCAGGCTTGTCATCGAACGTGAACACCACGACAGCTTGCACGGTGGAGTACAAGCCACGTTGTCAGCTGTTCGGCAACATTATTGGCCAATTGACGGCAGAAGCCAAGTCCGCAATGTTATTAGAAAATGTACTCGCTGTGCAAGGATGAGTCCGGCGCCGGTGGAATATACAATGGGTAGTCTACCAAAGGCCCGGATCACAGCTGGTCGACCGTTCACGAACACCGGCGTCGATTACTGCGGTCATTTTTACATAAAAGAGAAGCGCTACCGCAATCGGAACAAACTTAAGGTTTATGTTGCGGTGTTTGTGTGTCTGGCAACAAAGGCGGTCCATTTGGAGGTCGTTAGCGATCTCTCCACGGAAGGCTTTTTGTTGGCCTTAAGAAGATTTATTTCGAGGAGAGGCAAATGCGCGTCTATCTCTTCGGATAACGGGACAAACTTCGTTGGAGCTGATAATGAATTGAAAGAAATGCAGGAGCATCTCACATCAGAGGAGAGCAATGGAAAAATTCATAATTATCTTGCTAGCAAAGGAATCATTTGGAAATTTATCCCGCCGCAGTCGCCTCACTTTGGAGGACTCTGGGAAGCGGCAGTCAAATCCTTTAAACATCACTTGAAGCGCGTGGTTGGTGCCGAGCTGTTTACATTTGAACAATTCAATACTCTAATAATAGAAATCGAGGCAGTTTTGAATTCGCGGCCTCTCACTCCGCTATCCTCTGACCCCCATGACCTCCTCGCTTTAACACCCGCACATTTCCTCATTGGCGACTCTTTGTCGGGCCTGCCGGAGCAAGATCTCTCTGATCTTGCTACCAATCGGTTATCTACCTGGCAGCACATCCAGAAGGTCAAGCGAGACTTCTGGGCACGCTGGCAGAGAGAGTACATACACGAATTGAATGTACGTCGCAAGTGGGCCAAAGGGGAGCATTATTTACAACAAGGTTCCATCGTGCTCGTAAGAGATGACAACGCACCACCAATGCAATGGCGTATGGGCAGGATCGTTCAGACATATCCAGGCCACGACGGCATCGTCCGAACCGTGCGGCTCAAGACGTCCAGGGGGGAACTAGTGAGAAACGTAAAAAAATTAGCTCCGTTGCCGGTCAACGATGACCGTCTCGACGAAACGGAGAAAGACGACGCTTAACGCTACATGTCCTATATTTTAGTTGTCTCCCTGCGTTCTATCATTGTATTATATGCGTGCACCCTATTCTCTTGTTGCGATGTTGTAGCTGTACTTATTTTTGTCTCACCCTTTTGAGTAAGCGAATATCTGAATCATCGTTTCTAGCAATAAGTTGATCGCCAGACTCTCAACCGGGGGAGTATGTTGCAAATGTGCAAGTAGACCCTGTATATAATGTGTATATTTTTAGCATAGGTTCGTTTTATTTATAAATTGAACTTCGTGCCTATTGTAAATTTCGTCGTTTGCCATGCTACGGGCATCGGACCCTTTTTTTATTGCATCCAGTGATGACCCATGCCCTCGCCATCTGGGAAACGTCCGCAAAGGACTTACCCGGGTCGATGATGTGCGTCGTCACTGGAGAATATTCTCGTCGTATAGACTAAATTGTTTTAACTTTTTTTTACAATTTTATTTATTTATTGCTTATGCGTGCTACTCGTGAAAATTCGAGTAAACCGGGTTCGGCGACGTAGCTCGTTTCTGCGAGGGTGTCCTCCTTTACATCTTTACCTATTTTTAATAATATTCAAGAAGGGATAGGACCGCCCTCGCAGGCTACTTCCTCGATCCCGCAGCAAAGGACAGGAGTTCTTCAGATCACTTCCTCGCGAGTAGACGCAACAAAATAACAGAGCGCACCGCTCCGAGCAAACACATTAATACCTCACCTTTACACGTTAAATAATTACCTTGCATAATAAACGTAAAACCGGCATTACATAAGGTCTAATTATTTTCAACGACACCCAAAATAACATATACCAACGACCTGCTTCTCCGTAAAAAGAAAGGCAGGGTCACTACGTTCTGACGAACGGCAGTGAACAATCATCATCATCATCATCATTATCACGAAGACAGATACATATGTATATATTTTTTTTTTTTCAGAAAATTTTCATCACAGAATATTTTTTATGGATTTTATTTTTTCAAGCATCAAGTCAAATTCATATATTTTCAAGAAATCCTGAACGTCGTAAGATGTATTTCACTTTTTATAAATATTTATTTTTGTTGCGAAACATCATGAAATATATATATAGATTGTGATGGGGTATTTTTGCACACACACACATTTAGTCACAGTGATTTATCGGGGAGAGGAGAGATCCCGAGTCCCCGTCGTCATCATGCGAGAGAACTACGCTGAGAGACTATCCCCGCAGCATCTCATGGGGACCGGAAGATGCAACGATCTCGGGCGGCCTTTGAATTTTCGCTGCGCTGCGAAGTCTTTGTTTTTCTCATTTCGTTCGCTTCAGGCTGCGGCTACGTCCGAGGCATCGAAGTTCTCGCTAGAGCCGTTGCTAGCTCGGATATTAACCCCAGTCGCAAGTACAGTTACCATACTTTAGATTTTATTGGTCGCTACGATTTGGGGGGAGGGAGTTTATCGGCTCAAACAACGAGAGCTAACGTATTATCGTGGACTCTTGCGCCGTATTTTCGGTCAATTGTGCATCACATTTATTCGAGACTGGGCGTAAGTACGCATTCTACTTTCCACTTTGCCGAAATTCACTTGAGGAATGTGAAGGTTAATATTTCATCATATCGAACGCTGGACGTGGTTCGAATATTAAATCTGGTAAGTCTTCCTGACCTTCGCTGTTGAAAACATTATGTCAATACTCATGCCAAGGCATTGAGCGTTTTTATACGACTGGAGACTGAAGTGGATAACAAGTTTTTCTATCACCGATGAATATCACTCGAAGTGAAATCACTTTTTTTCTGAAGATTCTCGAATAGTTATCGGTTTATATATCATTGTACGGACTAGAAGCTTTCAATTTGCCTCTCCTTGAGATTGTGTTTAAGTATATTTGTGTGCCCGATGAGAGGATCATTTATATAACATGTTAGAAATGGATTCACAATATTATATGTTTGTATATGGCCAAATGGCAATGATATATTGTTAAAGTACAATTTGAATGCGCATAAAAGATATCCAAGTTGCGGAAATGCGACTCTGACTTCACAATTTTTGTGTATTTATACTCTTTGTGTGTACGTTTTTGTACTATTTGTGTGTACGTTTTTGTACTGTTGGTGTATATGTTTTTGTATCAGAGGAATAAGACTGTTTTGATACAATTTGTGGATGGCACATATGATATGGCCAAATGTTTCTAATTTTGGATTGATGGATGGACTGAATAATGAATAGAATTATCGTATTGAATGAGGAACATGTATATGTCGGATCTAATATCTCTTACGAGAGAAGACAACAAATAGTCAATGATCTTTCGCTGACCTACGCAATAAATGATTTTATTATTAGAACTACCGTATCGGTTAATATTTCTTGTGTCTACCCTTCCGTTCTTCTCCAGCCTAGTAAATAATCTGGAAAGAATTTAATCTTTGTTCCCTATTATTCAAAAGAAAAGATGCGGAAGAGAAGAAAAACGTTACAGTGTAGAACGAGAAAGTGTGTTCCGGCAATTAGATGTGGTAGAGCGAGTATTCCCCCACCCCCTTACAACAAGGCGGAACCTCTATACTCCATCCATGAGTGGGAAAGAGATAGGCTAGGATGGCGCTCACGGTGAAGTGAAAGAGAAGCAGCACATCTGTGCAAGGCTATTTATATAAGGCAAAAATAGGCTATTTCATAGTTTATAGGATATGCTTCATGTTGTACAGGACTGTAATGTGAACGTAACGTTTCGACGTCCGGTCGAATTTCGGTTGGAAAAGTGCAAAAAATAAAAACAATTATATTGTACGAGGGTCGACCAATAAATAGTCGGCTTGGTAAAGAAAATCGCGTTTTTTTGGACAAAGATCTTTTTATTTCTCAACATAATCTCCTTTTAGCTCGATACACTTATTCCAACGATTTTCCAATTTTTTGATGCCCTCCGAATAATACGATTTCGGAAGGTCCTTAAAATAGGTCTCTGTTTCGGCGATAAGGTCATCTCTGAAACCAAATCTCTTTCTGCCAAGCCATTTTTTCAGGTTTGGAAACAGAAAGTAGTCGGAGGGGGCCAAATCTGGAGAATACGGTGGATGCGAAAGCAATTCGTATTTAAATTCATGAATTTTGGCCATGGTAACAGGGCACGCGTGAACGCGTGCATTGTTTTCATGGAAGAGCACTTTTTTCCTCGCCACATGTGGACGTTTTTTCTTCAATTCGTTGTTGAATCGAGTCAGTACGGCTGCATAGTATTCGCTATTAATCGTTTTTTTTCGGCGGAAGGTAATCGATGTAGATTATGCCGCGTGCAACCCAAAAAACTGTGGCCATGACCTTACCGGCCGATCGCACCGTCTTCGCCTTCTTCGGAGCACGTTTGGTCGGTGAAGTCCATTGTTTCGATTGTTCCTTTCTGTCTCTGGTGTATAGCGATGGATCCATGTTTCGTCCACGGTTACGTGGCGACGCAAAAACTCAACAAGATCACGCCTATAGATCGCCAAACACGCCTTTGAATCAGCTACACTGATTCTCTTTTATGGTCGACAGTGAGCAAACGCGGCACCCATCTTGCGGATAACTGTTTCATACCCAACTGATCACTCAGGATTGAAATCACTGAGCCATATGATATGCCTGTGGCTTCAGCAATCTCACGCACTTTTAGTCTCCGATCATTTAACACCATATCGTGGACTTTTTCAATTGTTTCTGGTAAGACGACCTCATTTGGACGACCTGGACGTTCATTGTCAACAATGCTCGTACGACCGCGTTTAAATTCAGCTGTCCAATATTTAATAGTTGATAACGAAGGTGCAAGGTCCATATAAACTTCGTTTAGCTCCGCTTTGATTTCATTGTTCGTTTTCTTTTTCAAAAACAAAAATCGAATTACTGCACGATACTCCATTTTTTCCATTTTTGTAAAAACACAAAAGTTGTTTGTCTTTCGATGGCTGTCAAACGCAAACTAAACATCGCAGCGAGCTGAAACTTTGACAACAGTCATGTGAAGGATGGCACTACGAAATATCGCTATTGATTCCTTTCCTCGACCAACAGATAGCGCAAGGCCAACTATTTATTGATCGACCCTCGTATAGTATTGACTATTCAGAAAATCAAGATGGCCTCTCGAAATGTCAATAGCATCTCTTTTGTACGATATAGACTGTTTGGTTTTCGCACCTATCAGGCATACACTCAACTCATGCACACGCCACACTCACAACCACATGACGCGAGGCGTCATGTGGTATAACTCGCAGGTATACTATATCGACTTATCGACCCAGCACACTCAAGCACATTGTCCATCAGCTCGCATCCTCGATCGAAGCTCACTCAAGCGGCCAACCCTCCTAGCATGGCCCCAGCGGCAAGACCACTCACAAGTCTCACTTTCCATCGCAGGCGGCGAATCATAACTCAAGCAAGCTGTGACGCACGTCCGCCCTCTTGATACTCTGCCTCGTGGTCGACGGATGTGGCCATTGTTCTCACTCGAGTTGTTCGCGCTATACATTCTCGCGTCATCTCACGTAGTTATTCATTAGTTCCACTCATATTTTTGTCTACTCAGTAGTGTAGTGTATTACAGTCTTTGTCAAATCACCCGTGTTTCAAATCAGTGTCAGTGCGAATCACAGCGGATCACCAGAACTATCGAAACATTCACATAAAAGTCAACGATGTGGTTCGTCGTTGGCAGCATAGACGCCACGTAGCCTCGCATCACACGTTGGATATAGCTCATTCACCAGCCCACCGTGTGGCTTCAATACAGAGCTCTACAGACAGACCACATCACCAGGATTATCCACACGGTCCATCAACAAGTCAACTCAACAGCCTGAGAACCCACTCAACATTAGTACATCATCACACAGGCCAGACAAATCAAATTACATTTTTTGTGTATTCAACAGGTATTTTTTTGCGATCATTGTTAATTAATTATATAAACGTTGATTTATTATTGTTAACTACTGAGTGCATTCAATTGATTATGCTTGTCACCAGGATCCTTAATATTAATATTCGCAGCTGTCACTCGACATGCTAAGTGCGAATGCATCGACCCGCTATCCGTCGACAGCATAGAAATACTCAAGTGATATATATTCACTGCACAGAGCACTATATTCATTGCTATTTATTATGTTTTACTCACGCTGACTAGGCGCTCACTCTGCGCACTTGTCAATTTCTCTCATAGTGCTTTGTCGCATCAGTTAGTTTTCATCTTAGGAATCTTAATCATTTTTTTGGAACATTATCAAATATTTCTTATTCACTTTCAATCATTCGCATACATCTTTTGGTCTTTCGAGCTTATTCTAATTTACTCACATTCATTCTCATATATAAACCTTTATGGAATTCACATACGTCTAACCGGACCGAACGTGAGTTCCTTGAGGTTCTCTGAACATTTCAGAATCGCCAGAAAGTCGATTACACAAAAGAAATCCACGTAAAGTGTATACGGCGTTCACGTAGTGTGTCTCTATTCTCTACGTTTATTTCTTTTGTCCGATCAAATTTTTGACGCCATATTGGTCCGGTTTGACGTATGTGAATTCCATAAAGGTTTATAGAATTCATAACGCTCGCCCTCAGGGGTTGGGGTGAAGGGTTCATTTTTACGGGGTCAGTTTTCCTCTTCGAGATCATAACGTTTTTATTCCGGACTCACCCTGTATATACGGGGTGTATCGCTAGTACCTTAAGATAGGTATACATTGGGATCGAAGGTTGTACACCCTAAATTGACCGAGTTATTAACAATCAAAGTCGACCAATCACAGACGAGGAATAAGTGCATAAAATTATACAAGGTGATTATCAGTTCGGGTCGCGATTCCGCCCTGACCGCTGTGTTTTATTTTACATCGGTGCAACGCTAGCGTGTGTGCATCAGTGTATCGTCTTCACGGCTGGCGCTTGATAATTAGTGCCGACTGATCATCACCTTGTATAATTCTAAGCACTTATTTCTCGTTGTGATTGGTCGATTTTGATGGTTAATAACTTGGTCGACCAAAATAATAATTTTTGTTGTACAACAATTTTACATACATCGTTTTCAGCACCGTCATACCCTCTATCACACTGTATATCAGGTGGGCTGAAAAGTTCGTAGGCTGACACATAGATGGCGCTACTAGTATCAAATCCATATGATTTTTAGTTAGCCCTAATCTTCAAAAGACACGTGTATAAATTTAACAGCTGTCGTACTATTAGTTTGTGAGATATAGCATTGAGTGAAGCAACTTTTGTTAGTTTGAAAAAATGGACGTGTCACAAATCAATGAAAACGATGGCAAAATTGCATGAATTGGGCTTCGAATTGCTTCCGCATCCACCGTATTCTCCAGATCTGGCCCCCAGCGACTTTTTCCAGTTCTCAGACCTCAAGAGAATGCTCGCTGGAAAGAAATTTAGCGCCAATGAAGAGGTAATCGCCGAAACTGAAGCCTATTTTGAGGCTAAAGACAAATCGTACTATAAAAATGGTATGGAAAAATTGTATGACCGCGATAATCGTTGTATCGCCCTCGAAGGCAACTATATTGAATAATAAAATGAAATTTTATCAAAAAAAAGATTTTTTCTATGTTAGCCTACGAACTTTTTAGCCCACCTGTTACCTGTCATTAGGTACTTGCAATATACTGTAACGTGGTTACATGCGAGCGATTATTTCATTACCTCGAACGGCTATAAGAGCCAAGAGTATATTCGAGCACATTAATTCGAGCACATTCGAGCGATTATTTTATTATTTCAAACGGCATAAGAGCCGAATCTATATTTGGACAACGTGTACAGCGGACGCTAGGCCGAAGAACCCGGACCTAGTGTAAAAACGGGTGACGTCACGCCTCTGGAATTCGCTCGTCCCCGAAAACAGCAGGTCAGCGACCAGCTGGCCTTGCTCGGCGACGAGGGAGAGCCAGGGAGGCGTGACAACGGTTGCTTGCATAATCGAGCGAATTTGACAAATCTTAAAACCGAAGTCTCGGATGACGTGGAGGGAACTAGGGTGGGGAAACGGCTATAAAACAGCCGGCATCGGAAGGAAGGCTCTCTTTTTGGTGATACCAGTTTAACTATAGCAAATACTGAGTGCAAGTTTTCAAAACGATTAATCTCGAGAGTAAAGAGGAGGAATATTTAGAGAATTAATTAGTCGATAGATTCGAAGTGAACCAACCCGAGAATTAGATAGGAATAAGACGGTTAGAATTAAGTGGATAAATATAAGCCTATAAAATAAGTGCATCAGGAATAAGCGAATAGTGTCTATAAAATTGAAACAATAAAGTGTGGACTTTTAAACCAGTTGGGACAACAGTATTTATCTAAGTCTGCAAGTGTAAGCGAGAAGAGCGAAAAGTGATACAAGAGCAAAAGAGAAAAGAATTGTAAACAGAGTTTATACACTCTGTCAAGGAGAAGGTCCGACACGAGTGACTGTGTGTGTGCATGTGAGAAGCTAGTGGGTCAATCCCATCTCATCTACACGTAACCGATATTCCAACCCGAAAGTACCATGAATTCGCGATCAAATAAGACGAAATGATATTAAAAATAATCGCTGGAAATCCCAAATTTGAATGCACAAATCCTATAAAGAATTGGTTCTAAGTAAAGTAGAAAGGAAAACGGTAATAGACTAAGATATAAATCGATATCTATAGAATTAGGAGCATAGGTTAAATTGATACGTATTAGCGAGTAGTATATAAGGAAGTAGGATTAAATAATGTGAATTTTGGATCGGCAGTATAAACTGAAATCGCCCGATTGGATGAGAGAGAGAGAGAGAGAAAGTGTAACGAGAATAAAGGAAAAAGAATTGTACACAGGGTTAATACACTCTGTACAAAGAGCGAGTGAAGTGCGAGTGACAGATAGTATGAGGATGTCTGTGTACCGAACGTACAGCAATACCGCTGTCCGAGAAGAATAACAAACCCTCGAGGATACCGAGAATAGATGCATGCCAAATAAAATTATAATCGTAGAAATAATTGCTGAAATTACGGAATTAAATGGTCATCCTAGAGAAATTCGAGTGACCGTAATTAAAAAGTGACATTTTATGAAATTGTTTCTATTCTGAATAAAGCCTTACTGTCAACCACTACGAAGTCTCTATTAATTAGTCATGTGATCGAGCCCGAATTCCCACGATAAATAAAATATATGTTAACGTTAAAAATAACCGTTACAATACCCTGTATATATAGATGATATATATGAAGTATCGCTTTATATTATGAAACATTTCGCCGCCACTGTCACTGGCAACGTGTAGGAGAATCATTTTACCGACAAAATAACCGCGACATAAATAACGGTAGATAGTACGACAGTAATAATGTTACGGGAAAAGTTTTACGATAATAGTTTTTTAAAAGGATTCACGAGTTTTCGTAGTAAATTCACTGATTTTTATTCAATTTTAACAAATGAGGTTAGTTATACAATTGCAGTCTGCGGACCGTGGTCAGAGTACGAAGTGTCTTGCTCGAGAGTATGTATCTAACTGATTAGCGGCGTCTTAGGACTGCAGGACGCTGCAGTCTCCGAGCTCACGGTAGTAGGGAGTAATCAGAAGGATTACCTTACAGCCTCACACCCCCCTGGTTAGATTGATCTTACTCCTGGAAGACGATGGTGGATACGTTTGATTGGTTTGAACAATGGTGCTGGTATTGTTAATTCAAGATTATCAGTCCGACGGTCACATCGATGAGTTTCACTAATGTTCTTTCTGATATTAATTTGTTTGTTAAATATATGCCAAAACAGTTTTGGCATATATTTTCTAATCAGATTAAACAGCCCAACTTTATTTAAGGACCAAAGAGTTATTAACCCTAGGGACGCATAGCATAGATAAGGAAGGACGTTGACAGTGTTTTCTGACCATGTGTGTTCGGCGTACACTCCTGATACCATCGATAGCTGTCTGTATGTCGTTCTAATTATGATCGAGTGCTAATGTTATGTTGTAAAGGTAATAATTGTTCAGTTATAAGATTAAGGCTTTCCACGGGAATTTGGAGCAAAATATTCTTCTCATAGGCGATATCAAGTGAGTGATTGGTCGAACGGCTCAATTTAATAATGGCTGGTAGCCCGCTGAGGATGCAATTTGTGTCCACTTCGATTAATGAAAAATGATATGTTGGTCTTTATAGAGTTCATCGAGTTCTTCGTTGATATAATGCAGATCGTTCGCGTCTAATGTTCCAAACAGGTTTTTGGAGATGGTACTAATGGCGGTGATTAGTCCACGTCGTTTTCTCGTACTAGTGCTGTCGCACGTCAGATGTTGGAGAGTCTGGAGTAGCGCGTAGGCTCGCTTTACTCGCGATCTCAGCATCTTGAGCTCGATAAGCTCTCCGCATCTGGAGTCGCAGAGTTTTTCAGCATCTATGAGAAAGCCCCATATTTGCTGATATCGTCTCCGGCTCACTGGTGTCGATGCAGATGACCAGTTTCCACTGTTCATGAAAAACTTTAGCTTTTCCGAGATGTTCTGTATATATGGTGGTCTTATCCAGTGGTGTAACCCGTAGAATTTCCTGGGCTAATTGCAGTGTCGGTGCTACTACCAGGAGTGGCAGCGATCCCATCTTCTGTAACAGATTGATGAATGACTTTATTTTGTCGATATTCACTCTGACACGTTTGTTGTTATTTTGAGATATCGTGACATTATTATTGTCGTGCATCTCAGTCACAGAGATCCAAGCCATTCACAGTCTAGTTTCTTTAATCTCCATTCGTTGTGCAGCAGGCTCCTGGTTCGTAGATTTTGTGAGTTCTTGTGATCTTCGAATCTTATTGTTCTTTTGATCTTTCTTTGGCGTCTGTTAGTTTCTGCTTTGCTCGCTCTAGATTGAACTTATGACGGCATTTTCATTTCTCGATCAATTCGTTGTACGAAATTGCTGGTGTTGCTGAGAGCGCTGATGGTAGGCTGGCTTTTCTTCCGAAGGTGAGTTCGAAGGGTTTAAAGTCGTGGCTCTCATGTATCGAAGTGTATGCAAAAGCGATCGCTTGTAATACTTCGTCCCAATATTGGTTTCTTTCAGTACTTTCAAGACTGGTGTTGATAAGATCTCGTATCACTGCGTGGGTACTTTCGAGGCTTCCGTTCCCTTGGGGATGGTAGGCAGTGGTCTTGATGTGTTCAATGTGGGATACTATCTCGAACTCCATCATCGTTCCTGAGATAAAATTCGTTCCTTGATCGGTTAGCACGTTTTTCGGTGTTGAAAATATGTAGATACAATGTTTCAGCAATGCAGTAAATACTTCTTCTTAAGTGATTCCCGTTAATGGACACAGCATGATGTATTTCGTGAGTAAGCCCTGAATAGTTGGAACATGATCCAAAGATATCGAGACATAACAACAGGGGTGTCCGTCTTGTGATAACACTGCTCCTAATCTTGTGTTGGATGCATCGGTTGTTAAATTAAATTCCTTGTCATAATCTGGATACCGAAGCATAGGTGCTGTGCAGAGCTTGTTTTTAAGTGCATCGAATGCTGTTTGACATGGTGTAGTCCAGATAAAATCTTGATTCTTCTTGGTGAAGCTCGTGAGTGGTTTTTCGATAGCCGAAAAATGTTGGATAAATTTCCGATAATATCATGCTATTCCAGGAAAAGATTTAACTTCTCTAGGGTTTGTTGATTGTTTGAAATGTTGTACTGCTTCTATTTTGGCTAGGTTTGGCTTCACTCCATCTTCGGTGATGAGGTGCCCCAAATATTTCAATTCGGGTCGAAGATATTCGCATTTGCCGGGCTGAAGTTTCAGCCCAATTATACAAAACATATTTTTCCGACTAGTCTTTTTAGTGCGGTGTCCATCATGCGTTGGAATGTGGCGGGCGCATTCTTGAGGCCGAACGGCATTCGTTCGTACTCGAAATGTCCTTCATGTGTTAAAAAAGCGGTATAGTTTTTTTAATGTTCTTCCATCTGTATCTGGTGAAATCCAGAGCTGAGGTCAAATGCCGAGAAGAATTTTGCGTTTCCCAGGTGATCGAGGATGTCATCAATCACAGGTAGTGGATTGGCATCTTGATCTGTTTACTCGTTCAACCGTCTGAAGTATATCACGATTCTCCATTTCTTCTCTCCAGATGCATCAGTTTTCTTCGATACAACCCATATGAGTAAGTTGTACGGCGATTTTGAGTGTTTGATGATACGTTTGTTTAGCATCTTCCCAACTTGTCGAAATATCTCATGACGGTGGCATTCTGGTAGTTTGTAAGAGGCGTTATTAATTGGTCTGTCGGCCTTGAAAGTGATGTTATGTTCAGAGGTTTCCGAACGAGGTAGTGGATATCCTGGTAATGTGAAGACATCGTGGTAGTTGCATATGATTTTCCAAAGTGTTTCGCGAATCCTGTAGCTAATTTCAATCACTGTTAGTCGCATGTCTCGAGATTTTTGTATGCGGATAAGTTCAAGCTGTATTTCTTGATGATCAATGTGCATTCCTTCTGCTGTGCTGTTGCTGATAGGTACGCGTATTTTATGATTCTTTACCAAGTAAATAGAAGCATGTATCCCTGGATGGTTGAAAATCCCTACGTGCCCTTGCTTCATGTCATATTGAATATTCAATATGCGAGTGGTACGTGCAAGAATAAAATATCCGTTGTCGTACAAGCTATGGTTGATTCTGTCTAGCAAGAGAACATCATTGCTCATATTATATTTGAAGGACTGAAGCAATGGTTGGCCCACAACTCCGACTTCTGGGATAGGGAAGTTGTGAGAGGTACTATGTGGAATAGATGATCTTTCCTATGCAGTTTCAGAGTGACAGCTTCGCATGACACGTGCTTGTTATTCCCATCATGAATTCTTTTTCTTCTTTTTGTCGCGTCGCTGTAGGCGGAATTGTCACTTCTTTAATGATGTTTATTGATGATCCGCTGTCGATGAGGTACCTTCCCGTTGCTACTGTTCCTCCCAGTTTCCATTGACAGGACTGCAGTCTGGTGGAGATTGCAGTAACTCTATCAGGTACTGTTCCTGTAGTTGGTCGACTAGATCGTAGTCCATTTTGTCGTTCCAAGTTTCTTGGACCTTGTTGATTCGCTGGGGGGTCGGGGTCGTTTTTGGTTGAAATTCTTGTGAAAATTCGCTTTCTTAAAATATCTTCAGTGTGGCCAGATCTCTTGTAGTAACCGCAATTGTGCTTCATGCGGTCATTAAGTGGCTTATAATATACATGGCAAGAGATCTAAGGCTCCTGACTTGAGTACCTACATCATGTCGCAGACTCATTATGTAAGACTTCATGGCATATCCTTCGTCTATCTTTATTGCTACACGGTGTTCGGTCTGCCTTACTTCATTCTGGATAGCATATTTGAGTTCGTTCAATTTATCTCTGAAGAGGTTGCTGTATGATTGTGCGGTTTCATTATTCAGCTGCCTTGTTTGTGCCAGTTTTGCACGTGCAAGTTCATATGATGTTGCACCGCTTACATTCTGTAGAAGTACTTGGAAAAGTTCTTCCTATGTGTGTATCGGGTGGAAGCGTATAGCTCTTTCTGCATTGTCGCTTATCTGTTCGTTGAGAATAAAATCCAGTGGACGTTGGGGCTCGCGGCATTGGAGTCGAGCTCGCTTTACTGATGATATGAATTCTTCGACTCCTCCGTCGTCGCGTCTTTTCAAAGTTCGCACTTTGCGTATTATGTCTTTCGCTGGACCGAGTGTGTTATCGCCGTGTGGGCTCGGATTACGTGGGAGCCTACTCGGGCTTTGCTCAAGCGAACTCTTATCTGCGCGCTGTTGCGTTCTCGAAATTCTTCTTTGTTTTCGCTTCTTTGCTCCTTCTTCTTCGTCTTCGGTGAATATCATTCCCAAGTGTTTCCAAACGTCTTTATTCTCGTCTGATCGTTTTTTATTTTCTTCTCCTAGCGCCAGTATCGATATCTCCATTTGATTTAATTTGTCTATGATTAACATCATCGCATCTAGGTTTTTATCTTTGAGAGATCTTGATGGTGATGGAGCTCAAGACATCTCTTCTGCTGTTCTGAATGGGTTGCGGATTTTGTCAATGATGTCGGTGTCTGAGCTTGCGAAGCTTTCCGTAGAATAGTCTAAATTTGCACGATATCTTTCGAATGCCAGTGTTGTTGTTTATTTAGTAATGTTGGACAGTGGTTGGTGATAGCCTTGCCTCCTGCCTTTTATTTTAAACTGTGCAACCCGCGCAAGTTGCTAATTAGCTTGTTTGGATATACAAGTAATTTTCGATTTTTATTAATGAGATATGGGCTCGCGAGCTCAGTCTCACGAATTTATACACTTTCACGGTATTTACCTGATTATTTTCTGAAGTTCTTGTAGTATAGCTCAGGGACTGTACAGGTGACAGTATGTCTACATACTATATAGTGCTGATCCAAGGTCCGTGGTCGAAGATAGCTTCCGTTGATCGTTCAGGGTTCACTAGTATCGTATAACGTTGAACGTTCAGGGACAGTCCTTTTGACAAAATAACGTCGTAAAAGTCTATCCTGGCAAGGTTCGCAATTTCTTACGGGAAAAGATCCACGATAATAGTTTTTTAAAACGATTCACGAATTTCCGTAGTAAATTCACTGATATTCGTTCATTTTTAACAAATGAGGTTGATTATACAATTGCAGTCTGCGGACCGTGGTCAAACAGAGTGACGAAGTGTCTTATTCGAGAGTATGTATCTAACTGATTAGCGGCGTCTTAGGACTGCAGGATGCAGCAGTCCCCCAGTTCACGGTAGTAGGAAGTAATCAGAAGGATTACCTTACAGCGTCACAAATAAATACTACTAACTTAGCACGTAAAATGTAAACACGAAATATATTACGCATCTCTGGCGCACTCGACACACCCTCATCCGTCTTTCTATTTACCAGGTCTATAAATATGAAACCGGAATTTGCCCATAGATGGCCCTAGCTGTCAATGTAGTTACCGTCAAACCGCGTCATTGGCGCCATTTCCTTGTTGATACCTCTGACAAAGATTTTCAGCTCACAACAATACAAGTTTCATACAACAGCATAGTTTGTAATAGCGTTGAACATGTCGAATTTTGTGCTTGGAAACTACGATTTGCGGACAGCATTGATTTTCTGTTACCAATTGAAGAAAACTGCTGCAGAATCGCATCGAATGCTTGTCGAACCTTATGGTGAGCATGCTCTTGGTAAATCACAGTGCTTTGAGTGGTTTAAAAAATTCAAACGTGGCGATTTTGACGTGAGAAACGAAGAACGTGGAAGACCACCGAAAAAGTTTGAAGGCAGCGAATTGCAAGCATTGTTGGATGAGGATGACGCTTAAACGCAACAACTCGCGGATCAATTAAATGTGACACAAGAAGCCGTCTCCATACGTTTGAAAGCCATGGGAAAGATCCAGAAGATGGGTAAATGGGTTCCACATGAACTGAATGAAAGACAGCAGGAAAACCGAAAAACCACTTGCGAAATGCTGCTCGCCAGGTACAAAAGAAAGTCATTTCTCCATCGAATTGTGACTGGCGATGAAAAGTAGATATATTTTGAGAATCCTAAGCGTAAAAGATCATGGGTAACTCCAGGCGAAACATCGACATCGACTGCAAGGCCAAATCGCTATGGACGGAAGACAATGCTCTGTGTTTGGTGGGATCATAAAGGTGTGATCTATTATGAGCTGCTAAAACCTGGCGAAACCGTTAATACTGAACGCTACTGACAACAAATGATCGATTTGAATCAAACTTTGCGTGAAAAACGACCATAATATCAAAAAAGGCAACACAAAGTGATTTTGCTTCATGATAATGCACTATCACACACAGTAAAATTGGTCAAGGAAACGATTGAGGCGTTTAGTTGGGAAATACTTTCGCATGCGGCTTACTCACCAGACTTGGCTCCGTCCGATTACCAATTATTTGCATCGACGGGACACGCACTTGCTGAGCAGCGCGTTACTTCTTACGAAAATGTACGAAAATGGCTCGGTGACTGGTTTGCCTCAAAAGAGCAACAGTTTTTTTGGCGTGGCATCCACAAATTGTCAGACAGGTGGGAAAAATGTATAGGTAGCAATGGGCAATACTTCGAATAAAATATATTTTATCATTTTCATACAATAAACGTGTATTTTCTATACGAAAATTCCAGTTTCATATTTATAGACCTGGTACCTCACTTTGTCTCATTGCTCATCGCATTGAAGTGCTGTGAGCAATTCCCTCCAAATAGAACAAGTCGCGATTTTCATAATCATTAGCAGCGTTCTTAATTTTATTTACAACTTGGTTCGCAGTAATTTCAGTAGTATTGGCGGAATAATTGTGTTTGGTATGCTTCATAATAACACCTACAATGTAGAGAATTGAGCGTAAAAAATTGTAACATCATTATCACAGTATCTCATTATAAAACAGTCGATGACTTCACTGAATATTATAATTTTTCGTTGCACTATTTGTGTGACATCGAGCACTACACTTACGTGATAGCTAGTACATCGCCAAATAATTTTTTCATCACTCACACTGTGCTGAACAAATGTACAATTATCGTACAGTAACATTTTTTTTTGTTTTTGGCTCATTACCAATTCTAACGGCATGTTTCGTAGTGCCTGTGTATCGCGAATGAAAGCTACAGACATACTAAAATCGGGCTGACGGACAAAAGCTATCAGAACGGAAATAGAGATCCGTACATATCGATCACAACAATGTGATATCATGATAATCATCGGATACCAACACTCACATTCCATTCTCTGCTCATTGAGGTTCCTATACGTGCGGCTATTTTCATTCGGCTTAGTTTGTCGTTTCCAGGATATTTAACCTGCGATCGGTTATTTTTAGGTCTATTATTAGTTATTATTTTCTGTCCAGATACCAGGATAATCGAGGGGGGGGGGTCAGAAAGTGAGTCAGGGGGTGAGGAAGGGAGGTTGTTGTGCCAAGCGCGCAGTAAGGCAAAGCCCCCTAGTATATATATTGGGTCTGGGAAAAAGTTCGTGGCGTTTTTTTTAGTAAAAATCAACTGGTTTTCTTATAATGTGAAAATGAATTTATTTAAACCAAATATGCTCCATTATTATCGACAATGTTTCGCCATTTTTCGGGTAGAGCCATGATGCCATCGGTGAAGAACTTCTGTGGTTTCTGGTTGAAAAACTGAATCAAGTGGTTTTCACAGGCTTCTTTTGAAAGCAGATTAATTCCATTGAGAGAGTTCTGCAGAGATCGGAATAAGTGATAACCAGAGGGTGCTATGTCTAGACTATATGGTGGATGCATCAAAACTTCCCAACCAAGCTCTCGCAATTTTTGACGGGTCATGAAAGAAGTGTGTGGTCGGGCGTTGTCATGATGGAAGACAAGACCTTTCCTATTAAGCAATTCGGGCCGTTTTCTTTCAATTGCTTGGTGTAATCTCTCTAGTTGTCCACAGTAGAGTTGAGAATCCGTCGTCTAACCAACTAGAAGTAGCTCATGGTGGACGATTCCCTTCCAGTCCCACCACACACGCAGCATCACCTTTTTCGCCGTCAATCCTGGCTTCGCGAACGCTTGTGACGGCTCATCATCCCTTGTCCACGATCTTTGACGCTTCCGATTGTCGTACGTGATCCATTTTTCATCACTGGTTATGACACGTTTCAGAAATGGCTCGATTTCATTGCGTTTCAGCAGCGCATCGCAGATATTAATTCGGTCTATCATGTTTTTTGCGCTCAACTCATGAGGAACCCATACATCGAGCTTCTTTTTGTAGCCAGCTTTGTGTAAATGGTTCAAAACAGTTTTGTGGTCAATGCCTAGCTCTATACCAATATCGATACTGCTGATATGCTCATCTTGCCGGACTTTTTCAAGAATGTCATCAGCATTTTCAGTGATTGGACGACTAGAGCGTGACTCACCTTTCACATAAAAATTACCAGAACGAAAGCGACTGAACCATTTTCGCGCAGCAGATTTTGATACAGTATCTTCACCATACACAGCACAAATTTTTTCACAAGCCTGCGCAGCGTTCTTCCCTTTGTCGTAATAGCGCAATTTTTCATTACTATTTTCCATTTTCAAACCCAAACAACTTTCCAACCACTGCACCAATTTCGATGTTTATACACTCAAAGTAACGCTCGAAGTGTCACCTTTCCAACGAGCGTTTAGTGGTGTCGCTGTGATCTGTGTTTCCTGACTTATTTGCAATTGATGCCGTCTATCGGAAAAAACGCCACGAACTTTTTCCCAGACCCAATATATTCATAATTGAGGCAGCGGACACAGAGACACAATGCGCATCAGCCCTATTAATCTTAGCCGAATACCTCCAACGGTCAATGTACTGAAAAGTTTACTTTTAAGTAAACCAAATTTCAAAATTTTCATTCGGTACACACAAAAACTATAATATGTACACTGTCGTGGTGCATGGACACCTTTATTATATTATATTATAACTATATTATAGTTATATCACTAACTTTACTGACAGATTACTGATGATCAAACGGAGGCAATATGTGATGAAGAGATATGAATATTGAAAAACCACAAGTCGGTAAAGTGAATAATTTGAAATAATATGATAGGCAGCATAGTATATAATTTTTGTTGTAACATTTCGGGAACACAATCGTTGTATATATTGTAGCGTGCCATGATTTTCTACTTCAGTGTCATTTCCTTTTATGAACCAACAATTGCCGTACTCGCCTGCTTTCCGTCGATCCCTTATTCATTCTCAATAGCAATACCATATTAAAACATTCAGAATCAGCATGTACGCACGGTAGTATAAAAGGCTTCGTAGAGTGTGAGGCGTATCTAGCCGAAGGAGCCAGTTGCAACGTACTGCTGCACATTGCGTGTCAATTGCAAACATTTGGCACTTCGCTTCGTTCCCATTTTTTTTTTTGGAATTTCATAATGTGGCTTGCTAGTTTCGATGGGAAAAAAGTAAGGAATCGGAAAAACGAAAAATGCATCCAATGTATTATTCACTTACCTATCCGCATCAGAGCGACGAAATAAACCTGTTTATATGACTATAGAAAGCAAATTAAATATCTACTAGATGGCGTCACTGTCTGGCGCCATGTGAAAAAAGTAATACAAAATATTGCCCTCTTTTACTCTATATATAAGACTCCGGCTACTGAGACCTTAAATCTGTTTGTATAGAGGTAAAATTGCTTAAATTTCAATAAATTTCATGAAACTGTAATTGAAACGAACTTAATTCCATTTTTTAGCTTGGTTTACCAGTCGCGGAAGAGAGGAATGCTCGAGAACGGTTTGGTTCTGAGTACCTTTGCCAAGAAGTATCTAGACAATTTCGACGAAAGACAACTGAAGCAGTACGACAGACTGATTAATCTGCCGTCAAACGATTGGGACCTCTTCTACTGGGCAGTTGGCGTGAAGCCAACTCCGCCCGAGTTTGATCACGAGATCATGGACCTGCTGAAAACGCACATCAGAAATGAGGATCGTAAAGCAAGAATCGTTCAACCAGAACTTTAAATACTTGGTATCGTACTCCCTAATTAGACAAGTTAATTTTTTTTTGGAGTACATTTCTTTGAGTGTGAATGTAAGTAATTGATGCAACGACGTTATAGACATTGTGAAAAATTACGTCAATTATATTATGAGTCATTCAGCAATGTATATACATTTTTTCAAAGACGATTATTGAATACTATGATAACACTGTTAAAAGATTGCTTCTTATTTCTCTTTTTTAACATAAGACGCAAAAACAGAAACGCATGTGAACGAAAGACACAGGGCTATAGTACACTTGTGATGATAAGCCGATAATCAAAAGAAAACTATAGATCAAACCAGAAAACAAACGAATCAAAGTCTATCTCAACATCCTATATTTGCAAATCTATGGGGATCCGTGAGAAATTCTTTGCTTTGAGTAAAATCTAGAAGCCCGGGGCCTTTTGTGGAAACCGTCGTGCGACCTTTACCGGATGTCGGTCCGTATCCTCCACTCGCCGATGCGCGCGATTTTCCAGCACTGAAATAGCGACTGTTTTTGTTATATAACACCGTTAAGTATGACGAACGAATCGTGGAAACTTCGTTCTTACCTATAATTTCCTCGCTTGCACCTTTTAGCGCCACTTCCCCGAAGACTCCCACCTCTGCGCTTCCTACTTCGACCGCCATAGCCCGAACCCAACGGCGGAGCTGCGCTGTCAATCCACGTGTCGGCGTTATCTTCTTTCTTCTCTTTCTCATCCTCTTCGCATAACAAAACTGGAAACAAGACAAATTACGGATAGCAGTAAGGTTGCTAAATATTACAACACTTAATGTGTTCGGATCTTTATGAAAATAAGCTGAAAATGATTTAAGGTATTCCTTCTACGGAGGAACATATTTTGTAGGCACTTAAGCAGGCCCCCGAAAAATTCCAAATATAGCTCTGTACCCACGTAAAATAATGTTAGGACCTATCATGTACGCAACAATCAACAAGAATCGAAATTTTATCGAGTTCTGTTTAAATTTGCGATTTTATATATTTTTTGGCAATTTGGCTACGAGAAGTACTATATAGTATATTGCGGCGCCTCACAAGGCGCGATGTCTACACAGCCCTGTATCGTGTATCGATGTTTTATCTATAGCCACTCAATACATTTACTGGTCATAATATGACAGATAATCATGTTGTGTCACATATAAATATTGCGGGTGTCCCATTTTAATCTTACACTTGATTTATCTCGAAAAATACTGCTCCGATCAAGTATTGAGTATAGTGAAACTTTTAAGGTTCAAAGGGGAACGTTAAAAAAAAATGTTTCCGGTCCATAATAAAAAATCGGAATGTTAAGATAGCCGACATGTTTTTTCAAATGGAAACATTATTTTTTTCACCAAAAAATGTATCAGGTCATCCCTAAAAACTTTAGTAAGAAATTTTTTTTTAAAAAGTTTTTAATTTTTAAGTCAGAACACTATTTTTGACTATTTTAGCGCTATCCAGGGTGTCCCACGAGGAGGTAAGTTCTTTAACATCTGAAGTGTAAGTGTACGTTTGTGTGTACGGATTATATGTATGTGTGTGAGCGTGTGAAACACTCATAAGGATTAGGTCTCTGTGGCCTAGTGTGGTAGGGGCGGGAGACAAGGTGGACTTCAAAACTGTTACCAAATTCGGGTTCCCAAACCTTCAACTTTTCGAAAAAATCATTTTGTGTCTCGAAGCGAACTTGAAACTCCAAAGTCTTTTCCTTGAACGAAATTTTAAAAAGTTACATCTTTCCAAAATTTCAACAGTGACAAATTCAACAGAAAAAAATCCAAACAGCGACAAGCCGTTTTAATATTATTTAAATAAATACTGACGAAATCGTTGATGTACTCCTTATTTTAGAGAGATGTAGAGGCAATTATTATATATAGTACAGACGCAGATATCCTCATCGTCGTCACCTATCATGGCAGACAATCCGAACCCTCGAACGGAGAGCGAGGGCAAGTTGGATAATCCGCCATCGTCGACGTCGCCAAAATGTCATCAATGATTTCGATGGCCCGCATGAGGCTCGAAACATGGGTATTTTAGTCATGATAGCTATTGATTCTTATTTGAGCGTTCGAGTCATCTCGGAACGACCGGAGTTTTCCATATCCACAGTACACCGAGTATGAAGAGGTGTGAAACTTCACCCGTACCGGCTACAATTCCACCAAGCACGCCTAATCTCGATTCGTTGCGAAGGATTGTGCTTTTTCGGTGGGCATTGAGACGAATCGATCGATTCAGAGACTTCTTTAGGTTCGTTACGTTCAGTGACGAATCCACATTCAACAACCGATTTTAGGTCAATCGATGGAACTAACGAGTATTGGTCTGATCAGAATCCACATTGGGTGAGACAGATCGATTACCAGCATCGGTGGAGCTTGAATATTTGGTGTGGCATTATTAAAGGGCAAATAATAGGTACCTACTTCATCGAGGGAAGTGTGACCGCTGTCCGTTACCTTGATTTTCTGCAAAATGAATTGCTAATTTTGCTAGAAGATCCATTGAACTCTAAGGTCACCTGATATTACCGCTTCTGATTTTTTCTTGTGGAGCTACCTTAAAGACGCCATCTACCGTCAAGCTCCAACAACAAAAGAGACTATGAGGGAGCGGACAAGAGCTGCCTGCCGTGCAATCCCGAGAGATGTTCTTTTAAGAACAGTTGATGGTTTTCAGAGAAGAGTTCAGGCATGTTTAAACATGATTGGTAGAATATTTCAACACCTTTAGGAAGGGTTCTGAGTACACTCACAAGGAGGGTTTGAAGTTTAAAAATATCTCGGAAGTGACGAGCCGCAGAAATCTAATCCTTATGGGTGTACGACACGCATAGACGCGTGCGCGTGCGTACACACACACACGCACACCGGCACGCTTACACTTGGGATATTAAAGACTTTACCTCCTCGTGATACATCCTGGATATCGTTAAAGCAATAAAAAATGGTGTTCTAACTTAAAAATTATGGACTTCAAAAAAATGTTCCTACAAAAGTTGTTAGCTTTGACCAGCTTTTTTTGTTGACCAACTTGTAAAAGTTGTTAGCTTTGGTAAAAAAAAGTCATATTACGATTTTCAAATACATTTCAGCTATCTTAACGTCGTCATTTTGAATTTTGAACAAAAAATTTTTTTATCGACCACCTTTGAACCCTAGAAGTTTCACTATACTCAATAATTGACCAGAGCAGCATTTTTCGAGATAAATCAGGAGCAAGCTTAGAATGGGGCACCCGGTACATATAGTGTCCTATTTTTTTTTTAATATCCTCAAATATATCGAAAACTAATAATTTGATAGAAAAAAGCGTATAAGCATAGATTATACCAAGTGTATGCATAAGTTTTTTCCGGTTTTTTGGTAAAAAAAAAACACGTAATTTTCAAGGGAAATTAATTTTTGTTTTATTCAAAATATTGGCCATCGGCTTCTACACATTTCGCCCATCTTTCAGGTAACTTATGAATACCATGCCAGAAAAACTGCTTATCTTTTGCGGCAAACCATTCGTCGAGCCATTTTCCAACTTCCTCGAAATTGCTGAAGTGCTGCTCTGGGAGCGCGTGCCCCATTGATGCGAAGAGGTGATAGTCAGATGGCGCCAGGTCTGGCGAATACGGCGGGTGCGGAAGGATGTCCCATCCAAGCGATTTCAAGGTGTCTTTCACTGCTTTTGCTGTGTGAGACGGCGCATTGTCGTGTAACAAAATCACTTTGCCATGTCTTCTGGCCCATTCCGGTCGTCTTTTGATTAATGCGTGGTTTAAATGAATAATTTGTTGGCGATAGCGTTGTGTATTAACGGTTTCGCCGGGCTTCAAGAGTTCATGATACACAATACCGCTCTGGTCCCACCAGACACAGAGCATGGTCTTCTTGCCGAAGCGATTTGGCCTTGGTGTTGAAGGACCGGCTTCGCCAGGTGAAAGCCACGATTTTTTCCGCTTCGGGTTTTCAAAATAAATCCATTTTTCGTCACCCGTCACAATTCGATGCAAAAATGATTTCCTTTCGTGGCGTTGAAGCAGCACTTCACAAGTGACTTTGTGATTTTCTATTTGACGTTCATTCAAATCGTGTGGGACCCATTTACCGAGTTTATTGATGCAATTGCTCGTCTTCGCATTTTTGTGGTCTACCAGAGCGCTCACTGTCTTTCACATTGAAATCACCACTTTTAAATTGTCGAAACCATGTCTCACATGTTCTAATCGATGGAGCGTGTTCACCATATGTTTCTACCAGCAAACGTTGACTTTCAGCAGCCTTTTCTTTTGATTAAATAAGAAAAGCAATGCGTGCCGCAAATGTTTTTTTTTCAGGCACAAAACTCGACATGATCACTGAACGATAAAACAAAGACGCTAGTTTTTGGCGGAATCAACTTGTGTGTGTTTGTACGTTAATGTCAGACGAACAAAATGACGTATGTGTCAAATTAATACGCTGCGTACTTTTCGCTGGCGCCATCTCTTAGTTAAACCGGAAAAATACTTATGCATACACCTGGTACATACACGATACGATCTTTTAACTTTAGGCCAACGATATTTATATCAAGGAATACGGTAGCGTCTCGAGACAAGTACATTTACACAGTACTTTACCAACGCCGAAGGTCAGACGCGACAACCTCTTATACCCGAACTAACTTCTTTTCGGTATTCCTCAAAATCATTTTTTTACTTTTAAACAAAGTTGCATTAAAATTATGGTTTTAAAGACGTATATATGTTTTTTTATCTGTCGATTGCGTCCAAAATGATGTCTGTTAGAATACGCACATAGAAAATATTGTTGTTTTTAGTTTTACAACGAGCCAAGACATCAGTCAGTGGTCGTCGTCGTCGTCATCGTCGCACACTCAGTGGGCACCGCTATGTTGTTAGCGGCCCACTTGCTAGCAGCCGTAAGAGAGACGAAAGATGTAATTTAGGGAAATAGAAAATGAAAAAGAGTTATAAGTCGTATATGTTATACATAGCGTTCCTTGTTCTTTGTCTCCGTTTTGTGCGGTTGTACGGTCTTTTACTTGTTGCGCGATGGGACTAAAACATTTACATTTTGTATATGTGTGCATACTGGTCAAGAAAGACCCAGCTGCAGCTATTTAGGCGAGAGTAGAGCGAAAGAGAAGAAGAGAGACAGATCATCGCAACCCTACTCGTTATGAGTCTGTTCTGCTTTTATAATTCTTGTTATAACAATTGTCCAAGAGAAACATTCAGTTAAATAGGCAAAGTTGACGATATACAAACGCTATACCGATTCGGATTCAACATGAATATAGTATTTACAAAATATTCGTGATTAATAACAATGTGATGATAAGTCCAAAAATCCATTGTCTAAAACCGAATAGGCAACTTCTGCAAAAAGCAGACAAATCCCACAAAAAACACCATGGGTGTATAAAAATCTGAGACAAGTACATTTACGTATGTATTTACCTACTATATTCTTACAAAAAGTGGGGAAATAAATAAATAACATGCAGAGCGTGCATTACCAAATACATTTACACTCTTAACGTAATGTTGTTAATTTTCAAACATGCAATGATTATGTAGGTTAGGTGCCGAAATTCAAACATACCAACATATTCCATTAAAAACTAAGGAAAATAAAAAAATTTGAAATATAAAAAAAATAATTTTCAAAGTACTTGGCGAGGTTGTTTTTTTTTTACTCAGTATATAATGAATATCCCTGTGTCCACGTTTCGCTATATGCTATATTTTTATACATAAATACTTTGTAAAAAGACGAACTCGCCAAGTACTTTTTAAATTATTTTTTTATATTCCAAATTTTTCAGTTTTTCTTAATTTTTATATGGAATATGTTGGTTTGGTTCAATTTTGGCACCTAACCTAAATAATCATTGCATGATTGAAAATGAACATTACATTAGAAAAATTCATATACTTGATACTACGTACTCTGCACGTTATTTATTTATTTCACAGCTTTTTGTAAGAATAGGTACAAATGCTAACGTAAATGTACTTGTCTCAGATGTTTATACACCCATAGTGTTTTTTGTGGGATATATACGAGGTCTGTTAAAAAAGTATCGCGAATTTTGAATTTCCGCGGGCTACGTATATTCGTTTTTCGATTTTTTTGTGGCGTTGGGTTGGTACTCATGTCCCTCACTTATGCTGACAAAGTCGGCCATTTTGAATGTTTAGTTAATTGTTGACAGCTATTTTGGTTGGACGTGTTTTGGCTTGTCTTCGATTTTTGCCTATTCCAAAAAATGGATCAAAGAATCTGTATCAAATTTTGTGTGAAAAACAAAATTAAGTGCGCGGACGCATTCCGAATGTTGACTGTGGCATATGGCGAAGCTACCTTGGACCAAAGCAACGTTTATCAGTGGTACAAAATGTTCTCAGAGGGCCGAGAAGATGCGAACAACGAAAAGCGTGCCGGACGCCCGAGCACATCAACAACAGACGAAAACATTGATGAAGTGAAGAAAATAATATTGGCCAATCGTCGAATCACCGTTAGAGAAGTTGCTGAGGACCTAAACATATCGATTGGCTCGTGCTATTCGATTTTTACCAATGATTTGGGCATGAGACGGGTCGCCGCGAAATTCGTGCCAAAATTGCTCAATTTCGAACAAAAACATTGTCGCGTTAACATTGCTAAGGAGCTGTTGGACTCGGTCCGCGACGACCCAAATTTGCTCCAGAGGGTCATAACTGGTAACGAATCATGGGTTTATGGTTATGACGTGGAAACCAAAGCTCAATCATCGCAATGGAAGTTGCCGCATGAGCCAATACCGAAAAAAGCGCGCCAAGTTCGATCGAATGTGAAGGTTTTGCTCACAGTTTTCTTCGATTGCAGAGGCGTGATGCATCATGAGTTCTTGCCACAAGGTCGTACAGTCAATAAGGAATATTACCTGCAAGTTATGCGCAATTTTCGCGAAGCAATCCGCCAGAAACGCCCGGATTTGTGGAAGAACAAAAATTGGCTTTTGCACCATGATAACGCCCCTGCTCACACATCCTTGCTTGTGCGCGAATTTTTGGCAAAAAAAAAACACTCTAATGATGCCGCAGCCACCGTATTCCCCAAATCTGGCCCCCTGTGACTTTTTCCTGTTCCCAAAACTGAAGAGGCCCATGAAAGGACGACGCTACGCCATGATTGAAGCGATAAAGACGGCATCGCAGGAGGAGCTGAACAAGATCACAAAAAATGATTTTTTTAAGTGCTTCGAGGATTGGGAAAAAAGTTGGCATAAATGTATTATATCCGAGGGGAATTACTTTGAAGAAGACAAAATAGATATTAATAAATAAATAAATACTTTTTGAAAAAACACAAAATTCGCGATACTTTTTGAACAGACCTCGTATATACGTGGTGTAACCGGTGTCAATAGCGAACAGCTGATGTGAACCGTAAGTGCGTAGCCTGCAGCGTTGCCAAACGTAACTCCCTCCATATCGCGCATGCGAAAATTCGTCTCCAAGCCACATTATACCAAGTTCTAACGTAAATATCTTGTTTAACCACTCGGCAACTCTACATTTCTATCGGCGCTATGGAATCTATGGAGTGTTTCGAATGCATAGGGCAGTTGATATCAAACATCTCTCGCTGTTTGGTTTACGAATTATTAGATTGAAATGTAGGCAACCGACTTTCTCTATAAAGTCACGTATTAATAATCCTATTTTCAAAGTCTTAGTTCTTCTCTACAAGCTCGGTGAATTGGCTCAATATTTTTCTGGTATAATGGTATATGTTCTAACTTCATTATACAGAAGAATGAGATAAACCTACCGTCTTCGAGTTCGTGCAAGGAATACCTTAAGATCATTACATAAAAAAATTTAGTAATTAAGAATTTTTTAAATCGATACCTAAAAAGTTACAGAATTTAAAAAACTGCAGTTTTTTAAGTCAGGTTTCAACGTCGCAACGTCAGGTTTCACGAGCAAGATTTGTCGGATTTCATATGAAACCGTTTTATAACGTACCGACTCGTTCAGCAGCAAACTTCTGCGTAATATCAAGGAGAGCTTTTCCGTATTTCTCAAAGTTGGCTTTGGTTACATGCGGAATTTTGAGCATCGCCTTTTCCGAATCGGGTAACTGTTGACTCATCGCTCGGATAGCGATCATATTCATGATGGATGATGCAGAGACGTCGAGCGCACCGGCGATACCCTTCACGGTCGCCATCAATTCACTGTAACATCTGTCTTGCAAGTCCTTGAGGACCTTGTCCACGGGTTGCGCATCGGTCGAGACTGATGCGATGGCGGTTGAGACAGTCGATAATCGCATTGGAAAGAGTATCTAATAATGGAACAATGAGTACATGAGATAATGCACAATATTTACCAGAGCTGGACATTACTGGAAGCACACGATACTTCACTGTCACTTGAAGTACCGTACTTGCAGTACAAGTTGTACTTCAAGCACAAGCATTTTTTCGATTATGGAAGTACACCGCTCTTTAAGTATTTTGGACTTGATTAAATACAAAGGACAAAGTTCTACTCTGAGACTCGAAAAATATGTGTGTGCATCATTACAAAAAGTTCTATGGGTCATTAGATTTCTTCACAGTCGCATAGATTACCGTGTTTCAAAATTAAAATTTTTAATTTTCACTTTTGGAAACTGTATCTTTTAACAAAAAATGAAGCTTCAAAGAATGTTGGCGCAGTCTTAAGGCGGATCGATCAATACTGTCTGGTGGAATGAAGAAAGAAATTTAATACATTTCTATCCAATTTTTAGAAAACCATGGAAAACTTTTAATGTCGCTAAAGGAATGAAGATTGTCCATCACGTAAGAAAAATATAGGGGTAATACACAACATACAAGTCAGAAAGCGTAGCACTAGTAATGTAAAAGCTAAATAAAAATGTAAATGTTTATACTATATCCTGCGAGGGCGTGTAGCGTTCATTCTATCATTGACATGGGCCCAGCATCGTGCACACCATATCTCTATGTTCTGAGAAACTTAGAATAGTCAGGGCTTGAGAAGAGGCTGGATTATTGTACACAGCGGCGGCCAGATGTTTTTATTATATAGATACTAGCTGATTTACGCAGCGTTGCCCGAGTGCCACTTCATACGGGGAATAACAGCTAAATCGGTGTTTAAAAAAGTTGAAAAAAACCACATTACTTTCAGTGGGGGATAAAGATTGTTTTCGTTGGGGATGGTTTTATGGGGTAAGATATATAGAGTGAGTGAGTTTCTATTTTGTTTGTGAAGTTTTGTTTAAATCGGTTAAGGCAGAAAAACTAACTATTTTTAGGGGATAAAGGCGCGATTTTAAGGGGTGAGCTATATTTATACAGTGACCTTCCATTAGAACTTATCAAAATTTGTGTAAAGTTTGGTTGAAATCAATCAAAGGGTGTGGATTTTTATACTAAATCTTTTTTTAGCGGTTTAAGTCGGTGGATATGTATACAGTACGACCTTTGTCGTACCCGTCTTAGACCCGCTATAATATTTGTGTAAGGTTTGGTTGAAATCAGTTGATTCGCGTGAATATTTTTGAAGAATCTTTTTTTAGGGGGTGAAGAGGGTGGGGTTTAGGGGTGAGATATATCCAGTAACCTTCCTTAGGCTCTTAACAATATTTGTGCTTGGTTTGGTTGTAATCGGTGAAGGCGTGTGGATTTTATTAAGAATTTTTTTAAGGGATGAAGGGGGTGGTTTGCAGGGGTGAGATATATCCAGTGACCTTCCTTAGGCTCTTAACAATATTTGTGCTTGGTTTGGTTGTAATCGGTGAAGGCGTGTGGATTTTATTAAGAATTTTTTTTAGGGGATGAAGAGGGTGGTTTTCAGCGGTGAGATATATACAGTCGCCTTCCTTTGGTCTTCAACAATACAGGGTGCGCCATCTCAATCTGGTCGATGGAAGTATTGAATAACTCTGACAGATTTTAACCGACCAGCGTCATACAACACGTTTCGTATAGGTTATTTCAGTACAATTTCAACCATGTATCGCTATACGCCGAAAGAACGCGCCGAAATAGTTTCGCTTTACATTGAAAATAATCGTTCAGTTGGGTCAACTCAGCGTGCGTATCGTAAAAAATATCGCGGACGTTCTGCGCCCAAAGGCGACACTATCCGTCATTTAGCTTCAAATTTCATGGAGCACGGGTCTGTAGCGAATCTCTAACATCAAGCTCGACCGCGTCCAGGTCGTTCAAATGAAAATATCGAAGCTGTTCGACAGAGTGTTGCAGAAGATCCAAATGTCTCATACCGCCGCCGGTCTCAGCAATTAAACATCAATGGAACCACTTTGAGAAGGATTTTAAAGCAAGATCTTCACATGTTTCCGTACAAAGTGCAGTTGACGCAAAGATTATTGGAAACTGACAAGCCGCGACGCTTGGCTTACGCTAATAACGTTAGTCGAATGAAGGAAGCTGAGCCGGATTTTTGGGAGCGAATTCTGATGACCGACGAGGCTCATTTCACCCTCTCTGGCGCTGTCAACAAACAAAACTGTCGCATGTGGGGCACCGATAATCCTCATATTATTCACGAAACTCCATTGCACGATGAGAAAGTGACAGTTTGGGCCGGTGTTTGCTCAAAAACCACCATTGGACCATTTTTCTTCAGAGCTGGTGAAACTGTCAATGGGGATCGATATCGGTGGATGTTGGCACACTTTGTTTTACCACAAATGCGTGAAAAAGGTCTTAAGGAATTTTGGTTCCAACAAGATGGTGCGACATGTCACACTGCGCGCTCAACAATGGACTATTTGCGTCGGAAGTTCCCAGGACGTGTGATATGAAAGAAAGGTGATATTGACTGGCCACCAAGATCGCCGGATTTGACTGCACCGGACTTCTTCTTGTGGGGATTTTTGAAAAGTAAAGTCTATGCCAACAAGCCGAAGACCATAGAGGAGCTAAAAAACAACATTCGAGCCGAAATCGCAGCGATATCGCCCGAGACGCTGGCAAATACAATGGAAAATGCCGAAAAAAGAGCTCATTTTTGTCTCAGTAATAAAGGCGGACATTTGATCGATGTGGTTTTTGGAAACTAATTAAAATAAATTGTAATGAATCAAATTTAATAAAAAAATACGACTTTGTGAAATCTGTTGAAAATTCTCTAAGTTATTCAATACTTCTATCGACCAGATTGAGATGGCGCACCCTGTATTAGTTTAAAGTTTGGCTGAAATAGGTCAACGCGTGTAGCTTTGTATAGCTGGACAGACGGACAGACAGACAGACAGACAGACAGACAAACATTCATTTTTAAAGGGTGTCCCAACAGGAGCGCCGGATTTCATTTGAAAGAAAAAACACATTTATTTTTTAATTAAGCAAACATTTTTATTTCAATATAAAAAAAAATAGTTCCGATTAACCGTGAAATACAAGATCAGGCAAATGGCCACCACGAAACCTCTGGCACAGGGTTATTCTTTTGTTGAAATTTTGAATAACGTTTTCGCATAAATGTGGCTGTATTTCACCAATAACGCGCCGTATTTCCTCTTTAAGATGTTCAACTGTTTCAGGCTTATTCGCATACACCTTTTCCTTCACATAGCCCCAAAGAAAAAAGTCCATCGGTGTTAGATCGCACGATCTTGGTGGCCAATGTTGATCGCCAAATCGAGAATTGACACGGCCTGGAAACTTAGTCTGCAGTAACACCATTGTTTCACGTGCTGTGTGGCAGGTCGCACCGTGTTGTTGGGAAAACATGTCCTCCACATCAATTACATCCAATTGGGGCCACAAAAACTCCGTTAACATTTCGCGATACCGCACTCCATTAACAGTTAGCGCATTTCCAGCCGCATTTTCAAAGAAATACGGCCCAATTACTCCGCCAGCCCAAAATGCACGCCAAACAGTTACTCGCGGTAGATGCATTGGTTGTTTGAGTATCACACGAGGATTTTCAGCACCCCAAATCCGACAGTTTTGTTTATTTACGTATCCGTCGAGTTGAAAATGTGCCTCATCTGGAAAAATAATTTTCTTCGAAAAATCCGCATTAATTTGATGATGTTCCAACACCCAATCAGCAAATTCACGGCACTGCGAATGGTCCCTTGGCTTGATTTCTTGCACCAATTGAACCTTGTACGCGTGCAAATGCAGATCTTTTACCAAAATTCGTTGCATAGTGCTACTGGAAATGTTTAATTGTTGATCACGATGCCGAATGGAAGTTTCTGGATTCTCGGCCACAGATTCCGTTACTGTGGCTATATTTTCGAGTGACCGACAAGGACGACGACGAACAATGATCTTCTGATCCATCAGCGTAAATTCGGTCTCAAATTTTGTAATTAAACGCCTCACTGTCGATTCATTTGGCGCATTATTGCGACCAAAAACTTGACGTAATTGGCGAACTGTTTTCGCAAAACTTTCACCATTTTTGTAATGTGTTTTTACAATAATTAAACGTTGTTGGTTTGAATACTTCTCCATATTCTTAAATCGCGTGGTCTGTACGTGACAAATGTCCAAAAAAAATCACCGTACAACTCGTATTAACAAAATGGCGGCAAATTTAAATCCGGCGCTCTTGCTGGGACACCCTGTATATATAAGATAAATCATTCGGAAAATTGTACATATCTCATCACACAATAGTAATATTTTTTACGTTACAACGCATTTTGAAAAAGAGCATTTTATGCAAACGTTTATTGAACCCACACCGACCTTTATAAGAGTACTTGTAACTGTATTGTACTCTGAAATTTACAGAATCTCTGGTGCATGGTCACTCGATCTATTAGACTAAAATTCGATACGGATATTCAAAAACTCATTCCGAACACATTTTCTTACCAGATGTGTGAATAAGGTGTCGAAAAATTGCCTGCAGTTGAAATTGAGTAATTAAATAAAATTGTTTTTCGTGAGACTAACAGATAAAAAAAAATCTTTATGGACACAATATTACAAAACTGGTATGAATATTTGTACACCACTGTTCGATTTGAGCCCTTTGGCAGTTTTGGGTTTGATCGACCAAGTGTGCCAGAGACGCAAGTGTGCCTACAGAGTTTTTTTATTTTGTATTTCAAACCGGTATTTGAATATATTTCAGTAAATAATAGACTTACAAAATTTTCAAGGTGAATCAAATTAAAGATACAGTATAATTTTTGCGAAACTTGTTCTGGTGATTCGAATTGTTGAATTTTCACTATCCTGTCCCATTAAGGTAAACAGTGAAGTATATGGCTCACGCCCATTTGACAGTGGCTTGACGCTTACGCCTTTTTAGCATTAGATCATCGATATTTCATTTATGTAATGAGGTTCACATACCTTGGTGCCCTTCGATCTCATGAACTCATTCGCTTTCTGTCCAATCTTGATATACCCGCAGGCAATCTCATTATTGATGTACATGTCCTCCTGAAGATACTCGTCGATCACTAATTTGTGAAGCAACCGTTCGATGTCCACTTTCGCCCATGATCGTCCTCGACCGTAAATCGGACTATTCGTGAGACCCGCGTCGCGTATCTTCTGTAGATTACTACCCTTGTAAATGTCGGTGAGGTACAGCACAGTGAGGTTGCACGAGCGCGACTGATTTATAATTCGCACGGATTGCAATATGGATTTTACGTCTTCGGTTACGTCGATCATCGTGAAGTCCTCCTACAAATATTTTACGATAATTTATAGGATTAAAAACGATGCAAGATAGTTATTTGTTACATGAAAACTGAAATAAAAAATTTAAACTATCGATTAAAAAGATTGTACTATCAACAAATTGTAATGTTTGGAACACAGAAATGTTTTTCAAAGCTTTAAAGCTGTGATATTGTGGATAAAAGTTATTTTTGAGGTTAGTTTTGTCTAAATTACGAGTTTTTTTATGATTGTTTAAAAAATTTCAGTTTTCATAGAATATTCGTTATATTTATTTTTTTCATATGTTGCTCTCTCAGAGGAAGCTTTGACCGGACAAAGTGGATTAGAAACTCCGGATAGATGTGCGATACGTGTTAAGAACTTGAAGAATTCAGACAGTGTATTTCAAGAACGACGAGCTCTTTACCCAAGTCTCGATAATGTGCCTTTGTTTTTCGTGTCGATGATTGAAATTTGCACAAAGTAGTTGCTAATATCTGCTACCCTTCGATTATGATCCTTTTGCTTTTGTATAGAGAAAGCTTTGTATTCGTAAAAAAAAACCTTTAAGTTATTAAAATATTATGTACATTTGATAAATTCACTGTATTCTTTAGGCTCTTTAGGTTGGGGTAACAACCCCAAATATCCCCAACCACTAATTTCTAGACAAATCAGAACATTTTTTGGAGCGACACTAAAAATTCCCGAATTAAAGTTACTATGCCGATAAACATCGTGTTGGGGTTTGGCCACGTTTTCGAAAAAAACTTCGTGCTGTAAGTCGCAAGTTTTCAGCTATCGAACTAAATAGTTATTCATAATTGTATTTACGTTCTAGGATATTTGGTATTAAATTGGATCGAAATCGATAAAGAGGCTCAGGTTTTGTAGAATTTTGAAATTTTCGAAAAATTGACGTTTTAACCCGCGTAAACTTTGACCAGTGAACCTAATTTTTTTTACCGAAATTACCAAATATTTAGCGGTGCTAAATGACCGATTGGGTGAAGATCGTAAGAAGGGTTCAGATTAGTTAGACAAAACGATTTAAAACTAGTTACGCATTAAGTTCTCGTTATTGGCTACAATTTTCATTAATACATTTAAAAACAATGCAATTTTGGAGCACTTAGAATTTGTTACTTTTTTTATTAATCAATTTTCATTCAACCTCGATTTCTACAATTTTTTTAAAACAAGGGTGAAAAAACGAACCATGTCCATTGCTTGCCCATTATTTTCTATTTTTTACGCAGCTTCTTCTATGAAAATGTCAAGATTGGTCAATTCCTCATAAGCTTGGCTTATGACAAATAAAAGATAATGCAAAAGCAATGTGCGATGTTCTATTTAGCATCCTTTTCTAATGATTCTGGAGACAATTGAAAGAACAAAAATTATTAACCTCTGTGTAATGGATCAATAAAAGGTTTAACAATTTGTTTTCGTTCGGAAATGTTCAACACTCTTGAAAATTCTTAGATACGATTTTGTATTAACTGCGGTAAGTCATATCGCTTCCATATCATTAAGAAAAAGTGAAACATACACACTGCTTTTACTTATAATGAGCACTTCCACCTACATTTACCACTTTCACAAAACAACCTCTATGAGGAAGTATGTCGATCGATTTTGGCCTCATAGAAGGAACCTTTCTGAAGGGTGGAAAATAACGAAGAAGCATTGTGTGCGGTTTTACTTTGCAGCCTTGTTTAAATAATATAAAAATTGACCTAATAGAAAAATGACCTTCTTACAGATTACTAAGTATTATTAATATACGCCTATACCACAAACTTGACGTCATGTGTTTCAAAGTATGTTATGAGTGGCGTGAATAAAATTATTTGAACTTGGGCGCACATACTTGGGACTAACTTTTGCCTGCGATTGTCGCGGAGGTACTATCGAACATATTGCAACAAATGTAAACCGATAAAATGTTAGTCTCCGTTGATTTAAATTAATTTCACCACAATGAAAGAGTAGTATTTGACCTATCAGCATATCAAATTTCAGTCCAATAGTTCAATTTATTCTCAATTCATAGACAATTGATTTTTTCGCCCATGACGCACACACACCAGGTATTTTTCGGTGAGTATGATTTTTACATTATTCAGCGTATTCTAAGTACGCTGATATTAAAATCGTGGAAAATAATGTTTTTCACGACAACGCATCCTCTATGAGAAAGCAAAATTATTTAAAAAATTTTGTAAATTTAAAAACAATTTACCTTGCACCGACAATTGTCACAAGCCGAAACCTTGTTATCCAAGCACTTTTCTCTGTTAAAAATTTCGCCAAAATAGTTGAGCTGCTGAGCGCGACGACAGTCAGTCTGATTTTCGGCAAAGGATACCATTTTCACCAAATTATCGAGGTGAGTTTTGATAACGTCACGATTCGCATTCTTATCAAGCTCGATCATCTTCCTAAGTCTCCAGACGTCGGCGTAATTGTAAAAGAGAATACACTCTGCGTTTTCGCCGTCACGGCCAGCGCGACCGCTTTCCTGGTAGTATCCTTCGATGGATTTTGGAAGGGACGCATGTATCACAAAACGCACGTTCGGCTTATCGATACCCATGCCGAAAGCTATCGTCGCACATACCACTTTTACCTGTGTCCAAAGTCGAACAATTACATTTTTATAAAGAAAACTATATAGAGTTATATACATTTTTAGATGTTTTTAAATTTTAATTCACTTCTTCGGAGATCCACCTTCCTTGAACGGCGCTTCGCTGATTATCCGTGAGGCCAGCATGATACGCCAATGCTTTTAGACCGTTAGATCGCATCTGAACGGCGTAATCGTCACAATCTTTGCGCGACAAGCAGTAAACTATACCACACTCGTTTTTCCACTTTGACTTTATCATGGCAATCGTTTCATCCGAACAGTTCTTTCCTTTTTTCGCAATAACGCCATATCGGAGGTTCGGTCGGTTAAAACTGCTCATGAACCTGTGAATTTGGTAAGCAAAGTGTTCAATTTGCCGAACGATTCTTAACGAGATTTTGCTCAAAAAAAATTTGATTTCTAAGGTAATTCATGTCGTCTATCTCTCTCAGATCGTCGTACGTGCGAGGCAGATAACAGAATTTTCCCATGGCACATTTCTCGACGAGTGATCTCTCGGATAAAAGACGAGAGCGGTGAGCTGTAGAATTGTGAGATTCCTAAATTATCCGAAAGATCATTTGCCGCAAAAAAATTTGCATTACAGTGTTTTTGTTACCGACCGATGTCTTGACCGTCACAATAAGGAAAGCCTCCAGTCCGTATAGAAAAAGTCTGGACAATGTCGAAGCGACTTCTGATCGGTTCCGTCATTTTGGTTACCGACCTGTGTATAAGACCGTGCGCACAGCTGACCACACTTCGTGTGTTTTCCGATTCGACGACACCATATCGCACGGTGCAGCACGGGTGCATCCCTGCGATATGGTGCTTGTTTTAACGCAATTTGTATCTTAAAATCTCCACCAGATTGCACTCAGAACGTATTGGACGAAAGTTTCGATTATTACGCTGTTTAAGTTAGGACAGTCAGGATTCTAAGAAAAAGTTCCAAAGTGGTAAGTAAGTTTAAGTATTTGATAAATCTTACAACAAATGCTATCTTCGATGTGTTTGCTAAAAAATACTCCATTATAACGAATATAGTAGAAGTACAACTCGAATTGTTGGTACCCGTGGCGGCACAAGACGCTTAGATTCAACAATTCCCTGTGTCCAAACAGGCAGCACAGTGCCGTAGTTCGAACACTCAATGCTGGACAGTGTCGCACTGTGCCCGGCTGTGTTCTTATTGCAAAGCACCCTTCGTGTGCATGGCAGTGAACACTGCCAGTTTCCGAACCCAAAATGGCGGCCAAGCGTATGATGTCCAAACTCTTTCTATAGGGGCTCTAAGGGGAGGCGCCTTTGACGGAATTCAGATCAAATGAAACCATTGGAGTTATATCTCTTTCGCACTCATCAATATTTCGCCTCACCTTCAGGGATTACATAGGTTTGGAAATTTCAAAAAATGAATTAGAATTTAATCCTAAAACTGGAGAAATCGACGGTGCATCTTTCGCCAGCACATCGGCGAAAAAACTTAGAAGCCATCAAGAGAAACATGTGCCGGAGGACGCTACTCTTCAATATGCGATTATAGACTATTTTTTAGTATTTTCAACACTTGTTAGTTTTGTGAAGTACTCGAACATTATAAATGAAAATGGAGAGGAAAAAGTTTGTGATGGTAAAGTTGAATTCAAACAATGCACAAAATTAGGTCTTGGTTTTAAAATTATGATGGAGTGTGAAAAGTGTCAGCCTAGATATATTTCATCGTGTCAAAAAATTGGTAAAGCGTATGAAATAAATCGCAGATTCATTTTTGTTATGCGAGTATTAGGCATATGTCTTGCCGGATGTAAAGAATGTTGTGACTTAATGGATATAAGTAGTTCTTTCTTGAATCGATCAACGTACGACTTTTACATCAGTAAAATACATGAATGCATGAAGACGGTTGCCGAGAAACTGTTTTCCTCAGCTGCAAGAGAAGAAAAAGACCTAACGTGCGATGAAAACGGTGTTGAACATATGACAGATGTTACTGTATCAGGCGATGGCACTTGGAAAAAGCGCGGTTATTCATCATACGGTGTGGCCACTTTGATTGGCTATTATTCTGGAAAAGTTTTGGATGTATTTGTGAAAACCTCATATTGTAAATTGTGTAAGACTTACAAGGAGATGCCGCCTACTCGTCATCATGGATTTCGCTCAAATTTATAGCATATGTAGGGCTTGGCTAGAAATGAAAGTACCCGAAGTGGGAACTCCAGATGGCCAAGCGTTTAGAAAATACATTTTTTGACGCGGATCTGGCACCGTAAAAGCCATTTATGTTATTATATTTGCCAAGCATCGGTTGGCGTAGTGGTAAGAGTTCGGACTCGTAATGCGATGGTCGCAGGTTTGACTCCCCGTGCGGATACTTTTTTCCTAGCTCTTTCCCAATTTTTATAATATTCATGTCGCAATTAAGCGAAGTGATAAATAATTTATTTTATTTATTTATTTATACATAAAAGGCATAGATATAGGACGTCCTTTTTTGATAAGCGCATATCATGAAAAATTTGGAGTTGCGAACTTTCTAGACTTATTCAAACAGGAATACTCGTTTTACAATAAGATTTATTTTACAATCGATCCTTCATCATCAACTATTTGCGTCAATATTCGATGACATGTTACGTTACGCGTGGTTTGCTGCTAAACTTTGCGATGAGAGAGAATGTTTTATGAATGTAAATCAAGTTTGTTTTTCTATGGAGACGTTGAAATAACATTGTAATTGTAAAAATGCAGCGTTTACAATGTGTGCTAGATGCAGAAATAATTACTGTTTGCCCTGTTTCTACGATGAATATCACCCCCACTTTTTTTCCTTATCTATGCCTTTTGCGTATAAATAAATAAATAAAATAAATTATTTATCACTTCGCTTAATTGCGATATGAATATTATAAAAATTGGGAAAGATCTAGAAAAAAAAGTCTCCGCACGGGGAGTCGAACCTGCGACCATCGCATTACGAGTCCGAGCTCTTACCACTACGCCAACAGCGACTTGGCAAACATACTAACATAAATGGCTTTTACGGTGCCAGAGCCGCGTAAAAAAATTTATTTTCTAAACGTTTGGCCATCTGGAGTTCCCAATTTGGGTACTTTCATTTCTAGCCAAGCCCTACATATGCTATAAATTTGAGCGAAATCCGTGATGACGAGCAGGCGGCCTTTCCTTGTTAGAAGAAACAACTAGATTCGGCAGAATTTGAAGAGCGGCAAGAGGAGCATTTAGAAAAAAACGAATACAGTGCCAATCACCAAGGATCAGCTGGTAATGTGGTAGTTTCATCAATCATTACAATGTATCAACGTTCATTTGAAAAATATGGCCTGAGATACGTCAATTACGTTAGAGACGGAGACTCCAGAGTTATTAATTCCAAACCTTATGGTGAAAATGTTCAAATAAAGAAAAAAAAATGCATAGGACACGTCCAAAAGAGGATGGGCACTCGTTTACGCAGTTTAGTAAAAAAAACTGTTGATGAAAAAAAAAATCAAATGTAAAACGGTTAGTAAAAAAACTCTATCCGGCAAAGGCAAGCTTACGGGTAAATTAATTGATAAATTAACAGTTTATTACGGACTGGCTTTAAGACGAAATTGTGATTCAGTTAAAAACATGAAGGACGCTATATGGGCAACGTACTTCCACTATAGCTCTACGGACCAAAACCCACAATACGAAAAATGCCTAAGCGGCCCTGACTCATGGTGCGTTTGGCAGCGTGCTTCAACTATGAATGCCTTATGATCATTCAAACACGATTTTGCTCCATTGGCAAGTGATGTTTTGTCAGCTATCAAGCCTATTTATGAGGACCTTAGCAAATATGTGCTTCTAGAGCGGTGTGTTGGTGGCTTTACGCAAAATAATAATGAGAGTTTAAACCAGTTAATTTGGAAAATCACTCCAAAAATACTTCCTGCTGGTTTCAAAATAGTTGAAATTGCTGCATCAGTTGCAGCTTGTACTTTCAACGAAGATATTTCAGCTGTGTTACTGTTTTTGTACGGGATGGACATCAAACTTGGCCGAAATAGCCACGAGTACGCGCGAAAAGAGGATGAACATCGTATACTGATAGCTGAGAAAAAAGCTAAGACTTGTACTCGAGACGCAGGAATTCGTCTCAGGCAGAAACAAAAGTATGCCCTGGACATCGCAGCTGCAGCAGGATCTTTACTTTATTTAATTTCGTCGTTTTATTTCTACTCAAAACTTTAATCGCGTTTTTCTCGAAACACTATTGTTGAAGGGAGGGGGTAAGGGTTTTAGCGTGAAAAAAAAAAACACTTTTTGCGATTTTTTTTTAGAAATATGGATTGAGCAAATTTATTGAAACCTTTAGTACATTATTAAGTATGATTTCAACAACACTCAGTAATTTTTTTATGCGAAAAAATCGACAAACAAGCCGGTGACGTACCTTTTCCAAGAACGTCTTCGGAAATAGACGATTTGCGGTGTGCACTGTATCTCAGCTGAAAATTATCTGAAATAACAAACCATTAAAATTTAGTCAAAGTATCATTAAATCCTCCCCCCAACGTTCTCTGATTATTATTTCTTTTATTTTAAAATTTTTAGTCGTCATTTAAAGTGAAAACTGCTATTTTTTACGAAAAATTCTGCTATTTTCTAAGTGGAAAACCCCCTTAATGTAAAAAAAAACATCTAAAACTTAACGTTGGGGGGAGGTGTTTTATATGTAGAAAGTGTGTACCGAGTTTGAAATGAATCGGTAATGTAGTTTTTAAATAGCAGTGCACATGGACATTTAAAAAGTGGTTTTGAGAAAAACGCGTTTAAAGTTTTAAAAGCTAAAAAAATATTTTTTTTTTAACTTACACTGAATTATCGCTTCCAGCTCTATAGAGTAGACTCCCTGCAGCAACTTCGATGTCTTCAGCCTCTTTTTTCTCAAGTCTTTGCCTTATTTTGGCTTCTTTGCTCTGCTGCTGAGCTTGTATCTCGGCCCTGTTGATGCGACAGCTGTCCTCCGATCTTGCGTATTCGTGAGCGCTCGGCCCAACGCTGACGTTCATATCTGACAGAAAGGTGAGAAAAGCACCAGTACCTTCGTTGAAAGTGCATGCAGCTACGTAAGATGCAAGTTCAACGATTTGTTTGCTGTCAGATAATTTTTTCGGTGCAATCCTCCAAATTACTGGGTTCAAACTTTCGTTGGCATTTTGGGTAAAACCTCCAAGACACCTTTCCAGAAGTTCGTCCTTACTCAGATCTTCGTAAATCCGTTTGATCGCTTGTATGACATCTTCTGGAAGTGGAGTGTAATTATGTTAAAAATTTTCCACTCCTGTTGTGGCCAGAACTTTTTGATACGGACACCACGAGTTCTCGCCGCTCGGGCACTTATCGTGTTGAGTGTTATCGTCTGTAGACTGCTGGTGGTAGTACGTTGCCCAGATGGCATTTTTCATTTTCTCTACCGAATTACAATTATACCTTATTACTGCTCCGTAGTATCGACTCAAATTATCGATGACTTTTCCGGTGAGTTTTCCTTTGCCGCCGGGTACTTTACTGTGCCTCGTTCTACCTGCATTTTTTCCTGTTTTCACAAGTTTATCTTCAACAGTGTTTCTTACCAGATCACGTAGACGTCTTCCCATTCTCTTATTCACGTGACCTACACATTCTTTTTTATTTATAGTGAAATTTTCACCGTAAGGTTTCGCTTGCACTAAATTGCCGTAAGTTTTGCTGTCGCCGTCCCCGATATAGTTGCTGATCTTTGCTCCATACTTTTCCTCTGAGCGGCGGAACATTTCGATTACTGCGCACACTTCCATGTTACCTGATGGTCCGGTGTGATTAGTTTGACATTCAGCATTATCAACGTGTTCTTCGTGCCACTCTTCAAATTCAGCAGTATTCAACTCTTTTCCCCATAATTTGCAAAGCTGACAATGCAAACTACTTACGAAAATATCAATAACTTTTCCAGTCCAATAACCAATCAATGAAGTGACGCCAAACAAGGAGCTGAAGCCTTGCTTCTGCCACGTGCCATCGCCAGAAACGGTCAAAGTATCAGACTCCGCATTTGCACTTGTTTTCTGTTTTTCTTCGTCTGCAGCGGAAAGGAGAAATTTTTCAGCAATCGTTTTGACGTAGGAGCAAATCGATGCCATAGTATCCAAATAAGACGGTTTGGATAAAAAATTACTTGCAATGTCCATTAGACCGCAAAACTTATTGCAGCCTGCTAAACCCAAACCTAATATTCGCATTACGAAAGCAAATCGAGTGTTGATTTCGTAGCGATGACCAGTTTTCTCACTCGACGGTATATAGCGTGGATCACAATTGGCACATTTTATCTGGATTTGAAAGCCAAGACCTTCTTTTGTGCAACTTTTGAACTCAACTGAACCATCACACTGAGCACATTTAACCAAACTTGAAATTATTGAGAAAACAAGCAAAAAATCGATGATTCTATATTGTTTTTCAACGTCTTCTGGCACGCTCGCACTGGTATTCAACTTAATTTTTTTCGATGATGCACTCTTCGTATTAGCTTCATCCTTATTTTGTTTCTTTGGAATAGGCCTTTTTTCGTTCCGCACAAATAAGTTCTTGTACCTCTTCGGTCATCTCTCGAAACTTTAAATACTCTCGGCATTTTTTAACAGAAAATATCTTGACAAAATTATAAAATCACTGAGAATAAGCGCACGATCGAGCGTACAACAACTAACTGACGCTCGTCTCTCTTTTACAGTGTATAATATACACATATAAAATATGTATTTACGACTTTAGTTACCTGTCTTTACTAAATAGAAATTTTTCGAAACAGAACAATAGGCCAGAACGATCCCCAAGTGAATAAACTGTATACCTGCTCGCCAGCTGCGCGCTGTCTTACCGAGAGGAGACTAAGTAGTCAATAACTTCAAGAGTTTTGCTCTGATCGACTTCAAATTTTGAGACTATATTCTTGAAATGTTTAACTATAAGAAAAGACAAATCGATTTTTCAAAAGTGCAAACCCTTACCCCCCCCCCCCCCCCCTTGAAGTCGGTGGACAAGTTTTCGCACGAACTAATGCACCGATCTTATTGAAATTTTGCACACTTCTTCAAAATAGCATTGACTAGTGATTGAACGAAGGATTTTTTTTTATTACAACTAATTTCAAAGACTATACGTAGTGTAAATTGTAACAAAAAATGTATTGATTTACATACAACTCTGCCAAAAATTCAAATTTCAATTTTTTTTTAAATCCTTCGTTCAATCACAAGCTATACTTATCTACTAACAGAAAATATTTTGTTTTTAATTACAGATAAAGCTATCACGAGTTATCGTGACCACCGCGAGGACACTTTTTTTTATGGGTCTCCGGAAACCAGGTTGCACCGGCTGAATTTCCGACACTTTTGGATGAAAATTAAAAAAAATACTGTTGAAATGTTACTCTTCGATGTACTTAATATTTTTAATAAAATAATTTATATATAATGTTAAAAAAAAATCCAGAAAACATGCTTTTTTTTTTGGCTTTGAAACCCATGTAACTTAATACGATGTGCTATATACCGTCGTTCTCTCTCAGATTGCTATGCATGTGAGAGAGATAGCAGAATTTTCCCATAACGAATTTTTCCGCCACGAATGATCATTCGGATAAAAAATGAGGACGATCAACTGTAGAATTTTAAGACGCAATTCACTGTTCTCCTCTTTTATTTAAAAGATAAATCGTAACAGAGAAATTTGCATTATAGTTTTTGTTACCGACCGAGGAGTAGCACATCACATTGAGGCGAGGCGAAACATACTCAGTCGGTAACAAAAACTGTAGCCCATAGATTTTATATACCGTAGACATGTCGAGAAAAAATCGAATTTTAGACAATAGCCTGTTGTGCGGTGCATTGCGTAAAAGTTTGCTTTTTTCCGAAATATCAATAGTCTGAATGGCATAGCCTGGAAAATTAGCAGCTATCTCTCTCGCACTCATGTGTCACGTGGTGCATGTTTCGCATCACTTTAAGCGGTAGCGAAACCTCCATATTTACACAGATGTGCTGCTTCTCTTTTACTCCGCCGTCAGCGCCATATTAGTTCTATCTCTTTCGCGCTCATGAGTGGAGTATGGAGGTTTTATCTCGCCTTAGGGGGATGCGATTACGAGCGCAGAATAGTTTAAATTGAAAAATAAATAAATAAAATATTACAGATTAATTATCCGCAGTTACCAGTAATGGAAAAATCACTTAAAATGATTTAGGGCACAAAATTATAAAACGCCGCTTGTTACCGAACAGCCAGCACAAAAACAAAAACGCATTCTGACTGCGACTTAGAAACGAAGAAAAAAAACTAAACTGTGCATGAAAACTATTGTTGATAATTTCGAAAAATAAATTGACGAGACATGGTCGATAGCACAGCTTTGTGAAGGGGAGGTGAAACACCTATGAGTGCGAAAGAGTTATAAGGAAATTGGGAATTAACACAAGGGAAAGATGGCTGCTTCAACCCAGTTTATCGAAAGTTTACAATCCTCAAAAATAACCAATATTACAGTACTAATAAATATTTGTGAGGGAGTCTTTTTAGAATGTGAACAATAGCTTCAACAATGCAGCATATAACATTTTCCAAAAAATTATAGATTATGACTGTGGTTATAATAACTGGGATGATGTAGTTAAAATGTATCCACCAGATGTCATGGTGACTTTTGTGACTTTCCAACAGCACTCATGCCAGAGTGAAATAGAAGCAGCACATCTATGTAAGTATCGAAGTTTCGCCCCACCTGAATTACGCGAGGCGCTGGTAGTAATTCATACAGCTTTAAATCATCGAGCGAGGGCATAGAAAGCGCCAAATGGTCAATAATGGAATAAGAATCGTGGATTTCGGATTTCGTCGAAAATACGATCGTAATGCACGATTAAATATAGAAAATAAAATTGTTCGATTAGTAAGAATTGCGATCTGGTTCCACTCGCCGTGTCAAATTTGTTTTTGTTTAGCACAGTAAATTATCAAAAATCGGAGGCGACTCGTCGTTGACCATGACACATATTTCACCAACTGACAGAATGATTTTATTATAAATTTCACTGATATGTACCACTGTTTAACGGACAAGCGCCCCATTCGTATCCCTTCACTGCACCGTTAAAAATATTTCTGAAGTTATTTCGATGAAAAACGAAGACAAAATCCGAAAATCACGATTGGAGAGGTCAACTCGTAGTCGCGGCCATATTGCCGTATTTGATACGTAAGTCGTAGTTCCAGTTTCTGACGTCAGATTCGCTACTCATGATTGTCGGTAAAAGCAGAGAAGCAACAGTGACGGCGTAAATAAAAGTGGTCCCCCAAAATACAATTTTTATTTCTACCAGCTACAGTATGAAATTAAATCTACATTAGTATCAGCAACAAGTCCAATCAACGGACTGTTACCAGAAATCTGATCCGGAAATGAAGTTATTTATCAGACGGTATTATTTTATTTTCAAATGTTCAATTTTTGTATATTCCATCACCGATTTTTCTCATAAATTTATATTATATATATATATATATATATATATACAGTAGTATATATACATTGTAAACGTTATTAAAATCAAAGGAAAACTTTTTCATAAATGCATTTTGTGTATATTTTGTATCTGTAGCGACTGACTAAATATGAAAATAATTATGTACGTCCCAACAAGTATTTTTCTCACTTTTTGTACGATAGCATTGTATTTGGTATATTTTATGTAGATATATTTTTTTACATTTGACTTTAATTTTGTGAAGCTACAATATCATACGCAATCAATTTTTTTTTCCAATTATTCATTAATCAATTTTTTTTTAAATTTCTTATTATTTATATTATTTAAAATAGATCAAATGAGCACTGCTGATTATAATTTTTTAAGTAATAATAAATATGTTACAATAAATCATTTTTTTTGCACTAGCAGCAACCTTCCGCTCGCCATTTATTATATGGTCGTAGGAACTCCTCTCTCCTCTGGGGATGTTGCTCCTCTATCGCTCTCGTTCCTCTTTGTACGACTCAGCTATTGCGTGTTGAACAGAAACATCGTTGTAGGATGGCTTGGTTACCCATAGCTACAGGTATATACAATACTACAACGAGGTGAGCTGGCAACGTCTCGCGATGCGGCATACAATGTGCTAGAGAGAGAAAGAAGCGTCGCGCGAGGTTGCCGCGAATGAAGAGTGCAGCGATTTTGGTTCTTACGAATCTGGATCCGATCTGAGTTTGAGTATTAGAATATATCATGAGACCGCTTCCCCCTGGGCGCTACGCTTTTTTGTCATTTTCTTAGTTTTGGATAATTGTAGGAATCGCAGAAAAATTATAATAATAAACATAACTAGAATTATAATACAAAGGGCATTTATCAACCATAGTAATTCTAGGAAAGCGACCGTGTGCGTTTAAGATTTTTTATATAGATATAGCGTCTATGTCCGGTCAGGTTCGTAAGAACCAAAATCGCTACGCTCTTCATTCGTGGCAACCTCGCGCGAGGCTTCTTTCTCTCTCTTGCACATTGTATGTAACATCGCGAGACGTTGCCAGCTCACCTCGTTGTAGTGTATACCTATAGCTATGGGTAACCAAACAATTCTTCAACGATGTTTTCAATCAGCCGAATCGTACAAAGAGGAATGAGAAGTGAGAGAGGAGCATTCACGTCATGATGATCCCTAACCTCAAACGCATTGTTACAACCAACAGTGATGCGTCAATATATTTACCGCGAAAGTTAAAAAAATGATAACATACACGCATAATAAATCGCGAGCGGAACAAGTGCATTGTTGGTAGTGTAGTTAAAAAATTATAATAATTAATAAAATTAATTATAAAAAAATATAAAAAAATAATTTTATCTATTTTAAATAATGAATAATTTAAACAAAATTTAAATAAATATTTACAAACAATAATTAGCGAGACTAAATATGCAAACAGTTATCATATTCATGAAGGTGCATAAAAACAATTTAGCAAAAAGGTGTAAAATCCACCCCCCAAAAACACTAATACAGTGTTGTAATACAGTTAAGACAAGTACATTTGCGTATGATACTCGTATTGTATCGTCAAAGAAATCTTCACAAAAATAATGTTGGATGTTGACTATCCTTTTACGAAAGTATACGAAATAAAAAATATATCTACATGAAATACGTTAAGTAGAATGTTCATCCTACAAAAAGTTGGAAAAGAAACTTGTCGTGACGTACAATTGGCATATTTGTTCTCATTTTCAGTCAGTCGCGACAGGTATAAAATGTAGACAAACTATTTTTATGAAGAATTTTTTCGATTGCATCGTAATGCGATATGCAATAAATTTATTATAGATTTATGAAGAAAATCCATGATAGAATATAAAAAAACTGAAAATTTGCGAACAACATAATACCGTTCAATAAAAACAAATGTTATTTGCCGTTCAGTTTTTCATGCTGAACCGGTTACTTCCAAATTAGTAATAAAAGCATCGTTTTAAGCCAACGCTTGGGAGTAATCAGAGCAACCGGGGCCCACAATATTATATACTCCGGCACTGTAATGTCTACATCCTGCCATACCGACAAGTATACTTTTTTGTTACTGGGCGAGCTGCTTTCCATAATGGCCGCAAGCGACGCTAACTTCGAAATTAATTTATGTTTGCTTTGTCCACGAGAGGCGTTACCCTCGATTCGGAGTTGATCACGTGTGCTCGATGACCTTCAAGATGATGTGGTACAACTCGGTCCGTAACTAAAACTGTAATGGTTCTCTCCGTCAAGATTGATATTTCGGATAAAAGACGGAAACCGTAATTGAATAATTGTGAGACACAGTTCACCGTTCTCCTCTTTTATTCAAAAGATCAAACGTGGCGGAGCAATTTGCATTACAGTATTTGTAATTCCACATCACTTTAAAGCGATGCAGCACACTAGTCCCCGCACCGATCCCTATCACAGTCAGTATTAGAACTGTTTACTTATTTTTTCAAGGGTGCAGGATGTTTCTGGACAAAAGTAAGTTAGGTTAATGTAGGTAGCGAATGGACGGAGAGATACCTAATTTGCTTTTATCCAGAAACTACCTGTAGCCTTTAAAAAAGTAGGTAAATAGTTTTTGATACCGACCCCAGTCTGTATTACTGTTCTACCAACTTTTGTCGGTATCAATAAATGTATATCAAAAACGAAAATAATCGTGTTTCTGATTATTCAGAAAGTCAACATGGCCGCTCAAAATGCAACGGTATCTGATTTGTAAGATATAGATGTTTTTGAAACCCACATACGTCAAACCAGACCAGGTGTCAATTCTTTGAGGTTCTATGAACATTTAAATATCGTTAAAAACCCAACCACACAAGAGAAATCCGTGTAGAGCGTAAACTACGTTCACGTAGTCTGTCTCTGTCCTCGTTACCGAAATCTCTTGCCGCAAGTAGCCAGATTACGTGAACGCAGTATACACTTCACGTGAATTTCTTTTGTGTGATCGTATTTTTGACGATATTGAAATGTTCCGAGAACCTCGAAGAATCGACATCCGTCCGGTATGACGGATGTAAGTTCCACAAACGTTTATAACCTACTGAACAGATGCTGTTGACATTTCAAGCGGCCATATTGGTACTTTGAAGGGTTATTAACATACGATTATATTAATTTTTTGCACGTTTTCAATCGAAATTCGACCGGACATCAAAGCGTTTTTCATCATATTACAGTTCTACATAATTTGAAGCATATCCGCAGCACATCAACAATGGTTAGTGTTTACTACGAATTCGTCTATTTTTATTGACCAAAGACGGTATAAAAATCTATTCGAGAATCTTCTTAAAGACAAAAAAGACGCCGTTGCTACAAAAAAACTGTAATAAATGACTTTTGCAGTCTGTGAATATTTCGCGAAAGGTAAAGTATTAGTGGATCCAGGATTTAATTCCGCGTCCGACGATGGTTTGCTTCTACCCAAAATACCAACAAATTGTGAATAGAACTAATTCGAAAAATGTAACTATCTCTTTCGGATAGTCGACACAGGACCTTTGACTGACAAAATATAGCATCCCGACTACAACTTACAAATGTTCCAGAATTTAATGTTATACCAAGCTTTGAGCTCTTACATCCTAAATGGGAGCTTACCTTATAGAAATTTGTTCCATGTTTGAAAATGTTAAGGTTCATTTTTTCAGTATATAAAATAGTTTTACATCGCAACGTATGAACGTACCACTTAGGCTGCGACATGCTAAGCTGATGTAAAATATCGGTCCTAACTCTCGGCGTCGCTGTCGCCGTGAGGGCGATAGTCGGAACACGTGGATAGTTGTCTCTCAGAGATTTAAGTTTTTTGTAATCCGGTCGAAAATCGTGGCCCCACTGACTGACGCAGTGTGCTTCGTCGATTACGAATCTCGCCAACAGACCTCTTTCGTAAAGTCTCGTCATCACATTGACAAACTTTTGCGAAGCCGATATCTTTTCGGGTGTAACATAGAGCAGCCTCAAGCCCGGACTTTCCTTCGACAGTTCCCGATATATCGCGTCGGACTGTTTGTCCGTTATTGAACCTGACATATGAGCCGCTGGTATCTAGAATATAAAAATGCTGTATCGACAAATGATTACATAAATAACTTTTTTCGTTTTCAAAACTGAAACTTTGAAAACTAAAATTGTTCGATGTTTAAATTTATATATATATATATATATAACTTGATGTATATATATATAAATCAAGGTCGTATACTCATAATTGTCTGTTTGTTTCAACGTCGTAAATTAAAAAATTTTTTTTCGTTTTCAAAACTTGAAACATTTAAAACTAAAGTTGTTTGATGTTCAAAGTTTTATATAATATATATATAAGTCCAAAGTTTTTAAAAGTTTGAACACCATACAACTTTAGTTTTAATGTTTCAAATTTTGAAAACGAAAAAAAAATTCAACAATTTAAGAAGTTGAAACAAACAGACAACTATGAACATTTAAATGTACCTTTTTTTTGATAATAATAAATATTTTCAAGATTATATACGAATTTGATTTAATCATGAAAAGTAGAAAAAAGTAGAAAATTGGACTCACATCAAGGGACGTAAGTTTCTGAACTTGATCGAGAATGAGACTCTTCAGAGGGGATATAACGATCGTGATACCCTGAGTTATGAGAGCTGGCAGTTGGTAACAAAGTGATTTTCCTCCTCCAGTCGGCATCAGTACAAAACAGTCAAAACCCAAGAGAGCGGCGTTGATTGCTTGCAGCTGATTTGGTCGGAACGAGTAGAGGCCGAAAATTTGTCGAAAGATCTAAAAATAACATAAAATCGTCGATTCAATTGAATTAAAGAAATAACCTGTATAATGTAACAGGACGTTGTAATTAAAAAAATTATCGTTAGGCAACTTACATTAAAAACTACGATTTATGTTTTTTATTGCCTAGATTTTTTTTGTTTTTGTTTGAAATTTGCTACAAAATTTAAGAATCGATTGAAAATTTAAATTTTCTCCAATATTTATTATTAAATAAAAAATTGGTCAAATTTCACAATTACTTTTAAGAAAAATACAATATTTGATTAAATTATTAATTACTTTGGCCGACAGTTGGAATTTATAGATAATATTCTATATATCCCAAAATCTTAACTGCAATATTCCGATAATGACAACAAAAAAATTGTCATTACGATTTAGAAAGGATCAACTTTATTTTAGTGATGCTGTACAGTACCTTTAGCATCTCCTTGGAGTGTTCGTACTCAGTTCCATCAAATTCGCCGCTGACACCGTCGTTCTTGTAATTCCCAGTAAAATTACCGATTTCAAAAGATTGCTGGACTCCCTTCAAAATAACTACTTGCGAGTTTTTCTTTTGACTATCTTTCTTCAGTATTGCTTCGTAGCAGATACTTGTGAGTTCCGGAAACTGCATCATTTCTTGAGTGAGCATGGGCTCTACCTTTTGTGACACTGCAGTCAAATCCGTGGAGATGAAGCTTTCGCCAAACATGGTCCAGGATTTTAGTGAATTTGTTGTATTTGTATTAGGAGGTTTTGATGACTTAGGGGGCAGTCGATAGAACTCGTTACCTTCGAGGTCCGCGAACTCAGAACTATTCACCGGAGGTGAGATCGGCGTAATTTTCTCGACAGCCGGTGCAACTTTTACTTCCACAGAAGGTTTCTGCGGCTGATTCCTTTCCCAAATCTCACCGATCTTTTTCGTCATCTCCGTGGAAATAGTGGCCTTCACAGGCCGCTTCAACTGGAAAGTACCGCGCTTATGTTGTACAGGAAATTTCAACTCACTCAAATCTTTGCTCTGGTCAAGCTTTTCCGTACTCTTGACTTCTCGCGAAAGCTGGCCGTTATCTCGAAATATTTGGTATTCTCCTAGCGTAGCTTGGCAACTGCCTCGAAAAAATGGACTTTTTCCCCAAGAATTTTGGACATTTGCTCGCTGCTTAAACGCATTTTCTTGAGAGAATGACTTTTGCTGGTACCAACTTGTCTGGTTGGCCGAACTCGTCGACGGGATTTCTCCAGCGTCTTCATTTAAGTTCCGGCAAAATTCGTCGAGATTCCGGGCTGTGGCGTTACGCGATTGTTCCACTTTTTTTTCAAGCTCGGAAGGCAACGGAACGTCGTCGTCGTCCACCTCATCAGGATACTCCGATTCTGTGGACGTGTTCAAGTTCTTAGCTTCCATTGACTTTGAGAATCTCTTCTCCGTCAGGCGTATTTTCGCCTGTACGTGCTTGTGCAACATCTTCAACTGGCTGAAAGCTACAGAATCGAATCGCGGAAAATTTTCTAAGATAGGCACGGGTATTTTGTCTAAAGCGTTGAAAAATTTTTCGAGAATTTCTATTTGAAGATCTTTGAGACTGTGGCAGTGTTCGGTTAGCTCGTTTTTCTTTACCTGAAAAAAAATCATCCTTTGAAGCGAATGTTTTATTTCTTCATGAGATAAAAAATTGTTCTGATATAATTTTTGAAAAACATGTTTGTTTTTTTATGCTGCATTAAATGCCCATGTAGTTCATTTCAACAACGCAAGGCCTCATTTTCCTCAAGATTGCGAAGCTTTTTTTAATTCAAAATTTTATAAAATTAGGATTTCTTATTCGATTTTTATGGAATTTTACTATAGCCGCTCTTTCACAGTTGTACAAAAATTTTCACTCGACCGGTCGTAATCGGGAGAGCTCTGAGCAACGCTGGAGACAGAAACGCCATGTTTTGACTCTCATCGGCGATGCTCGGAGTAGTCCTGAGTTGTCTTGACTCCATCCAAACAGTGAGAAATTAACAAATCAAAGACACTTGATTCTTTACTTTATTTCTTCATGAGATAAAAAATTGTTCTGATATAATTTTTGAAAAACATGTTTGTTTTTTTATGCTGCATTAAATGCCCATGTAGTTCATTTCAACAACGCAAGGCCTCATTTTCCTCAAGATTGCGAAGCTTTTTTTAATTCAAAATTTTATAAAATTAGGATTTCTTATTCGATTTTTATGGAATTTTACTATAGCCGCTCTTTCACAGTTGTACAAAAATTTTCACTCGACCGGTCGTAATCGGGAGAGCTCTGAGCAACGCTGGAGACAGAAACGCCATGTTTTGACTCTCATCGGCGATGCTCGGAGTAGTCCTGAGTTGTCTTGACTCCATCCAAACAGTGAGAAATTAACAAATCAAAGACACTTGATTCTTCGTAAAATAAAAAAAAATGACATCGTCATAAAACAAAAAAAAATCTTAGTATCGATTTCGCCGACAATGTATCGATGTATTCTAGCCAAATTTAAAAGCAAACATCCTTCAACATTGCTTCTCTCCTGTATAATGTTTTGACTCGATTTTCGAAATGTTTCAGAAATTAGGGCAATCACAGATATTACCTTTTTGTTTGTACTCCAAGTGATCTCAATATACGCTATCGATTTTAGCAAAAATCATTGTGAACAAACAGAAATTATTGCTCTACCAGTGAAGTTAATGTATAATTGATATAAAAAGAAATAGTGAAGAAATAGTGAAGAAAGTATTGAATTCAACGTTATTTTAATGAAACCATAATTTCCACAATAAGGAAGCAAGTGAAAAATGTAATGTGTAATCTCTATTAGCATTCTTTTTACCGCAGCTTCATTGAAATAGTTGTACACTTACGGGCATTGATAACATTAAAGGTTTTGACTTTATCAACTGAATCCACGGAGTCAATTGACTATCTATCCCCAATGACTTGAGATTGAGTTTAACATCAGGTCCTTCCCACTTTTTCGTAAGACATCTTTCCGAATTGGGAGGTTTCACGGGAAAAACGTCACCCTCAGAGTTCAACGAAATGATACTACTATGCGAGGAAACGAGTTTCCGCTTAATTGGCATAATTTTAAGATTTCCTCTTATCCTCTGAAAGGAAACCTCGGCGCAGTCGCTGATTTTCATTGGACTCTCTGTCGCGTATGTTTTCGCTTTTGCTTCCATTTCCAGCATAGGAGATGTGCAGTTACTGGATTTACTGTCCATAGGCTTTATGTCCTTAGATAAACCGTTCACTGCTGCCTTGGTGGCCTCAGAAGAGCTCCTCATTGCTGAATCTGATGTTAAAGATTCATTGTTGAAGTCTGTCTCATCTTCGCTCTCTGACGAACTATGAAAATTTCTGGATACTTGTTGTTTAGGCCAAATGTGTTTTCCTCCATTATTCTTGTTGCAAACCGTGACTGTTTCTCTCGTAGAATCATAGCCAGTCGGTGCAGCGTTACTGGTCTCTGCTTTTATTGGGTTTTTCTCCATAAGATCACAAAAGGAGTCCTCTGAACTCTGTTATCAAAAATAAATTCAATAAATATGAAATGTTGCTCTAACGACTTTTGAAAACATCGGAACATTTGAACTGTTGACACATTCAATGCCAAGAAAAACAATATTCCAAACATGGTTACTACATTTAAAATGATGTAACACACCTTCAGAAACTGTAATTGGTAAGAAAAGGTGTGATCATCAGAGCTGGTTAATACTTTAGTCGAAAGCAAATTCAGTTTCACTTTATCTATATATTCTGCAGTGGAACGGAATTTACTTTTGCCTAAAATTCAATTAATTTCTGTTGACGTTTACAGTTTCTGAAATTGGGTCACATCATCTTAAGCACTGATTATTGGTCATCGAAAAATCAAGAAACTTCATAATTTTTTAGTTGATAGAACTAATATTTCGTTTCTATCTTTTTTTAACTAAAAAAACATTAATAAACACGACTATTAGAAATGTATTTTCTTCTAATATCTTTAAAAACTGAGTTAATCACTGTTGAATTACCTGGCAAGCAAAATAGTTTACAACACCTTTTCAGTTATGGTTATTAATAACATGAATAATAATAAGTTTAGTTAATTTGTAAGAAAAATGTACAAACTGTTTATTTTTTGTTAAAATGTCAAACTGTAAAAATTTCTCGCCAAAAGTGCTAGTAACAAAGTGTTGATTATATTTTGGATACCAGCACTTAATAATTGTATTGAAGATGTGATCATGCACCTCTCATCGAGGCTGAGAAATACAAAAAGAGATGAAAAATATGCATGATGACAAGCGTATAAGATGTTTTGTTAAATGATTTAATCATTGAAAGATTGATTTATTTATTTTTAATTAAATACTAATTTATACTTTGCATGAATTTGATAATTTGTTTTTATCCATTTTATTTATTTATTAAATACAAGAATTTTTTTATCAATGTATATGCAAAATAATACATATTATGACATTTTTTTCAAAACTGAATTTTTATTGCTAATTGACATATCTCAAACTCTGTTGATCCAATCAACTTAAAAATTTCACTAGATATGAAGTAATTGATCCTTTATTGCATGAATGATGGATGTTGCTGATACAGAAAACAATACATTTTTATTGTTTCTCCATTCAGCACAATTTTTTTTTATTGTGAAAAATAGTTTTTCAATTTATTGCATATTAATTGCATTACGAAAAACTTATTAATAAATAAAATAATAAATAGTCAAATTAATAGACATGTTTTAATGAAACAGTAAATGCAGTTTCAAATTGCATCAGAAAAATTATTATTGTACGATACCAGAAAAACCATGCCTCTGCAATTTAAGTATAAAGTACAAAATTGAAAGCACTGATATAAGCAACTGATATAATAGAAACTCCCTTGGTAGCTTTAAACTCTGGCAAGGCGGTGTTTGACAGTTGGATGTCATTATTACAATCTGCTAACATGTCAAATGAGCGAAGCGTGTCTGCAATATTTCCTAGTGAAGCTTCACGGCTGGAACTAGAGCAAAAAAAACTCAAATAAGAAAATTCAAAATGAATGAAAAGGAAAATCTCGTTGCGTTTTAATTAATAAAACAGAGAAAAAGGTAAAAATAGCGACAATGTAGTGCATCGTAAGAGAGAAATTCTAACCTGGCCAAGTCATCAGGGGACAATTTTATCTTGCCCCGATTCGGTGTATTCGTATTTAGCATACTGCCTAGTTATGGTGTAGTTATAATTATGTTTAGAGAAATGTGAATAGTAAAGAACAACGCGTACAAGGTACGCGTAATCCCTGATATTAATAAATTCGCACACAAATATCCGCATGAAAATCTCGAGCGATTTTTTATTTACTTCTAAGTTGTTGTCCAGGATTCGCTGGCAGCAGTATTGTCCCAATAATGTTAACAAACACGTAAATACAAGGGGCAATCGGCAAGTATATTTAACATCGTGAAGTCGATTATGCTCAAACACTGCGAAATTCTATGTACATAGCTTCACATGGAAGCACAGGCATTATGGCAGCACTTGGCAGACTTTTTTGGGGTGATCGGTTAGTGATCACCCCAGCCACCGCGACCGCTGCCTGTATCGGTGTCTACTAATCCACCGCCACATGGTTAGCTCCGCCCTCTTACCATGCGACGAGCAGTGTGCGCTTGGGATGATGGTGTCTCTCTCACACTAAGCCGCTTCCATTAGTGGAGTGATGTTGCGTTCTGGCTCACACACACGCGCCCGTGCATACTTAAGTTCACAGTTTTTCTCGCTCGTCTTCATGTAAATCGTTAAATATTCCCGGGAGATAATATTTATTAACTGGAGGCGATGTGGTGTATCTACACCTATCTTGAATCCAATAATATTTAACGATTCGAATGCATTCATAATACCGTACATTAACCAAGGACATTGTAAATCCCGTCAGTAAACGGCACAAATGATCGAAAATGATGCTTTTCAGTAATACATAGACTTTATTCCTTTTGCACCAGTAATATATGTATGTTAAAATTTCTCTCTGTCTTTTTCTCTCTGTGTGTGTGTGTGTGTGTGTGTGTGTGTGTGTGTGTGTGTGTGTGTGTGTGTGTGTGTGTGTTTGCAAATTTTATAATAAAATGTATTTTTTATTAAAAACGTTAGTTTTATTATTATCCTTTAATTATTAATAATAGAAATCTTTATAAAAGTAACATAATATCCATCTATTTATGCACTTCCTTCACTTCCTTTTCATGCTTACATTTTCACAACAATCACAAAATTGGCTGCCTGCATCACTTAACAATTGTTATAATGGTAGCACAATATGTAATTAAACACTTCAGCAACAGTTGGACGTTCGTTAATCAGCATGACGATACTAATATTAGGCCAAAACCGATTGAAACTTTTTGCGTCCTCAGTCAAAATTAATGATGTTTAATTATTTTATGAGCATTGTGAGTGTCCTTTAAATATAAAATTGAAAAGTTGAATGTCAATTCAGCTAAAAACATCAATGAAACGATAAAAATATTCAAATACATCTTAGGCTGTATTTGATAAGAGGCGGGAACGGCCATTTTCTTGTAAGGTTTCATGGCCGAAACCGGAGATCCGCCCGACACAGCTCTTCTACACGCCAAAGCCCGATGGTAGCGATCTAGTATAGTATATGTAGAATATGATCTATATGACCAACACGTACTCTTACACTAGGGAGAGGGAATGGCGCTGTCGGCGCGGCCAGGTTAGCTGGCGAGCGGTAGAGTCAGTTACGATACGCCCTTTGTAGAGGATTCATCAATGTATACACTCTGTGACAACCCGCCTTATATTCGTGCTATATAATAAAGATCTTTATACCTACAAATACAAAAGTGGTGTCAGAAGTGGGATCACATATGTCGTAAGTAGTCGAGACAGTACTCCAAGGAACCCTAAAATCAAACATGAACCAACCGACAATGGAGGTCTCACCCGAGCTACTGCAAGCGATGTCCGCCATGATGGCAAACGCGATCCAAGCAACAATCGCGAATATGGGCGCAGGAACGAGCAGCAACGAGGCCGCGGCAGCAATGCCACGTCGTCCGCCACCATTCGCAATGAACGAATTCGCTTCGTCGGAAGGCATGTTAGTGGAAGATTATTTCAAAAGATTCCAATGGGCTCTCGAACTGAGCAAGATTCCAGAAGAGCAGTACGCCAGCTACGCTCGAGTACACATGGGTTCAGAGTTGAACAACGCTCTCAAGTTCCTAATTAGCCCGCGACCACCTGAAGGCGCCCAGTATGAAGAACTACGGACGACGCTAACCTCACACTTTGATCGGGCAAAGAACAAGTATGCGGAGAGTATTCGATTCAGGCAAATTACCCAACCAAAGGAAGAAACCGTCGCCAATTTTACTCTGAGACTACGGCAAGGCGCAGCTCACTGTGAGTACGGAGAATTTCTCGATAGGATGCTGATCGAGCAACTGCTACACGGTCTGGAATCTCGCGAGATATGTGACGAGATTATCGCCAAGAAGCCGAGTACGTTCGCTGAGGCATATGACATCGCGAATGCGCTCGAAGTGACGCATAAAACCACGGACGACGTCAAAATTCCCAGTTCATCGGCAGAGGAAGCTACCAATAAGCTAGGGTATGTTCCACCAAAGACTAGGCGCAACAAGGAAGCGCGGCAACGATCGCCATCCGGCAGAGCGAGGCAGCGGAAGGAGCATCGATCGACGTCGAGTCAACGAGAAGCAAGCGAGCAGAAAGCAGTAAGGTTGTGTAATGGCTGTGGAGGGCAGCACAATCGGTATAGATGCCGTTTTCGCGACGCAATATGCAACGCGTGTGGCAAAAAAGGCCATCTAGCGCGTGTCTGTAGAATGACCGAGAATTCCGAACCGCGGGTAGTAGCATCTTTGCAACCGACCGAATGGATCGGCACTATCGATAAAGTCAATACCATGAACTCGTTGGGAAAACATATAATCGACGTTCGCATAGACGGCAAGCCGTTATCAATGGAAATGGATTCAGGAGCACCGTGCGGTATTGTTAGTGCTCATACGTTGCGTACAATTAAATCGAAATTCTCGCTAGAAAAAAGGAGCAGACAATTCGTTAGTTATACCAAGCATCGAATCCCATGTATCGGCCGCATCTTAGTAAGTGTCACTATTGGACAAACTACGCGGAAACTGTATCTCTACGTCGTCAAAGGACGTTTCGACTCACTACTAGGTCGGGAATGGATCTCACACTTCGTACACGAGATAAACTTCGTTAAGCTATTCTCTGCGTCAGAGACAATCCATACGATTAGTACATCTGCGCCACGTCTTTCAAAAAGTCAGGAAACACAACTTAATCAGCTTTTAGCTAAATATGAAGATAACTTTAGTTCAATTGCAGGTACTTTAACTGGTCCACCTGTATCGTTACACCTCAAGCCAGGTGCGACGCCAATATTTGCACGAGCTAGAGAAATACCAGTGGCATTCAGAGACAAATACGCCAAAGAAATAGATGCAAAAATCAAGTCTGGATTCTATAAACGAGTAGATTATTCGGAATGGGCATCTACTACACACGTTGTCGGTAAGAAAAATGGCCAATTACGCAGATTATTTATCACACTTCAATTTCGACGTTGTGTTCAGACCTACGAACGAGAATAAAAACGCAGACTACTGTTCGCGCGCACCATTACCAACGTCAACGCTCACCGTGCGGAGAATTACACACAAAGAGAAAGAAGAGATAGAGTACGACGGATTCGATAATTTCGTGCTGCATCAGATCAAGCAACTCCCAATTACGGCTGAGAACATCGCACAAGAATCACGAAAAGACCCTCACCTTGGAAGAATAATTCAGCAGCTGGAGGCAGGTCAGGACCTTTCTCGCTTAGGCTACAAAGCACCAGAAGCAAATTATGGACTAGGAAGCGGCTGTCTAGTGTTTGAGCATCGAGTCGTCATTCCACCAGCTTTCAGAAAAACTGTCTTAGATGAACTGCACACGGCACACCTGGGCATAGTCAAAATGAAAGGAATGGCGAGATCTTTCATTTACTGGCCGGGCATCGACTCTGAGATTGAGCATGTAGCTTAAACTTGCGTTAATTGTGCTAGGAATGCTCACGAGCCACCGAAGGCACGCGACCATCATTGGGAATACCCAAAAAACCCCTGGGAGAGGATCCACATCGATTACGCAGGGCCAGTCGCAGGTAAGATGTTACTCGTCATTGTAGACGCCTATAGCAAATAGCTTGAGGTAAAAATCACACGCTCTACGACAACACAAGCAACAATCGCCATGCTCGAAGAGTTATTCTCTTCATATGGAATTCCAACCACTATCGTCTCGGACAACGGACCGCAGTTTACAGCAGCAGAATTTAAGGAATTTTTGCGAAGAACCGGTGTCGAATATCACAAGCGAACAGCACCATACCATCCATCAACTAACGGGCAAGCGGAACGTTATGTCCAAACGGTAAAGGACGCCCTGAGAAATATGTCAACGACACCAGGATCACTACATCATAATTTACACGAATTCCTTCGTCAATACAGAAAAGCACCTCACGCTACGACAGGGCAATCGCCATCGCAATTATTTTTGGGTCGTACAATACGGACAAAACTAAACCTCATAAGACCGAAGGAAATTAACCGCAAAAGTACGCGGGAACAACAAGCGCCAGTAAAGACCACGGTTCGCGAATTTCAGCCAACGCAACTAGTATACTTTTTGTCAGGAAATCCCCGCATAGATAAATGGCTACCAGGAGAAGTTACCACCCGACTAGGAAGCTTACACTATGAGATCGAGTACCAAGGAAAAAAAATTTTTAAACGCCACGTAGATCAAATCAGAAGCCGGTGGATTAAAGGAAACAGCGATCTTCAAGGCAAAACGGCAATCACAGACAGAGGCATTAGGAACCCTCGCAAGACTAATTACTCCGGAAACTCGGAAGCATCACCCGTTGCCTCACCACAACGAACACGAGAGGGATCATCATCGAGCAGCCCATCGCAGTCATTCATCTCAATCTCATCAGAACCGTCATCACCCCTTAGTAGTCCCCTGCAAGAGTCGCGGGCGATGGCAATACCGTTAGCCCTTAGGAGAACACCCCGTGTAAAGCGACCGCCACGAAGGTTTATGTTTGACGAGTAGAACAATCGCGTAAGAGAGGGAGGAAATGTAGAATATGATCTATATGACCAACACGTACTCTTACACTAGGGAGAGGGAATGGCGCTGTCGGCGCGGCCAGGTTAGCTGGCGAGCGGTAGAGTCAGTTACGATACGCCCTTTGTAGAGGATTCATCAATGTATACACTCTGTGACAACCCGCCTTATATTCGTGCTATATAATAAAGATCTTTATACCTACAAATACAAAAGTATAGACATCTGTGGATTCAGCAGAAAATGTATCGGGCATTTAGAGTGCCCTGTCGGTAAGTAGAGTGTGACTTTAACTATGCGTCGCCACACTACTCCCCTCCGAGTGACTTAACGCTATCGTTAAGTAACGAAATAAACTCGTTTCTTTCGAGTGTACGTCTTGAACGGAACTCTGTAGTGGCCTGTACACGAAGGAGGCCTACCTGCGAGATTGGGGTGGGCTTGTGCTTCTTGTACCATTAGCTGTGCAGGTGACGCCGCTGATCCCGCGTGGGTGTCGTCCTGTGTTACGCTCGGCTGCGTCGGCGGCTGCTGAATAATAGGAGACGGTGATTGTCCGGCAGAGCTAGGAGGCTACGGCTGTTTAGACAGCACGAAAGGCTCCGGTGCCTCGAAAAAGGCCGGCTTTAAACGCTCCGTGCTGATCGTCGTTGGTACTCCGCTCACGTTAACTTGAAAAACAAAATCGGTAACTCGCTCGATGACCTCGAAAGGTCCGTCGTATGGTTGCTGTAGTGGCTTTTTTACGCTATCGACGCGTACAAAAACGTGCGTACATATGTAAAGAGTTTTATGCGCAAAAACTCTTGCTTTATTATGGTGTGTGGACGGAGCTGAGCGAATGTTGCGCATGGCTTCTCGAAAAAACTCTACAAAAATTCTTGGATCCGTAGAAGGCTCTTCGTCGATAAAAAACTCACTAGGTAATCTCAACGTAGTTCCGAAAACTAACTCCGCTGCCGATGCCTTTAGGTCGGCCTTAAAGCTTGATTGCAACCCCAACAAAACGACGGGCAAGACATCAGTCCACTCTTTGACGTTGTGGCACATTGAAGCAGACTTCAGGGAGCGATGCCACCTTTCGATCGTGCCGTTTGAAGCGGGATGGTACGTAGTAGCCCTTGTGCGTTTACTGCCAATAAGATCCGTCAAAGCGTCAAAAAGCTGTGACTCGAACTGGGCGCCCCTGTCCGTTGTGACGACAGAAGGAGCTCCGTATCTCGCAATCCATCCAGAAAAAAATGCTCTGACGACGGTGTCGGCAGAAATGTCTACTATGGGGACTGCTTCTGGCCAGCGGGTGAATCGGTCGATCATTGTTAATAAGTATCTGTAGCCTTTCGATGGAGGAAGCGGTCCTACGATGTCAATATGAATTTGTCGGAATCGTGCGTCTGGAATTTCGATATGCTGAGGTACGTTCTTGTTACGATTCATTCCGGGCCACACAAAACGCTGGCTTATGAGCTTTTTGTCGTGCGCCCACTAGGATGCGAAAGGTTGTGAGACGCGTCAAATACTCTTTTTCGGAGGGTTTTCGGCACAAAAGGTCGAACATCGGTTTCTGCCACATCACAATAAATTGTCTCTTCCGAGTCGTCCAACCTCAATCTTCGCAACTCGAGCGATGATGACGATTCAGATTCAAGCAATTTCTTTAGCTCCTCATCAGTCTCCTGTTATTCGGCAAGTTCCTGAGCAGTGATGACAACTGGCATGTCGATAACCTCGAGACGAGAAAAAGCGTCCGCGATATGATTCGCCTCGCCGAATTTCTGTGGAATACTGTCCAATGAAATCGAGTTGTCGTTGTTGCCTCAAGGATGCTCGATCTGATTGCTGGAGGAAAGCATAGATCAACGGCTTGTGGTCGGTCCAAATGGTCAGTTGCCGGCCTTCAACAAGATACAAAAAAATTTTTTCACTACTAAAAATAGCTTACAGTTCTCGATCATATGTCGAATAGCGAGTCTGCGTGGGGGCTTAATTTTCTTGAAAAAAAACCAAGAGGTTTCCATTGCCCGTCGTGGAACTGCTCCAACGGGTGAGCGAGGAGCGCTGCCTCACAAATCTGGCGTCTAGAAATTTCGAAAGCCGCAGTGGCTTCGGGTGTCTATCTTACCGGACGTTTATCCTTTTTCTTTGCTCTGACTAGTAGAGCGTGCAACGGTGCTTGAATGGCTGCTGCATTGCGAAGGAATCGTCTGTAAAAATTAACAATACCGAGAAAACGACGTAAAGAACTAATGTCTTTGGGTTTTTCGTAGTCTCTGATTGCGACGACGCGGTCTTCAAGGGCTTTCGTCCCTTGATGTGAAATGTTATAACCAAAATAACTGACTTCACTCACGCCGAAAATACACTTTGATGCGTTTATTGAGAGTCCGAACTCGCGTAAACGCGACAACACTTGTCGTAAATGGAACTCATACTCGCTCTGGTCGTTAGATGCGATTATGATATCGTCTATGTAACAATGACAAAATGTCAATCCACGGAACACTACGTCCATGAGGCGCTGAAACGTCTGGGCAGCGTTCCGTAACCCGAATGTCATGACGTTAAATTCGTAGTCCAAAAGGAGTAATGACGGCAGTTTTATGGCGATCCTCGGGCGCCACTGGGACTTGATAATAGGCACGTACGAGGTCAAGTGTTGATAATACCGAGCATCCGGCAAGAATGTGGGAGAAGTCATGGAGGTGAGGAATCGGGTACCTATCGGGCACGGTAACCTTGTTCAATCGCCGGCAATCTCCGCACGATTTCCAACTCCCGTTCTTCTTTTCGACCAGATGGAGAGGGCTCGCTCACGCACTGCTGGACGGCTGACAAATCCCGTGTTTCAACAAGAAATTGAACTCGTCTCTAGCGGCTCGTAATCGCTGCTCCGTGAGGCGTCGAGCGCGCCCGACAACCGGCGGTCCTGTAGTCACTAAGTGGTGGTGAACGTTGTGTGACGGCCGCTTCTTGTTGGTGCTCGACGGAATGGTGACGTCGAGGAAATTCCGAAGAAGCGCTTTGTATTTGCTGTTAGGATCGATCGTCGAGACTCTCGTAGAATTTAATTTGATGACCTTGCCGATTGTGCATAGCTTCGTGAAATTGTCGATTAGTTTCCGATTCCGCAAATCGACTAGGAGGCTGTGATAAAACATAAAATCAGCTCCGAGTATAGGCTGCGAAACGTCAGCAATTATAAAAAACCACGGGAAATCTCTTCGTAATCCGAGATTCACATTGACCATGGTCACACCGTAAGTGTTTATGCGTGAACCATTGGCCGCGAATAATTTTAAATCCGTTAGCTTCGACCTTTTATAATCTCTCTTTGGAGCTTCCCTGGGTAGAACCGAAAGGTCTGCACCAGTGTCAATGAGGTACTTAATAAAAGTCTTTGTGTCCGATATCACTAGGCGAACTGCTCGCGTAGCGCCCACTGTCCCGTAATGTAGGTCGCCTAGTTTTCCGGCTGCTTGCCCTTGCACGTGCACGGATCGCGATACTTACGCGCTTTGTCGCCAAACCTCTCGTGGTAATAACACGTATCCCTGTTATTGCGATCTCGCGAAGGCGTGCGAACTCGAGATGAAGATCTGGTGCGGTCCCGAGTGCGATACCGGTACTTGTCGCCTTTAATTTCGCTGATGTCACGTGACAGGCTTTTGAACAGCTCCCTCAAGTCAGACATGGAAGAGTCTTCCTTCTGTCGCACTTGGGCTATGGACTCGGCAGGTGTGAGCGATGCGGCGTGCGATATTTTAACGGGTATGCGTGGACGCAGGTGACGAAGGACAGAACGAACCTAGTCAATTTCAGAATATATTTATTAGATAAGAACAATGCGTAAAAAATTGTGTGTGAATATGCTCAGGAGCGCGGCGGAGATCGTGCGAGCTCACGAAGACGTACAAGTACAATACAAGACAAATGGACGCCACGTCGGCGTTGCGACGTGAACCGAGATGTCGATCAGCATCGGTGGCGACACCGTGCGTTACGTTCGTCGTGCATTCGATCGCGCTTCAACACTCCCCCTCGGTTCAGGGCGTAACGGAATTGGAACATTGATCTCCACGATACCTAGGAGATCTAAACATTTATCGTGCTTCTGCTTCGGTACTCCTTTGGTCAATACGTCCGCAGCCATATCAGCAGTAGGCACGTACACGATCTCGATCTCGCCGTTCTCGAGGACCTCTCGTACGAAATGATGGCGTACGTCAATGTGTTTGCTCCTATTATGGAAGACAGGGTTCTCGGCAAGCTTCCAAGCACCGTTGTTGTCGCAGAAAACTCTGACCTCTGCCATCTTCGCAAATCCGAGCTCAACGAGGAGACACCTCAAATAAGTTGCCTCCTTCGCAGCCTCAGGATAAAGCCATGTACTCGGCTTCCGTGGATGACAGCGCCACGGTCGTCTGTTTCCTGGCCTCCCAAGAAATCGGACATCCAGCGAGAATGAAGGCAAAGCCCGTATATGACTTTCTATCGTTCGGGTGATTTGCCCAATCCGCGTCGACGAAACCCTCGAACGGTCTTCCGGTGCGACGAAATCGTAGTCCAACGCTCTGAGATCCGCGTAAATACCTCAAGTCGCGCTTCGCGGCCACCCAATGTTCAGTCCTAAAACAGCTGTTGAACTGGCTGAGATAGCTTACCGCATAGGCGATGTCTGGACGAGTGCATACAGCAAGGTACATGAGCGCCCCAACCATCTCACGATACGGAAGCTTTTCTTCCTCCAAGCTGGGTCCCTCCTCGCTCACTCTAAGCTTTGTTCCGGGATCCAATGGAGTCGATGCTGCTTTCGAGTCCTCCATGCTGAAGCGTTCAAGAACTTCTTTAACGTATGTAGCCTGACACATCGTAATCTCGTTTCCATGTTGAGAAAACTCCATTCCGAGACCATACTTCGCCGTGCCGAGATTCGTAACTTCAAACGCATTCGAGAGGCATCGTCCGAAGTCGTCGATCTCTTCGTTGTTTCGCGACGCGACGAGGATGTCGTCCACGTAGACGCAAATCAGGAGTAGACTCTCTCCTTCTCCTTTGAAGTAGATGCAGGTGTCCGCAGAAGACTTCTTCGCTCCGTAATTTGCCAATTCCTTGTCAATTCTCCCGTACCAACAACGTCCGGCCTGGCGCAGACCGTACAGAGCTTTCTTTAGGTGACAAACCTTGTCACCCCCTTCGAGTTCCTTAAGCATATTCGCGGCCTTTAGTCCAGCGTCGCTGCCTTTGGGTTCGGTTCGAGCGATCGTTTCCAGTGCTTCTGATGTGTATTTCGGCACTTCCATGAATACCTTTTCCTCGAGTATTCCGTAGAGATATGCGGTGGTGATGTCGAATTGCTTGACCATCATCCCGTTTTCCGCCGCGAGTGCTATCATCGTCCTGACCGACCCGAGACGCGCTACAGGCGCGAACGTCTCATAAAAGTCTATGCCGGGTCGCTGCGCGAATCCCCTCGCAACGAGTCTGGCTTTCCTGCGAATCAACCCCCCATCGTACCCGTACTTGTTCCGCAGTACGATCCGACTGCCGATTACTTTATGATTCTTCGGCCTCTTGGTGATGATCCACGTGTCGTTCCTGATGATGGACCTTATCTCCGAAGCTATGGCTTGACGCCACTCGTCTGCGTGCGGCCCGTGAACTGCTTGCTCCAGCGGAATTTCGGCTAGACATGCAGTTTCCTCGGTGCAATTTGCCGTTTGATAGATCTTTTTGGGTCTCCCCCTGAGACCTGTCCTCTGGATTCTGGGTCTTCCCGGGCCTCGTCGTGGGGGAGGAGCATTTTCGACTTCGTGTACATCTTGTTGATCGTATTCGTCTTCCGCACGGTTTTGGACATCTTCGTCGGCTCGATCGTTCACCGGAGGGAACATTATCTCCATCTCCGTAGAGTTCTCGTCGCTACGATCGTAGTTGCCGATGGGACTTTCGTTTCTCGCTGCGACTTCCAGTATGCCGATGAATTTCACGTCTCGAGCGATATTTATGCGTCTTTCGTCTGGTAGCCAAATGCGGTATGCCTTGGACTCCTCTGAGTACCCAACGAACGTACCTCTCTTCGAACGAGGTTCTAATTTTCCTTTCGACGGTGTACAATCAACGATGAACACCTGAGAACCGAATTCACGAAAATGACTGACGTCCGGAACTTTTCCCATCCATTTTTCGTAGGCGGTCTTTCCTTCGAGGCTCCTTGACGGACATTGATTCCGTGTATAGTTCGCGGTGTTTATCGCCTCGCCCCAGAAAGACGGAGGGAGGCGCGATTGAATCAGGAGACACCTCGTCATGTCCATCAGCGTCCTGTTTCGTCTTTCCGCAACGCCATTTTGCTCAGGTGTGTGGGTGACCGTCAGACGTCGACGAATACCGTTTGACTTAAGAAACGTATCGAATGCTTCGTTTAAATACTCCCTTCCGTTATCCGACTGGAGGGACTGCATCTTACATCCGTGTCGATTTTCAACTAGAGACTTGTACCCTTTGAAAGCGTCGAAGACTTCATCCTTCCGCTTGAGCAAGCGTATTTCACCCCATCTCGAGTGGTCGGCGATAAAGGTTGCGACATACCTCGCCTTCCCATTTGACTCGATACGCATCGGACCCATGACGTCGCTGTGTATTATTTCCAGCAGCTTCGAATTTCTTACAGAATTCTTCGGAAACGGTTTCTTTGTCATCTTTCCGCCGAGGCATACTTCGCTGTTGAATTCTTGCGGTGACCTTTCGAATTTCATGCCTCGCACAGCGCCCTCCCGATTACATTTGATGAGGTCGCGAATATTAAGATGGCCCATCCTTCGATGCCACTCGTACGCCATGCTACCCTAGTCTGCTTCGTCGGCGATGTCGGCCTCTGCGCTGTATTCGTCGTTCGATTCGCGTATATAATACAATCCTTTATTTCGATCGGCAATCAATACGGTGTTCCCTTCTTTATCGACGACTTCCGCCGTTTTCTTGGAGAAAATCACTATGTTGTCTCGATCCGTGATTTTACCGACCGACAGTAAATTTGTGCGCAGCTCAGGGACCCGCAGTACGTCGCTAACGTTAACATTAACACAGCAGATCATGGAATACGTGCCAATGTCGATTAGCAGCAAAGCAGCAGAGCTTGGTAAGTAAAAAATATAAAATAATTTTTAAATCGTAATTTTAAATCAAGTGATATTTATTTTTAATTAAAAAAATAATGTTTTGCAGAGCGAGCAGCCCCTGCATATGAGCCGACATCGAGGGTTCGTTATTCGTGTCATGGAGAGCGAGAGGAAGATACATATACTGTACAGATAGAGCTAACTTCGGGAAAGAAAAGTGCCACCCGACATCCTCATCCACAGTTGTCGTCGGTGGCAGAAGATCATCAACGCTGCCAACTTTGTATAATGAGGCGTGGCATATCAGGTAAGACAATATCGATTATTCTGTACACGATGTTTTTTATTGATCAGTGGCTCAATTAAATAGTTGTTTCGTTCTTTTTTCAGAAGTACACTATGATGACAACGTCCACAGCGAAAAATAATTTAAAAGCAATATTACGAGTGATAATACAAATTAATTCCATATAGCGATAAAAATAAAATTAACGGTGAAGGAATCTCCGAGCGTGGATGACCGTGTTTGCAAGGGCTGTTGCATACGACGGTAAATGTGTAAAGTGCTTTCCATAAAATATTGGTTAATTTAAAAATATTTGATCTTACTGTGTCTCTTATTTTTATAGCATAATAATTAGAGAATTATAACCGAAGTCTTTCTCTCTCTCTCTCTCTCTCTCTCTCTCTGCGAGGGATCATATTCTATATCTTTTACTGCAGAGCAAGCGCTTTGCGAGGAGCATAGCGCAGGGCTATGCATGCTCGAAAACTTCTTTCGTTGCATTCAAACTGATGGATACCTAGTTATGATTCATAGGAGGCTGTTATCTTTATGCCCGTGATACTCTCTAGTAGCATCTCGAGCATTTAGTCTGTCTTTGGCATCCTACTTGGAAACAATATGTATCCACGATACGGCAAGGAGATTTTAAGCGACGCGTTTTGGTGCCGATTAATGTTTGTCGAGAGTGTGATAAGTGTGTTTCTGCGTACGCAGGAAATGTGCGATGCATACGACGAGCTGGAAGAGCTCCTACGTAGTGTGTATTTAGTGGAACGTCGTGGAAGACCCATTGAACTTGGGGAGTTGCATATCGGCATGTCCTGTATTGTGCCTCGTTTCAATAACGTTGTCCGCGGCGAAGTGGTTTACCCGGACTTTGATGGGTACTGCGAGGTGTTGCTCGTCGATTTCGGCGAAACTATTTACATCGACTGGTCTCACCTATTTCATCCGGAGCCTCTAGCAAGTATGCTGCCGGTTCTTGTCATGGAGTTTTCCATATACGGACTCGAACGCGTGGATGTTGCAGGTATCGAGCAGCTCGTCGAAGAAGTGTGCGGTGGAGATGACTTGATCGCTGTCATAATGCGACCTCTTGCCGGCGATAGCGTTCCGCGGGTTCGATTATCGAACGGTGAACGCGTGGATGTGGCGGCGTTTATTATAGAAGCCCTCGGTGATGAGATAGATATCGGCTACGATATCGATGCCGTGGACGAGGGCTTTGACGAGGACATAGTAATGAATTAAAGACGCTGTGCATGTGTATGTGTGTGTGTGCGTGTGTGAGAGAGTACATTCGAGAGACAGGAGTTTAAAATTGCTTTGGCAGGAGGGTAGATGCCTACAACAGCTGCGGTGGTGGTGAGTACATAATTTTATTCATTTTTCCAAGTATGTGTACACCTTTGCTCCATCCTGCTCTTATCTCTACTTTTCCTTGTTCACCAAGGTACCCACACCACCTCACTTTACCATCTCTACGTTACCGACACTGGTCAAGCAGAGTGGGTAGCGCGGCGGTGGAAAAGTGAGGTGGTGGGGGTAGCCGCGTGGTGGGGGAAGGAGTGGGGATAGGAGTGGGACGGAGCAAAGGTGTGCACATACTACTATCAGTATATCTGTTATTATTATTTTTATTTTTGTTATTTTTATTCTCTTAAAAATATTCTTAGTATTTAAATCGTATCTCTTATCCCTACATTCTTATTTGTATTTATTTGTCTCTATCTCTATTTTTTTAATTATTATGATTATTATGATTATTATTTTATATATGGTCCGATTCATTACTCTTCTCCCCCCTTCTGTTGTTCTATGATTTCCTCCTGGCCGCGGTACACGTGGTATTTCGTGAGTAGGCTCGCATGGAATTTTCCACGTATTTTCTTCGTGAGTGGGTCCATGAGTTCGTAGGTGGCTAATCCTACGCATTTTTTTATCTCGAATGGGCCCTCCCGGAGTGGTAAAAATTTCGATGTAATTTGGTTTGCCGGATCAGAGACATTGAGTGCCTTTACCAGTACCACATCTCCTTCCTCGAAAGTTGTTAATTTATGTGTACTGTTAAAACGTTCGGCCCTCATTGCTCCTTTTTTTATAATTCTTTCTCTTGCAATCCTTATCTTGGCATCGTAGGTGAGTGAATCATCCTCTTCGCTCGCTGGTATTCCTAACCATTTATTCCACAGCCGGATTGGTTTTTTCTTTCGTTGTAATTCAGTTGGAGTGAATTCTGTGGTTTCATGATGTGATTCATTTATGCAGTCTTGCACCACCTGCACACATTTGTACCAACCGGCATGATTATCCCTCAGGAAGGTCCTAAAAAATCGTCCCAACTCTCGATTCACTCGTTCCACAATATTACCTTGAGGATGACGTGTCGAAGAAAATACTGCCTTTATATTTTCATCCTCCAATTTTTTTAACCAATTTTGCCGCTCCATTTTTTCACCGCTTCTTTAGACCTATCTCGCCGATCATCGGCCTTACTAAGGGTTGCAATTCCCTGTTTTTGTATTCTTTTATTTTAATTATATTTTGTATTCTTCAGAATGGCTTGATTTTTGGATGGCTCACATGCAAATTTCTCCTTATCTGTCTTCGACTTTTCTTCTTCTTTCTTCTCTTTTATTACTCTTCGTTCCTTCCTTCTCTTATTCCTCTTTTCTACTACCTTACTTTGCTCCGCCTCTTTTTGTCTTTGCTTCTCATTTATTCCCGTTGCGCCTCGTCCTTTAATTTTTTTATCCTCAGTTTCTCCTAAGGGCGCAACGTCTAAGCGTTTCCCGGATTTGTCCTCTGGGAACCGCTCTGTTGTGCTCGTGCTGCTGGAGTTACCGTGCTCTCGATAAATGGTCCAGGAGGATGCCGCTGGATCACATTCATTTGTCTTGACGGCTCCTGCTCTCTCCTAGGAGTCGGTGGAGGTGTCTGCTGCCATGCCGCAGGTTGAGAACTCCCTTGAGCACCGGGTGGAGGTGGATGCGTTTGGTACCGCGGTGGTCGTTCTGGCGGCGTCGGCTGCCATGCCTGCGGTCGCATATTTCCATTATATGGATGGCTTTGCCAACGTGGCCGGTTCTCCGTATCTCGTGGCGCCTGCCACTCATTTCGAGGTGGTCCACGCCATCCTTGATCCCTTGGTCCCCCACGTCCTTGGGAATTTCTCCTTTGACTGTCTCTTTTGCTGTTGAGAGGTCCTGCCATGTCGATACTCTCCAGTAACTCGAGGAATTCCGGTACTGCGCTGATCTGGCGGATCCTGACAGCACATCGGACTTTTTCATCAAAATGCCTGGCCAGGCGACGGATGATGGCCTCGTCAGACATTTTCTCCTCGAGGTCACGAGCATTCCCAAAAATTAACGTGGCGTACTCGGCTCTCGTACGATTTTGGCCTTCGGTATCATATGTTCTGAACTCGAGGTTGCTGCGGACTTTGTCCTGCATCTCTCGTGTCCAGTACCGTGCTATGAATGCCGTTGAAAATTCACCATAGCTGTGGATGGCACTTTCCACGAGGTGCCACCAATTTTTCGCTTGGCCCTCTAAGGCGCCCTTAATAACAAAACGCACGTCCGATTCTCCGGTTCCGGCTGCCTCGCAGTACTCCTGTAGTTCCTTTAAGAATTTCATTGGCCGCTGTTTACCATCCGCTGCGAACTTCGGAGGCTTCTGCGACCCCGCCTGGAAACGCGTGAGGTTTCCTGCCTGCAACATTGAAAATCCACACGCCGAATTATTCATGCCTGTAGTCGTCCGTTGTTCCAACTCCCTGATTTTTACTGCATGACTCTCGGTAATTGTTTGATTATTCTTTAACCGCTCCATGGTTTCCTTTATTTCCTTGTCGATCCTCGCTCTAACCATCTGCTCGTTAACTATTAATTCCCGATGATAGTTGTTTATTGTCTCTTGTTCCTGGACAATTTCCTGCCGGACTGTTTCGATTTTATTATCAGTCCTTTCTTCTGCCTCGGAGATGCTGGTTTTCACATGTTCCTGCAAATTCTTTAGGAGTGTTGATGTCCTTAAAACACATGAGCTGTTCGCTTGTTTCAGCTCTGCACGAATTTCATCTTGTCCGGCCTTCATGGTTTGTAGGAATGCCATAATCTGGCCCATGCCGACCGGATCAGGAACCACAGGGAGTGTATTCCCTAGCACTGGAGTCGATTGTCCCTCCCCTTGTATATTTGACTCGTTTAATTCCATCGTTTGCGTGAGACTATGGATTTCAGATAAACGTGCAATTTCTTCGCGGTCCTGTCTCCGCTGCTGACCTAACAGACCGTTTGCTGTGGTGGATTCCCACGCGAGAGACCGTTCTAACAGAGATGTGCTTAATTCCTGACTCGCATCTAATAATGCCCGCTGAACTAAACGATTTGCAAATGTCGACTCGAAACGCATAATTCTTCTACTTGCACCCACTACCAGCCTTTTTTCCCTATGCTCGAGTCCCTTGTTGTGTCGCGGAATATTCCTCTAACGTATTCTCGGGAATATTCCTTAGCGGACACAGAGATGGAATTCTAGCTGTCATACAAGACGGGATGCGAAGTAGACGCCGACGCAGCATGAAGCGACTCGCGAGGCGATCTACGATAGGCTAAAGCTAAAGCTGCCAACTAAGGGATTTTAGCAAACGCAGTTGCTAACTGCTTCAGTAAAGACAGAATTAATTTCGACTTAACAGAGAACGGTTGGTTCCTCGTGAAATTCTCGAAACAACGCATTATTGTACTTTCTTACTTTACTTCTAAATAGACAACGGAAAGTCACCGTTGCCTATAATAAATACTTCCTTTTACATAAATTCGTGTTTTCATCGATAACTCGAGATCCATCTCCTTATCGGCAAACGATCCCGAAAAATAATAACTTTTTAATATTATACCGAATACCGAATAATCTAATTACCCGGTACCGGCATAACATTTGGTGGCAGCGGTGGGATCTGCCGAAGTTGAGTGATTCGCGATTTATTAGGACAAAAGTGTTTTGGACAAAGTTGAGAATACTCTGAAGTGACGACTACGACGCGTGCAAGGACACCAGTGTAGTTCGTGAAAACCCGACTAATCTAACGCGAAGCGTGAAGTGAACGTCGGTGCGGGGTGACGTATTGGTCAACCGTTTAAAGTCCCGATTGACGGTGTCACGTCAAGTCGCGGAAAACCGCACAAAGTGTGCAACTGAGTACGCATAGCAGCTACTCGAAAAGAAGCCGTCGCGCAATCGTTGGCGACGCACCAAGGACGAACCCAGGAACCAACGGAGATACGGGTCAACGGTACCGGGGAGGACAACTGGACCAACCTTCGAGGAAAGCTAAGAGACAACGGGTCTACAGCACCGAAGGAACTGCACCCGAGGACATCGCAATGGAAAGGACCGTCTACCAGATCATCTTTCTGTAAGTAGCGGTTACTTTATACTCATACATAGCCAATAAACTGAAGCCAGTCAGGAAAAATATTTTGGAAAATTTGGAGAAAATATCTCTAGAAATTTTGTGAGCATATTTTAGAGTTTGTCCACCGCGAAACTAGCAACATGCCGATATTTAGGGGAGCGAAACCGAAACGTAGAGTCAATTCATTAGGAACTGCGACTCCCGGCGAAGGGGCAGACTCCACAGCTGGATTAGCTGCCGCCGTAGGGGAAATAGTATACGAAGCGCGCAGGGCGTTAACAGAGCTCGCGCCGTCGGGACGAATCCCCACCGATAGGCAAGAGGCCGTCGCAGGCCGACTGGACGCCGAGTTCGGCGTAAACCCTCCCAGGGGCACGGCATTTCGAGATAACAATAGCATAGGTAGCGACGACGTGTTCAATATGGCTGCTGGCGAACGAACGCCTGAATACCTAGATGAGGACATGGATGAGCGGGAACTCGGAAGCTTGCAAACGATAGATCGCGTAGGTTTCCCGTCAGCCACCGGTACAACGGCACGATCGGTGACTTCGAGAGTACAAGATCGTTTAGAGACGATCGACCGGAGCCACCGTGACTTGGTAAGAGCTCGACGGCAGTGCGAAAGGCTGCAGCGCGAGCACGAGCAAAGTCGACGCGAACTCGATCGCGAGCTACAGGGAGTTGAAACACCGTCAGCAAGACGAAACTTGGCGAGCACGCTCAACGAGGTAGGTGCAGACGAATACGAACTAATCCACTCCTTACGGGAGCAAATTGCCGAGCTCCAGCGACGGCTAGGAGGAGCTGGGATGGAGGACATCCCGCCCCCCGCGCTGCCCCCGAGACGCGCGCGATTCGAGGAGACGCAGAGGCCCTCAAACATGCTCAGCCTCAGTCTCGGAATAAAAATGGTAAAAACATTCGACGGCAAAGATTCAAAGGCATTGCCTCTCTTCCTAAAGTCCTGCGAGACGATATTCCGCAGGGTAGCAGAGGAGGAGCATGACACTCTCCTCGAGTTGATCGTTATGAGTAAGCTAGAGGGTGCAGCAGCAAGACAACTGCAGCACAAAACCATCAGCACCATGGCGCAACTCAGGAGCGAGTTGGAAGCGTTGTACGGACAACGGAAGTCCCTGGCCGCGCTGCAAATGGAGTTCAGCTCCCTCCGGCAGGGACAGAACGAGGACATCGCCGCCTACGCGGCACGGACGGAACGGATCACGGTAGACATCGCCGAAATACTCTGCGAGCCGTTGCAAACCGAGGATCAAAAGATTACCGTCGAGAGCGTCACACGACGAAGCGCACAGGCCAACTTCGAAAACGGCCTGCACGGCCAGGTGCAAGTGCTGGTACGTGCTCGAAATTACCAAACGTTGCATGACTCCGTGGCCGGGGCCATAGAGATAACCAACATGGTGCAGCCTAAGGGAGGGCTAGGGGGAGCGTCGAGCCACCCCAGAAGGTCCCAGGGCGCACCATCTCGGCAGAACGAAAATTGTTTCACCTGCGGGAACGCCGGACACTTGGCACGAGACTGCACCCGGAGATCGGGAAGAGTGAGCCTGCCAATGCCCAGTGAAAATAAGTCCATACACAACGTCGACATCGTGTGCAACTACTGCCAGAAGAAGGGCCACGTGTGGAGGGACTGTAGAAAGAGGTTATCGCTAAACCAGAGCGAACCCGCTCGGACGACACAGCAGCCCCAACGTCAAAAGGACTCGGAAGATAAGGAAAAAAAACGACAGTAACGACGGGTACCGGTCGGAATAACACGGACACCCGCCCGCTGGCAACGATGAGGCTGAACACACTAACAGCCCAGGAAAAGCCCGCAAGCAAGCTACAACTGCTACAAGTAACGTTGCCGGCGTCGAGTGCCACCGCCAGTGATTTCGATATTATTGCATCGCTGGCCGTGTCTGGGGTACTCACCCTCAAGGCAGACACCGGAGCCCAATGCAGCATCATTAAAGAAGACTGTCTCAAACCCGAGACTATGGTGAAAGACTGCAAAGTGGAATTACAAGGGGTGGCGGGAGAAAAATTTACTCCTCTAGGAATGGCGAACATCACGCTCGAGACGCCGGCTCTAAATGTAGAGCATTGGTTTTACATCGTTCCGAGCACCGTGCCGTTGAAGGTCAACGGACTGCTTGGTATGGACTTCATTAAACATCATAAAGCAGATATCTTGCACGGCGAAATGATTAAACTATACGGACATTGCATGCCGCTTCTAGATGGTTCGGTGAAGATGACCCTGCCGCCGCGCAGCGAGACCGTCGCTTACGCCGCGACCAAGAGCAAATTTATCGGACTGCTCTCTAAAATGGAACTCGGAAAAGGAGTAATAATGGGAGCCTGCATCACGCCGCCGCACGGTAGCAGCTGTGCAGTAAGTCTAATAAACACCACAGAGAAGGCTGTTGAGGTACAACGCCCGGTGGTGGAACTCGAGCCTCTAGAGATAACGGCAGTGGGTCACGGTCCCGAGGCCGCGATGCCCGAAGTATGCACCGTCAGCGCGGAGCGAGGGGCCGACCGCCTCGCGCGACTAGCTCAAGAGCTAGACGCACGAAATCTCAATAAGGAAGAGCGCGAAGCGCTCGATGAGATCACGAAAGAATACGAAGATGTGTTCCACCTCCCGGGGGACAGGCTGCCATGCACGCCTATGGTAGAACATGTGATACCCCTTAAGGAGGGGGTGCAGCCCATCAAGGTGCACCCATACAGGCTGCCCGAGACCCACAAGAGAGAAGTAGAGAGGCAGACCCGCGAAATGCTTGAGGAAGGCATTGTCCAACCTAGCCGGAGTCAATGGAACGCCCCGCTGCTGGTTGTAGCGAAGAAACCTGACGCAGCCGGAGAGAGAAAAATGCGCGTAGTAGTGGATTTTCGGAAGCTGAACGAAGCCACCATCGGAGACTCGTACCCACTGCCTAATATCACCGAGATATTGGACCAGTTGGGAAGGGCCCGATACTATACGACCTTGGATCTCGCCTCTGGATTTCATCAAATCCCGATGGCAAAGCAAGACAAGGAAAAGACCGCATTTTCCACACCACAGGGCCATTTCGAGTATAACCGAATGCCTTTCGGACTCAAAAACGCTCCACCGACCTTCCAGAGGTTGATGAACTCCGCGCTAGCAGGACTACAGGGCGTCAAATGCTATGTGTACTTAGACGACATAGTAATTCACGGCAAAACCTTCAAGGAGCACAATGACAGGCTACGAGAGGTACTGCAGCGGCTAAGAGAAGCCAGATTAGCAGTGCAACCGAGCAAGTGCCAGTTCCTGCGCAAGGAAACGCAGTACCTCGGCCACATCATATCCAAAGAGGGCGTACGTGCTGATCCGCAGAAACTGGAAGCAGTAAGGGAATTCCCAGTACCGAGAAATATAAAAGGAGTACAATCTTTCCTCGGACTAGCTGGCTACTATCGAAAATTCATCAAGGACTTCTCGAGAACCGCGAAGCCACTCACAGAATTAACCCAGAAAGGGGTCGAATTCGAGTGGACCGCAGTAAGAGACGCTGCCTTCGAAGAACTGAAGACAGCCCTTACCACAGCACCGATACTGCAGTATCCAGACTTCACGAAGCCGTTTGTTGTAACGACAGATGCCTCAGACAGGGCGCTCGGCGCAATCTTATCGCAAGGCAAGATCGGGGACGATTTGCCCATATGTTACGCGAGCCGCACCATGTCAAAGGCCGAGCTCAATTATACGACCACGGAAAAAGAGCTACTCGCCATAGTTTGGGCCCTCGCTCAATTTCGACCATATATTTATGGTACACGTTTCACGGTAGTGACGGACCACCAACCGCTCACCTGGCTGTTCGGAGTAAAGGACCCAGGTTCGAGATTAATGCGTTGGAAAATTAAATTGGCCGAACACGAATTTAACGTTGAATATAAGGCCGGAAAGCGTAATACAAACGCCGATGCGTTAAGTCGTATATTCGCTACTACGAGGACCCAAGCGAGAGCTAGGAACGAAGCCCGTGAGTCGGAAGAGGACAGCACGACGGGGCAAGTAGGCACAACGAAAGACCGCACAAAGCGGACAGCCGAAGATACCCCGTATAGCCATGGTAGCTCGCTGGAGCGAGAGGTCAAGCTCGCCCGCGAGCGAGACGAGGACAGCAAGCGCCCGGGTACGGACAGCCACACAAAGCGGAGAGCCGAGAATACCCCGGGCCAGCCTAGCAACGCGGCAGAGAGAGAGGCCGCTCTGGCCAATGCGCCAGAAGAGGACAGAGAGATTCGCAGCGTGCCTGCAGAACGCTCTACTGAACCCCACAGCCCCGCCGAAAAGCCGTGCGGACGGGGAAGGGGTAGACCACGCAAGCTACATACGCAGGCCACTGGTAAGACTGCGAGCACCGCTGACAAGGACAGAGCGGGCCCAGCACAGTATGGCGGACCCGCGAAGCGCGGAAGGCCGCGAAAGGCGAACGTTGCAAGGCCGCTCGAGAGAGAGAGCGACCCAACGGCGGAGCCACCGGTGGGCACACCGAGCGAAGAAATTGCGGACAGAGCACCGCAAAGGCCTGCTGAGGAAGCGCGGCACGGAGGGGCCCGTAGCCTACGAACTTCCAGCAGCACAGAAGAAGACAGCGTTATGAAAGAGCGCAGCGACTGCCGCAGTGGCGTAGCCGCTCCCTCCTTCGAAGACCGCCTGAAAATCATAAAAGAATACCACGACACCCCCTTAGGAGGGCATCAGGGTATCAGGCGTACGCTGCATCGGATCCGAACCAAGTACGACTGGCCCGGCATAAGAAGGGACTTAGAAAAATACATAACATCGTGCGAATCCTGCCAGAAAAATAAAATCGGGAAAAGGGAACGAGTACCAATGGTGGTAACTGACACCCCATCGAGGTCGTTCGAAAAAGTTGCGGTCGACATCGTAGGACCGTTACCGGAAAGCGTCAACGGAAAAAAATATATACTTACGATCCAAGACGCACTTACCAAATACAGCGCAGCAATTCCACTACCGAACCAAGAGGCTCCGACAGTAGCAAAAGCGCTCGTAGAAGAATTGATTTGCCGGCACGGGACACCGGAAATAATATTATCTGATCAAGGCACGAATTTCCTCAGCTCGACCTTCAGAGAGATGTGTCGACTGCTCCAAATCAAGAAGATACAAACGACTGCTTACCACCCAGAGTCAAACGGCGCGCTAGAAAGATCGCACCGCACCCTCGCTGAATACCTGAAAAATTTCATAAACGAGGACCAAGGTAATTGGGACGAGTGGCTGCCATACGCGATGTTCACGTACAACACCACTCCACATACAGGGACTGGATTGTCACCCCATGTGTTGGTGTATGGATGCGAAGCGGAGTTACCGACCGCCGTGAAGCAGGAGCCCCGCCGCACCTATGCATACGACGACTACGTCCAAGAGCTACGCGAACGACTACGAGCCGCATGGACTGTAGCAAGAGACAACCTGGAAGGCGCGAAAAGACGGTCGAAGACCACATACGACCAAGGCGCACAGGAGCAGGAGTACCGCGTCGGCGAACGCGTACTCCTCCGTGACGAGACGGTGCGCAGGGGGCGGACGGCCAAGCTGACCCCGAAGTGGAGGGGACCCCACGAGATAGTGGAAGCGAGGCCTCCCGTCAATTACGTCGTCTAGAAGGGACGGAAAATTCAGGCGGTCCACGCCAACCGCCTGAAACTATTTATTGATCATTAAAAACTAAATAAAAACTAAATAAATGAGGGTAGGGAGCTCCACGGAGCGCAAGGTAGGAACTCCATTAACGACTCGAGGTAAATTCGAAAATTTTAAATTAACATAAAAACATAAATTTCCGAAAGAATTATGACTATTATTAAACAAAGATGGTTCCGCAAGTGGGACAAGTATGAAGCGGCTCCTCAGCGAAGAGCCGGCGCAGCCCGACGAAATCGTGGTAGGGCTCTTCGTCTCCGAGCCACGGCCCCAGGCCCCACAGACAATACACCGCTCGGCGGTTGTCCTGGCGGCGACGGCGAGTAGCCGCTCGCTCCCGGAACTCGTCGGACAGCCAGCGCCGACTAGGCCCTGGTACCACGACCAGGCAGCTCTGAAAATAAAAATGAAAATTAAAATAAATAAGAATTTTATGGAAACATTAAAAATTCCAAGCAAGGTAAGGAGAGTACTTACAATTAGCTCCATTACCGCGGGAGTTACGTCGTCCCCCTTACAGAGGACTGCCCCGTAGGGCGAGGCCCTGGAAACGCGGACAAGAATGGTTGACATCGTTCCAGTCGGGTTGTGAGAACAAGAATGAGCCAAAAAGCCCTCGAGCGAAACTCGCGAGACTGCAACGAAAGAGGGAGAACTCACGCTTTCCTCCCCTCGTCTGATTGCAGATTAATCGCAGCAAGGTATGGACAAACCACAGCCACACCGCGTACAGCCGACTACCTCGTCAGCACTTTTGCCAGCACTCCGGGCATCTACTACGAGAACATAGGGAGCCTTACAATAATTCAATCGACGTGGCGACTGATAATCAGGCTGGACCTCGCTGCACTACTGCACCGAGAGGGGGAGATAAGCGAAAGCCTACAACGTCTGACGGAGCTGTGCGAAAGCGAAACTCGCGCCAACGATATATGCCCCGTCATAAGCGACTCGGTTCCGAGAATGAAGAAAAGAATAGAGACAGGAATACTGACCATATTCGACCTCCTCGGGACGCGCCCCGTCAGAGAGCGCCGAGGATTGGTAGATGGCCTCGGAAGCATAATCAAAGCCATCACGGGAAACATGGATGCCACCGACGCAAAGGAACTACACGAAGAGATAACGCGCCTGGAGGCGTCCCACCAGACCCTGAAGGAAGGGTTAAAAAATCAAATACGAATCATAAAAACCACGCTCTGCTTATTTAATGAGAGCGCGCAACACATACAGGCTAACGAACAGACCCTGCTGTCCCGGATGCAGCATATCAACCGCACGCTTAACAGCGAAGTATACTACATAGAGAGACGCCAACACCTGGACGAGACGCTCAACGCGATAAGTATTGCGGTCGAAGCATTACTCGGCGACGTACAGGAGCTAGTGTGGCTGGTGGACGATATAGCTAGCGGTAAGGCCCGAGCAACGTCCCTGCCGCCACGCACACTCGCTAGGCACCTCGTAGAGGCACTACCACACCTACCGTCGGGCAGTAGTTTCCCGGTCGCAATAGCACCTGACCAAGTGTCAACACTTACGCGACTGGCCGATACCAGGGCTTACAGCGAAGGCAACGCAGTGGTACTCGTGCTGGACATACCGCTGATCGGGCAGCAACGATATAGTATGCAAAAAGTATACCCCATACCCACGCGAGCGGACAACGGCAGGCACTACTACATAGAAGCGACCGAGTCCCACTTGGTAATAGATATAGAGAATCGCAAGTACCTAAGGATGACATACGATGACATAAAAATTTGCAAGGTACTGGGCAAATCGTACATTTGCCCACCAACACACCCTACTATGCCGGTCACACGCGACGCGCCCTGCGAAGTCCTAATCTATGCAAAAATGGACACCGGTAACGGAAAAAACTGCGCGAAAAGGGTTGTCGAAATCACACATCCCTTAATCGTTCCAATGCAACAGCAAGGACGATGGTTATACGTCGCGCCAACCCCGGTCCCCATAGGGATAAATTGTGGGAAAAATCCCACTCAGCACGAAATATTGAATAATTCGGGAATACTGGCTTTGGTAGGCGTATGTATAGTAACCGCCCGAGATTTCAGCATCAAAACCATCGGGCGAACATCGCAGATCATACAGGAAAACTACCTCCCGTCGTTTAACTTGACATTAACGGAAATCGAAGCTCGGGCACCCCCGCCGCAGACCGAGAGGACCGTCCCACTACAGAGCGTGCTGCGAGACCCCGAAGAGCTTCGGAAGCTCGGAGCTCGAGCCGACCAAATCATGGACAACCTCCATACTGCCGGAGACGGGATGCAACACGTCCACAACCTGAGTTTCTACACCTTGGGCGCTATAGCGCCGATCGCCTTGGTTGGCTACGTTCTGCTTAAATGTTACAGATACAAAAGAAACAGAACACCACCGAGCACTAGAGAAGCAATAACCCCGGCAGCCGCCGAGGTAACTATCAACCTTGAGCCTCTCGGACGACAACAGCCAGAGGAACGACTTCGAACCGAGCTGGCCAGGTTATGCAATCGTCCCCCCAACCGAGAACGACTCGCTCGACTTGAACGACAAAAATGAAACATTTTACACACATATTATATATCATATATCAAATCGTAAAATTGTATTAAAATTGTAAGGTACGGGAAACCAACTGAAGAAAAAATTTTTTTTGAAAATTTTTCCTTTTAAGGGGGGAGGGATGTTGTGTCGCGGAATATTCCTCTAATGTATTCTCGGGAATATTCCTTAGCGGACACAGAGATGGAATTCTAGCTGTCATACAAGACGGGATGCGAAGTAGACGCCGACGCAGCATGAAGCGACTCGCGAGGCGATCTACGATAGGCTAAAGCTAAAGCTGCCAACTAAGGGATTTTAGCAAACGCAGTTGCTAACTGCTTCAGTAAAGACAGAATTAATTTCGACTTAACAGAGAACGGTTGGTTCCTCGTGAAATTCTCGAAACAACGCATTATTGTACTTTCTTACTTTACTTCTAAATAGACAACGGAAAGTCACCGTTGCCTATAATAAATACTTCCTTTTACATAAATTCGTGTTTTCATCGATAACTCGAGATCCATCTCCTTATCGGCAAACGATCCCGAAAAATAATAACTTTTTAATATTATACCGAATACCGAATAATCTAATTACCCGGTACCGGCATAACACCCTGTTCGGGCGCCAAATGTAATGGTATTAAGCGTTGACATTACCCTTGAAGGGCTTGTTCGGACTCGAGCAGGAAGGAAAGTAATTTTTAGGCTTTTGTAGTAGGTAAAAGTAGGGTTTATTCAATGAAACAGATAAAAATTATGCGATACAGCAGAAAAAGAAATGAATATTGTATCTCATTCTTGAACCCTTTTTCCTGGTATTACGGCTACCACGCGCCTTACAATAGACTATTCCCGGGCACTCGAGTGCAGATACAATTGTGTACGCAAAAAAATCTAGAATATTTATGAAGATCCTCGGTAATATGTTTTTAGTTGGTGACAGATTTTAGAAGATGGTTGTAGTATGCTCTATAATTTGTGAAAAGACGTTGATAGTTATATAATGCAAATATATTTGTTAATTAATAATATAATTGATGATAATGAAGTTGAGCGTTAGTCGATAAATTTGTTTACCCTTCGTGTTCCGTGGGTATGCTATTTAGCACGCGTACCGTCGGTAACTAGCCGGCCGCTGCTGATAGAATCGCGACTAGCCTTGTGTCTACTACTGACTCGCTATAGACCCGTCGGTGGGCGTGGAGTTTCCTGCTGATATAATCAATTTTTTAGAGGTTGACTTGCGCGTCCACCCGACCGCCGCTACGATCCGGCGTCAGTGGGATGCACTCGGAGTGCATGCGCAGCTACTTGGTATATCAGGGCCGTACCCTGTGCATTTATCGCCTTTTTCTATCTTTCCTTTAATCTTGGTTTTATTTCTGTCCCTATGGAATTTCCAATGCTACCCTAATTCCCTGGTCTTTAATATGAAGATCTTATATCTTCGTTATTTAAAATATTGCAGAGATTATTTTGTGTCTGAGTGAGTAGACCGTGGTTCGCTGGATTCTTGGCTACCAGAGAGAGACCGCTTAGTTGATGTTTGGGTCTGCGGTGCGTTGGCCTCGAACGCAGCACCGACTCAGCTGCTTCCCGTCAAATGTATGTGACAGCTACCACAGCTGGGCTCTTTGGGCATCAGTGCGGCTGCACTTAGCAAGGGCTCGATCTTCCTTCCTGGTATCCGGACTTCTGCGTTCGCAGGACCTGCGAACAAAACTGTTCTCCGAATGCCGAAATTCTAGTCTTTTTATACCAGAATACAGAATAGGGTCTTTTTATACCCCTCCAGTTGGCCCATGCTTTCGGTATAACTATAGTTGGTGGCGGTCCTGTAGCCCATCTTCCTGTAGCCCACTGGAAGCCTTGGTACTTTTTGAAATTAGTCGTTGGTTTTTAATTCTCCACCGGTGCTTTTCGAACGAGTAACGGGACTTCGTCTTCGACGTACCGGCCTAATGGTGTGAGTGACGCTCGGTAGCAGTGCTTTGTTGTGTGCGTATCGAGCGTCGTGAGTTGCCGAGTATAGGTCAGTCTACCTAGTGTATGTAACGCGGTAGCGGTGACTCGGTGTGTGCACCGCGCGTTATAAGATAGACAGTACGTTACACTACACGTAACCGATATTCCAGCACTAAAATACTGAGAATTTGAACGCGAATTAGGCGAAATAAGATTAAAATAATCGCCGGAATTCCCGGATTTCAACGCAGAACAGAGTTAATTACTGTAAATTGAAGACAGGGGAACAACAAGAGACAGGCAAGTGGAATAAACAACATAAAGAATTGGTTTAAGTATAGTCAAAAAAAGAGATTAGTAATAGATTAAGATACAGGTAGATTTAAGAGAACAGAGTCAGAAGAATAAGCGCATGTGCAAATAGGTCCAAGTAAAATTAGGTGAATATGATTAATTGATACGTATAAGCTCGTAGTGTATAAGGAAATAGAATTAAATAGTGCAAATTTTTAATCAGCTGTACAAACTGGAATCGCCCGGTTGGATGAGTGGAAGAGAGAAAGAGAGAAAGTGAGACGAGAGTGAAAGAATAAGAATTGTAAACAGAGTTCATACACTCTGTACTTGGAGCAAGTGCGATGCGAATGACTAGTGGTGTGAGTATATCTGGAAGAATAATAAACTTCCGGAGTTATCGAGAATGTGTACACTCGTAATACGGAAATAATATTAAAATAATCGCCAAAATTACCAGTTTTTAATGCACTATCTTAAAAATAGAGACCGGAGACTGTAAAATAACTTGTTATAGAATAATTTCTTTTATTAATAAACCCTATTCTCATTCACCTCGAAGTCTAATATTAATTAGTCCTGTGTTCGAGCCCGGATTCCCACGATAAATAAAAAAGATTGATAACGATAAAAAAATACCGTAACAATATATAGATAACTTGTACTAATAAAGGTGAAGAAGGTAATGTCGGTTCGAAATCTCTCAAGAAGAGAACCCAGCCAATAGCCAGTCGTCGTTCGTGGACCCAAACAATAAATTATGATTTTCTGGTGAAATACCGATTCAGTGTTCCTTTTTTTTTCTAGTTTGAATAATGTATTTTGTTAATATTGTCCTGGTATTCAAAAAAAATAAACGCGGGAATAAGTCGAAAACATTACACTAAGTTTATGAAAATTAGAAGTATAAGATAAGAATTTTGAAAAAATATGACACTAAAATGTATTGGCTGCACTATATTAGAGCGGGTGGAAAATACTAAATATCTTGGAGTTATTATTGATAGTAAACTCCGATTTGAAGAACACTGTGATTATATCATATATTATAAAATAACGGTAGAAAAAAAATTCTTTCGCCGTCCGATAGATGGCCTTGACATATGTAAACCGTCAAAATTCCAAATCATTCTAATCATTACTTTGTCTATGGGACTCTTCAAAAGTTGTCAGCTGACATTGTCTGTCAATAATGGAGGAAATTGAGTATCGATAAAATTCCTTCATTCGAAGGGGAAAAAGACTCAGGAAACAGAAGATGAGTTAGACTCTGTATACGGTGAAGCCTCCCCTTTATCCACAACGGACAAGCCGTTGGGTGGCCGAGTACAAACGTAGTCGTACGAGCATTATAGACGAGGAACGTTCCGGGCGCCCGTAAACCGCTACAACTGAGGAAATAGTCGATTTAGTGCATCAAACTGTGATGGAAGATCGTCGATTGACTATTAAGGATATTGCTGAGGCTTGTGAGATATCATCTGAATGGGTGCACAATATTTTACATCAAGATGTGGATATGAGAAAATTATCCCCATGCTGGGTGCCGCGCTTGTTGATGATCGATCAAAAGCGCATTCAGACGAACATGTCACGCGAGTGTCTTAGCCTGTGTCAAAAAAATCCAGCGGAGTTTTTGCGGCAAATGATAACCCTCGATGAAACCTGGGTACACCACCATACGCCTGAGACCAAAAAACACTCAATGCAGTGGGTTGCGGTGGGGAAACCAACTACGAAGATGGCAAATGTCGTTCTCTCTGCAGGAAAAGTGATGGCGACAGTTTTCTGCGATAACCGTGGAATGATTCTTATCGATTACCTTGAAAAGGGTAAAACGATCAACGGACAGTTCTATGCTGCATTGCTGGATAAATCGAAGGCCCCAATTAAGAAAAAAAGTCCGCATTTGTCCACGAAAGAAGTCCTGTTTCACCAGGATAACGCTCGTGTTTACACGTGCATAGTCGCAATGTCAAAATTGAACGAATTGAAGTTTGAATTGCTGCCGCATCCACCCTATTCGCCACATCTAGCTCCCAGCGACTTTTTCCTTTTTCCTAATTTGAAAAAGTTTCTCGGGAGAAAAAAATATAAGTCAAATGCTGAGGTGGAAAACGCTGTAAACCAGTATTTTTCATGTTTAGACAATCAATTTTTTCCTGACAGTTTAAAAGGATGGGAGAAACGATGGACCAAATGTATTGAGTTGCAGGGAGACTACGTCGAGAAATAAATTTTGTTTTACCTCGAAATATGTGTTTTTCTTAAGAAGGCCGGAAACTTCTCAAGTAGCCCTCGTACGTTAAAGAAAATAGGGAAAAAAAAAAGTTTTGAAAATCAATTATGGTGAGAAATCAGCTGACGCGCAGCCACTATGATCGCCGTGCGGTAGCTCGATGCTGCTAGTGCTTCGCTGCGCTTGGCTGCCATGCGCACTGCCTTTCTTGGATATTATCAATCCAAAACGTGCTCAATTGGACTCAAATTCAACGGTAAGGTGGCACCTTGACAATTTACACAAATTCAATCAAGGTGAGGTGGGAAAATATCATTTAGTGCATCCTCTAATGACTCACCTTGTGGCGTTCTTTGCATCACGGGCTGCTTCAAGCTTTCTCAACCATTATTAATTGGCACGCAATTAATATAATTGTATGTGCAGCTCACCATTAACTTCTATAATCAGTTCTCGTTTATTATTTTTTTTTTGTAGTTTAAATGGTAATATAGACCATTTTATCCATCTACATCGTTCGCCTGGTTATTTTTTCCCTGTCATGAGTGAGAACTCATTCTTTTTCGATATATTTTAGCTCACACAAGTCCGACCATCGTATTCTCAAACAAATTGGTAACGACAAATCGGATTATACTAGATGTATTGTTTGTAATTCAATAATGGCACCACACTTTGAATATTGTGCTACGATATTAGCAAGTTGCGCAGAACCGGGCCATGCGAGTTATATTGCAATGTGATAGGTATACAAAGGTAGAAACAATGCTGCACGCGTTGAAGTTTATGTCCATAAGACAGATGCTATATTATAATGTTGGTACGTTTGTTTTTAAACTGGTAAAAGGTATATTACCTGAGTAATTAAGAAATAAGATAGTGATAGTAGGAGATGGGAACAAAAGGCGAACCAGACAAGCGAAAAACAGTGTGGTACAATTTCGAAGAACAAGAAGTGTGCAAAAAAGTCTATTTTACGAAGGGATAAAAATGTATAATGCATTGTCGATGGGACTAAAGGAGTGTAATAGGCTTACGACATTTAAGCGTATGATCAAAGAATATCTTGTAAGATTATAATATATTACTTAACTAGCTAGTAAGACACTTTATGTACGAGGTCTGTTCAAAAAGTATCGCGAATTTTGTGTTTTTTTCAAAAAGTATTTATTTATTCATTAATATCTATTTTGTCCCCTTCAAAGTAATTTCCCTCGGATATAATACATTTATGCCAACGTTTTTCCCAATCCTCGAAGCACTTAAAAAAATCATTTTTTGTAATCTTGTTCAGCTCCTTCTTCGATGCCGTCTTTATCGCTTCAATCGTGGCGTAGCGTCGTCCTTTCATGGGCCTCTTCAGTTTTGGGAACAGGAAAAAGTCACAGGGGGCGAGGTTTGGGGAATACGGTGGCTGCGGCATCATTAGAGTGTTTTTTTGGCCAAAAATTCGCGCACAAGCAACGATGTGTGAGCAGGGGCGTTATCATGGTGCAAAAGCCAATTTTTGTTCTTCCACAAATCCGGGCGTTTCTGGCGGATTGCTTCGCGCAAATTGCGCATAACTTGCAGGTAATATTCCTTATTGACTGTACGACCCTGTGGCAAGAACTCATGATCGCTTTCTGCCAAAACGATTCGGTCTTGCGGTCGATGTGGATGGTGCGCCTGGGTCTGCCCATGATTTTTTACGTTTGGGATTCTCAAAATAAATCCACTTTTCATCCCCTGTAACTATACGATGCAAAAACGATTTCCTTTTGTACCAAGCGAGCAAAATGTCACATGTGTTTTTACGCTTTTTCATTTGCCTGTCGTTCAACTCATGTGGTACCCTCTACCGGTCTTCTGAATCTTTCCGATTTCTCGTAGCCGATTGGAAACAGCTTCTTGACTAACGCCCAATTGCTCGCGAGTTGTTTTTATGTTTGCGAACCATCTTCGTCCAACAATGCTTGCAATTTCACATCTTGGTATTTTTTTGGCGGCTTTTCGTGTTCCATGTCTACAACATCGAAGTCACCACTTTTGAAACGCCGAAACCATCGTTCACACGTATCTTGCGATGGAGCATATTCACCATAAGCTTCTCGAAGTAATCGTTATGATTCAGCAGCAGTTTTCTTCAAATGAAAACAAAAAATTAATGCTGTCCGCGAATGGTCTTTGTTTGGTATAAATTTCGACATATTTATCACAACACAACACTATGCACACACTTTTCTAATTTATCACTCGGGCGCGTCTGACACTGGTTGATGACACAACAAAATGGCGCAGGGTCAAATTTTTATAGCACAAACTGCACTCGTGCGCCATCTGTTGTCTGAAATCCGCATTTCATACTTGTACACCTGATATGTTTTTTTGTAGTCAAATCGAGTCAAACGTGGAATAAAGGCTACTTGCTCTACCAACATCTTTGGTCTGGTTATTTCACAGGTGTCGTGAGTGAAAACTCATCCCGTTCCAATATATTTCAGATTCAAGAACACCAGGGAACCTCAACAAAACGATTTGTGAGATAAATGAGCAAAGAATACTTATTTCAAAGTAACGAGAAGTGCCCATCCTTAAAATAGTTATGATAGATAATTACGTCCAAACAACACTTTTGTGTACGCTACATACCATGTAGCACCACCTCTTTTTCGGAAATAACCCGATAATTATCCAAAACCAACAACCCGGTAAAACAAATACCTCAATTTTGGTCTCTTGCAAGCAAAAAACGAAAGTCCTAATACTTATATACTCAAAAGCATCTAACCATTACCATTTCTACAGTCGATAAGTTTATTCCATTTATATTTTTTAGTATTTTTTAGCTGTACTTAAAACTTTTTATTCATGACATTTAATTCCTACATAAGAAAAATCCGTCCACTAGTGTTAATAATTGTGAGGATGAGGAATAGAGCAATTTATGTAACTTTTATCTTAGTATATTCATAAAACTTACATCATTGCAATTGTAGCTATGTTTGATGCGTTATTATACAAAAAAAATCAAAGCATATTTATTAAAATAAATGAATGTATACACAGATTACATTTATCTGAGTACTCTACTTAGTCCAGCTGACCTTTGGTATGTCAAAGTGTTCTGTCAGACTGTCCAAGTGTCTATTGAAGTCTTCCACCCGTTGTTTATGAGTCATTGAGGCCTTCTGCTTTATTCGCTCAGTTTGCTGTAAATAAAATCTGGTTTTAGGTATAAGAATGCAAATATCATGTTGAATTTCCTATATTCTTTTGTTGTAAAAAGAATCGGTAAGAGCAGATTTAGAAAAAAAATGAATGTCATTTTTTGTACTAAAGTAAATATTCAAAGCTCTTCACAGAGTTCTCAATATTTTTACATCAGCGTCATCCCTTGAACCTGAACCATCTTTACAATAATAGAGCAAAATGAAAGAATAAAAGTGACGAATTTCAGAAAAAGAAATCCCAATTATAGGTAAAATTGTAAGTATACATTTTCCTGAACGTTCTCTTTTATACTTTTAGACACATTTTTTCACCTCAATTTTCCCTATTGGTTAATAATACAGTTTGACAGGTATGGCTAGGCAATATTAAAACATGTAATTTGACAAGTAAAAAAAAAAATTATAAAAATCTTATTCCTGCTCGTTTTTAAGATTTACTTTCAATAATACAAGGTGAAAAGCATTTTCAGGAGGGACAATCAGTGATTGAAGCCTTTTTTTTTAATTTAATTGAAAGTAACGAAACAAAATTAGGCTACTGGGAAAATTATGTCTTGGATGATCACACACTGAAAAATTCTAAAATGGAAACATCCAGCAAAGCAAACTTGAGGCAAGGACTAAATTGTAATTTTGACACTGTGTACAAGATTCTACTCTGAATTCTCAACAAACATGTTTTATTATACTTGTTACGTTAGCATAAAATTTAATAAAACTAATCCTTATACTTGAACAAAAATAGAGATAATATCAAGGAAAGTAAGACCTTGCAAAGTCTAAAATGAAAATCGTTTAATATATGCTATTGTCCGATGGGATGATTTTTTGTTCAGTTCTTTTTAGGGATAAATCAAAATATTAGTCCGATTATGACAAGTAATAGCTTATTTTGTTTATTGAATGATGATTTGTTAACTGATAGTCTAGATTTTCATAAGTATTATGTTGTATTATGTATAAGTATATTATTGGCACACAATTTTACCATTTTTTCCTGCATTTTCTGAAATGCTAGTTCTGCTTTTGTTCTCTTAACCTCCACTCTTGTAGGCTTTTCTTCTTCAAAAATCTTTGTAACTCTCACCAGTTTTTTTTTCTTCTCTCCCTTACGCTTTTTCCTGAAAAATTGACCAAAATAAATTACTAGAATTTGAGAGGAAAATTTTAGTGAATGCTTACTTCTTGCTGACCATCTCCTCATTTTTCAATTTCAATGTTCCCTTTGCAATGTGTGCGTATGGGTCGTCGTCCGATTGCGATGGCATTTTTCGCTCGAGGATCAAGTACCAATTATGGAATCAGTGTCAAGCTGTCAGGTAAACACGAAGTTTTTGCGAACGGCTTCAGAGAACAGAGACGTACATGCAATAAGATAAAATAGATTTACATGGAAGTACGAGCATTATGGGAGCATTTGGCCGATTTTTTTGGAGTGATCGGTTAGTGATCACCCCAGCCACCGCGAGCGCTGCCTGTATAGGTATGCATAAATTCACCGCCGCTTGGTTAGTTCTACCTTCTTACTACGCTACGAGCATTGTACGCTGGGGGTGATTGGTCTCTCTTGCACTAACGTGCTTTCGATGGTGGGGGTGATATTGCGTTCTCACTCACATTCACGCGCCCTCGAATACTTGAAGTGGTGTTATTTTTCGCTCGTATTCATGTAATTATCCCTAAAAACAAGTAGAACTGTATATGAAAATGCATCTGTTAATAGTATATTGACTACTAATAGATTATTGACAATTACATGGTATTTGTTGTAGCAATTAGTTCGAAGGAAAGGAAACTAATAGATTATTGACAATTACATGGTATTTGTTGTAGCAATTAGTTCGAAGGAAAGGAAACAGGGTGATACAGAAAATAAAATAGTTAAGATTTTATGGAAATTACAATGATATATACTCTCTCTATTATATTGCCGTAGCACTGACTACACTTCCGTACGCGATTAGAGAGCCTTAAATAAGAGTGACAACAAGACGCTGCCACTTCTGATTGGTCCGCCATTTATGGGCCGTTCCCGCCGGATTTCAAATTCATATGAAATACATTTTGCTGTTTCGTTAATATATCGTTGCAAACAATGCTCAAATCAACACATGCAATAGTAATACTCATTGTTAGTCAGTATATAAATAAATAAAGTATGAACAAAGTATTATTTATTAGAGTATTATGTTGCGCAATATACATATTTCCACATTTTGTTATTTAAAAGAATGATGCATCGCCATCGATTCACTGTCGTAATACTTGCGATTCGGTAATACAATTTTACGTTTATTTTTAAATTTCAAACGAACTGTAGCAAATTTACGCAATAACTTTGAACGCATATCATGACAATATGGAATATGACATGTGAGAACAGAATCAAACTTGTTCATTAAAAACGTATGTAAGTTAACATTTCGCATATTATTAAAATAAGGACTGTAATGTCTATAAATATTTTCCAACCTTAAAAACATTTCAAATGTTGGTTTACTAACAAAGTATAAAGTATTATTTTTATAGCACTTAATTCTTACAAGTTGGGAATATTGAAAATTTAATGGTATTTTAGAACCAACAGAATGCACACAAGTAGAGCAGGTACGACATGTTTTTATCACAGATGATAAACAATATCCTGCGACATTATATAAACAATTCATATCTATGTTGTTATATTCTATTATCACGTTATAATCAAAAGGAGGTATGGAACTTATCGTTGTAGAAGGTTCATCAGGTACAGACGACTGTATCACAAGTTCTTTATTAGACTTTAAATAATCTAAAAAACCAGGAAAATACTCACTATCATCAGTATCATAATTTCCTTTTGATATTGTTTTTGTGAACATAGAAATAGCAACAAGTTTTAAATTATTTTTAAATTGTAAGGCATCTAAAATAACATTTTTATGTCGCAAAACTGAAAATAAATTTTCAACACAATCTTGGGTGAAACGACCAGTTAAAACGAATTTAAAATTGCACTAGTTTATAAGATACTCTACTACATTAATTATTGATGTTGTTTGAGAAATCCGTCCAATGGTGTTGTTTGACAGATCCTGACCTGTGAATATATTGGAAATAATGAGTCTTCACTCAAGACAGGGTGAAATAAACCAGACTTGTAGATGGAAAACAGAGAAAGTGGTTTATTCTACGTTCCATAATATAAACAAAGTATCACAAAATTACAAATAAATATAAATTGAATTTTAACTATAAAACTTGAGCAGCACACCATGTGATAACACTTTTTAAAACCAGTTACTTTAAATATGAAGAGAAACACAAAATATACTAAATTTAGAAAAATATAAAATAATGAAAATAAATACACCAAAATTTGAGAATTAGAAACCGAATTTAATTAGGTGAGCTGAAGTGAATGATATGAGCTGAGAACCAGCACACAATTATATTAATTGTGTGCTGTGAGTACTGAGAGCGGTGTACGCACCGCAGCCAGTGCTGCGGAGCGTACAACGCAGTGAGATGTGTGAGTGCGTAGACAACTTTACTGCCTGTCAGCAAATACTCAATGTGATGGTGAAATAGAATTGAAAGAGAGTGTGTGCTAGCACATGCAATTCTGACAATTACTTGGAATTCTATTATGACAGGCTGTGATGCTGTCTACGCTGCAGAGCACTGAAGTGTGAGCGTGAGGATGCACAAATGATTAGACTGAATTCACAACACTCTCCCAGCAAGTTTAATTGGGGGAAAGTGCAGTGAATTGGTAAAACACATGCAATTATATTAATCGAGCATGCTAATAATTGAGTGAAAACGTGGTGCAGCCCGCGCTGCAGAGCACGCCACAGTGTGAGACCTTTATGTTGATGTACCGATGAGTTTTCCACTCCTCACCGTCATTGAATTACGATAAATTGTAACGGTGTACGCTTACCTGAGTTTGAGTCCTGGTGAGCAAACGAAGGTTGAGATAATCCGGTTGAGAAAAATGAAAATTGTCCGAGCCTTCCAAATGCGTGCGCTGTTCCGTGCGGGTTTTCACGTAAGTGACAAAATATCCAACATGGCTGCGGGATATGAAATTAACGTTGAGCGCTGAAGTCAGTTGAGCGAGATAGCCGGTGAGCGAAACCGAAGTCAAGCGAGAGAGACATCCTCTCGCTCGACGCGGCGTGCCAACGAGGCACATCCTCGGCTTCGCGAAGCCCTGCCTCGGCTATCTTCGGCTCAACCGAACGACATGTGCTTGAGCACAGCAACAGGTCGACGCACGGCGAATATCGATCGCCGTGCGCCAGCTGATTATCCAACAGATATTGTAGAGAATATGACACCTCGTTGTACAGGTTTAAATATTGCTTTATGACCTATTTGTATTTTCGTAAACAGATCAATGACTTTACGCAAAAAAGCAATGTTCGTTTTGTATACGTCAATGTTCTTTACACCTAACGCTGTACATGATCTAGAAGTCATCAATGAAAACCACTTAGATATATATTCAATACACCATGCAGTGGTATACAATTCTGGCTTTTGATTATCATTAGCTAAAAATTTTAAAGAACTACTGACATGGGGTGAAAAAACAGCTCGTGCTTTATTAACATGCATTTTATTGTAAGTATTATTACATTGAATATCATTATAATTTAAGTTGGGAGTTCAATAAAATTCTGTATCTTTCTGAGAATCAAGTAGTTCACTGAAATGTGCACTGTCAACTCTATTAGATGGTAATTTATATTTAACAACGAATTCCTTTAGCAAAAGGAAATACTTATTTGAAAGCAGTGCTTCTTTCATGTTTTTCAAGATATGTGGTATATCTGCAATAAAATATAAAGTTCTATGAGGATTAGAGGGATGGGGAATATAATTTCGAGTAATAGTATATCGTCCCACGTTTATTCCACAACATCTCCACACTTTACCATTCCCAGGACCCATGTCAGAAGTTATAAAATTCACGTGAACACCAATTTCTTCAGCTTTGTGAATTATCTGGAAAATAATATTTTTTACAGTTTCTCCATTAAATGAATCGCCTGTATAAAAGTAGCCTACAACATGCTTCCATCGACTAGCTGTACCACTTAGCATACATGTTAAAGCATGAGTTGCTGTACCTTGTTCGTTTGGAAGCGTTATACTTTCAAGTAATGTTTGTGTTGAAGTATCGTACACATGTTTGGGTGTTATACTCATTTCGTCAAGAACGAGTCCACATTCTTTGTCGGTATCGTTTTGAAAATTACTAACTTTTAACTTTAAAAAATGAAACATATCGTTTGAAATACCACTCTGATATTTCAAATCTTGTAAACTTCGTTGTAAGGTGTGCAAATTCGGGAGTGGCATTTTTTCTCGCAGAAGTTGTTCGTAACCACTAACACCACATGTAAATTTCAGTATCAGTGCACGTTCAATAGTTGCATTGGACCAACAGCGTGCACGATGTCGTTTTTTAGCTGGCGTTAATATTTTATTTGCTAGCATTTTTATTTGGTCCTCGTTCAAGAGCCCGTTCAGCAGTTTTTTGTATTTGTCATTTTTAATATTACCTTCCAGTGTGTGTACTCTTAACCGAAAATTTTTTATCTGTTTGCGCATACGTATTAAATTCAGTTCAAGTTTTTTATTCCTTGCTTCTAACTTGTTAGTTGCTCTTTCATTTGCATCTGTTATAAATCGTCTTCCAGAGAACCCAGAGTTCCGATCTGCCGTATCGATGTCAGGCGTCTTGTCGGTCGGAGGCGGGAATACTTACCGCCCCGGAAGGCCACGTGTTGCCGATGCTCGTAGACGATCGTTGCGAGAGAATTGACTAAGGGTCGTACTTCGATAACGTACAAGAAATTGTTCGTTTATTGAAGTAATACAAAAGAGAATAGAAAATAGGAAACTGTTAATAGTAATGTAATGTGTTAAGGTGATTAATAAGGTACGTATGAATTATCATAAAGGTTCACTGATGGCCTCGTGGCCCGTGTCGCGTCCGTTCGCTTGCGCGTCGTATAGGCCGTGGCGCCTTTTTTTCTGAGTTTGATCGTGGCTACGTCCGTCGTTGACTAGGTCCACGCTTCGACTCTCGTTGCCGGGCGGTTGCCCGAGAGTACGCGGGCTCGCGCCTGCACCTTGCGTGGACTTGGCTCAGCTCGCGTTGTGTTGCGTAGTTCGCGCGGTCTACGCTGACCGAAACCCGAAAAGGCGGTTTATAACATCGCTGTCAGTACTCAAAGCACATGTTTTATGGTTTGATGCAGTAGGTTCAGTGATGGATGTAGTAGGCTTTACAGAGACAGATGTAATCAGTTCACCAGATTCATTCCTAACCACCTACAACAATATACAATACTACAATATACAATATACTTTCATTATTATAATATATACCAGGTGTATGCATAAGTTTTTTCCGGTTTTTTGGTAAAAAAAACACGTAATTTTCAAGGGAAATTAATTTTTGTTTTATTCAAAATACTGGCCATCGGCTTATACACATTTTGCCCATCTTTCAGGTAACTTATGAATACCATGCCAGAAAAACTGCTTATCTTTTGCGGCAAATCATTCGTCGAGCCATTTTCCAACTTCCTTGAAATTGCTGAAGTGCTGCTCTGGGAGCGCGTGCCCCATTGATGCGAAGAGGTGATAGTCAGATGGCGCCAGGTCTGGCGAATACGGCGGGTGCGGAAGGATGTCCCATCCAAGCGATTTCAAGGTGTCTTTCACTGCTTTTGCTGTGTGAGACAGCGCATTGTCGTGTAACAAAATCACTTTGCCATGTCTTCTGGCCCATTCCGGTCGTCTTTCGATTAATGCGTGGTTTAAATGAATAATTTGTTGGCGATAGCGTTGTGTATTAACGGTTTCGCCGGGCTTCAAGAGTTTATAATACACAATACCGCTCTGGCCCCACCAGACACAGAGCATGGTCTTCTTGCCGAAGCGATTTGGCCTTGGTGTTGAAGGACCGGCTTCGCCAGGTGAAAGCCACGATTTTTTCCGCTTCGGGTTTTCAAAATAAATCCATTTTTCGTTACCCGTCACAATTCGATGCAAAAATGATTTCCTTTCGTGGCGTTGAAGCAGCACTTCACAAGTGACTTCGCGATTTTCTATTTGACGTTCATTCAAATCGTGTGAGACCCATTTACCGAGTTTATTGATCTTCCCCATTACTCGTAAACGTCTGCTGATTGTTTCTTGTGACACATGTAATGCTTCTGCTAATTGCCGTTGAGTTTGAGTTGGGTCATCATCTAATAACTCCTGCAATTGCTCGTCTTCGCATTTTTGTGGTCTACCAGAGCGCTCACTGTCTTTCACATTGAAATCACCACTTTTAAATTGTCGAAACCATGTCTCACATGTTCTAATCGATGGAGCGTATTCACCATATGTTTCTACCAGCAAACGTTGACTTTCAGCAGCCTTTTTCTTTTGATTAAATAAAAAAAGCAATGCGTACCGCAAATGTTTTTTTTCAGGCACAAAACTCGACATGATCACTGAACGATAAAACAAAGACGCTAGTTTTTGGTGGACTCAACTTGTGTGTGTTTGTAGGTTAATGTCAGACGAACAAAATGACGTGTGTGTCAAATTAATACGCTGCGTACTTTTCGCTGGCGCCATCTCTTAGTTAAACCGGAAAAAACTTATGCATACACCTGGTACATTCTCTCATTTCTACTCACCTGATTCTCATTAACGATACTGACGTGTTCTTCATTCTTCTGAATAGACTGTTGTTCCTTTTCTATTTCCTGCGTAACAGGATTGTTTTTCTTTAAATAATGTCCAAATATAGTTGGAACAGCGTTATGTTTTACCTTCATTACATTGTCCTTTCTCTGTTCCCACATGTCAGATTGGAAATGCACCTATATACCACGAAAGTTAATACAACAATAGTATTCTAAATATGCTTTATATAAATAACTTCACCTCGCATACACGTGACAGGTTAGATGGTGTCCACTTATATTTCTCCTTTATGCTATCTATCCATTGTGCTCGGCGTATTTTATCTTTTGGTATTACTTTAAGTATATATCCTTTTTGCGCTGAATTATTGCAAAATGGTATGGTACACCCACCCATATTTTATTAATTATTCTCGTACGTACTGTAACGTTATTTTTCTTCGTTCACATATATTTTATTTTTCGTGGGATTTCGGGCTCGATCACATGGCTAATTAATGGAGACTTCGTAGTGGTGGGCAGTGAGGCTTTATTCAAGATTTAAACAATTTCAACAAATGTCACTTATTAATTACTGGATTTTTTATAATGATCATTTAATTTCCTAATTTCAGCGGTTATTTCGACAATTCTAATCTTATTTCGTATGCACCTATACTTGGTATCCACGAGAGTCTATTATTCTCTTCGCACCGCAGTATGGCTATACGCTCGACACACCAACACACTCATACCCTCACTCACTCGTCTCGCACTCGCTCCTTCTACCGAGTGTATGAACTGGGTTCACAATTCTTTTTCTTTTACTCCTGTTTCACTCTGACACACTTTATCATTTACATCTTTCTATCCGGGATTTGCTTATTCATATTTATTAATTCGATGCATTCTAATCCTACCTATCACTATCCTCTACTTTTCCGAATTCGATATTTCACTCGGTATCAAAATTAGGGAATTCCCTCGATTATATTTATTATTATTTCTACTTATTTGAACCGAAATTCTCGGTATTCCGGGGCTCGAGCTACGGTTACGTGCCAACGCCTCGGTATTGTCTTGTCACACACACACACCGCCTCACGCTCACAGCCACTACTTGGATAGAGTGTATAAACTCTATTTACACTTCTTCTCTCTTTCTTTCCCGTATTACTTTCACTCTCTCTCTTTTCTACTCATACGCTTTTACAATTTTCATCTATTCGTAGGTTTAAAACCCAGTTTATTTAATTTATTTCCGGAATCTGTTCGCCAGGTATGATGCACTTATCTTCTATACTCGAATTTATCCACTTAATCCTATTCTCTTGAAAACTCTTAGAAACTACCTGCTTAATCGTATTAATTATTCCTACGCATCTACTCTATTTACCTTGTCGTCTAGTTAAATTGTGATAAATCGATAATTTCTACACTATATAATTCGCTATTGTTAATGATTTGGGCACTTTCTCGTCTCTGGGCACTACTCACTGCTGTTATTTTCTGGAGAGAACACAGACCCGATGATAGGTATGATTTGAAATCACTTTTGAATTTTGATTTTTAATTAGGATTTTCTGTTCTCACTTTTCGTACCTCCACCGTTTAAACGATTTCGCTAAGAGAGCGTCTCTCTCTCCGCGCTGGCCTTTTATAGGCCTCCCCTTGCCTCAGTCCCCTCTGCCGATAATTTAAAAATCTAAAGCATTTCCTGACTGTTGCGGTACGCCGTTGCCGCGCTTACCGCCTTCCCCTCGCCTCCCAGCAAAGCCAGCCGGTCACTGACCTGCTGTTTTCGTTATCGAGGGAATTTCGGAGCGGCGACAGCTCTAGTTTTTGCATTAGGGGCGATGGCCTATTGCCCGCAAAACTCGGTACGCCTGTACCGAGTCTGTCGCACAGGTGTTTTCGGGACCTCTTAAATATTATTCGTGCTCTTCTTGAGTTACACTTTTCACACATGGAACAGAAAGGACGTACAGAACAGAGAGAGCATATATCTCTTTCTCTCTCGCACGATTTCGCCCATAAAGAGGCGGAACGCCTCTCTTGTCGCCACTCTTATTTTAGGCTCTCTATACGCGATGAGATGAGGTTGCCCCCTATCTTTTCTCCTCGGACTCTTTGGTTATGAGAAACGTGCTCAAACAGTTACAACATTCGATGTAAAGACGATTGGAAGAGTTATTTTAATTATAACCATTATTGATTTTTTATTATTAAGAGGATAATGAAAAAATTTCAACGGTGGTAGTATAAATTAATAATTTGATTGTACTACTTACTTTTAAGGTGATGTGGTAGTTCTCCGAGGGTAAAGCAGACATGCCAAATTAGTCAAAAACGGCGAAGTATTGTTTGCGAAAACGCTTCAGTGAAATTCGATGAAACTTTAGCCATACGTGTAAAATGAATAAACACATTTTGCTCTTCTCGTCTTTTCTTCGAAATAAAAAAAAATAAATTAGTTATCAAGTGAAGTCAGTAATTTATAGGCTATGATATTTCGTTTCTACTCCACTAATACAAAAACACACGAAAAAGGCAAATTCCGTGACACAAAAACATACATTTTTGTATAAAGTTGTTTTTATTTTTCATAAAGAATAAGAAGAAACTTGCAAAACCCGATCGCGTAAATACTGCCGATAAGTTGAGAGATCATGTAACACCTAAATTGCTAACTCTCTTACAGCTCTTACCATTTTCGATTTTCGGACCCATAACCTATTAGTTGCAACTTTTTCCGTCCAAGCAGCGCCTTAAAGAATGTTTAGAAATTTCTGTAGAAGAATCTACATGCGGATCAGTCTTTCAAAATTCCCTAGTATTAAATAGTTTATAGTTCTCGCCGCATGGCAGCACCTGATGGCTCCTAGCTAGCGGGTTCCCCCACTTGAGGTCATAGCCGCAAGCCTGCTATGAAAAACCCAAGCGCCCCCCGGCAGTATGTCATTCGAATTAAAAAATTGTGAATATATATACATATATATATATATATAAAGGGTGGTTAAATTTTAAGGGCCGATGTTGAATGTGAACCACACCTAAACGTCAAATTTTTTTCTGCATTTCATTTGACATTTCTCAATTTCAGACTAACTCAATTTGAACCATGGAAAGATACACAATCGAGCAACGCGTTAAAGTTATTCAGGCTTATTATGAAAATGGGCGTTCAAATCAAAATGCATATCGTGCACTTCGTGATTTTTTCGGTCAATTTAATCGTCCAAATGTGCGTACAATCGGAAAAATCGTGCAAAAATTTGAGCAAACCGGGTCTGTAGGAGATATTAAAACATCAGTGCATGCTCGTACAGCTCGTACTGCAGAAAATATTGCTGCTGTTTGCGATAGTGTGGCTGAAGAGACGTCCACCTCAACTCGTCGTCGTGCCCAACAATTGCACCTCTCACGCTCGTCGTTGATGAACATTATGCATAAAGACTTGCATTTACACGCTAAGGTGCAATTGACTCAAGAACTAAAGCCTCTTGACCATTCCAAACGTCGTCAATGGTCAGAATGGTGGCAAGAAATGGCAACAGTGGATGATCAATTTTCGAAGAAAATCATCTTCAGTGATGAGGCACTTTTTCACCTCAGTGGATTCGTCAATAAGCAGAATTGCCGCATTTGGGCGAATCATAATCCAAGAGTGATTGTCGAAAAACCAATGCACCCACAAAGAGTGACTGTTTGGTGCGGTTTATGGGCTGGCGGCATCATCGGGCCGTATTTTTTCCAAAATGAGGCCGGTCAGGCAGTTACTGTGAATGGTGTTCGCTATCGTGAGATGATAACGAACTTTTTATGGCCCGAATTGGAAGATATGGATGTGGGCGATATGTGGTTTCAACAGGACGGTGCCACTTGCCACACAGCTAACGAAACAATGGCTCTTTTGCGCGACAAATTCAATGGCCGTGTTATCTCACGTGGTGGCGATGTCAATTGGCCGCCAAGATCATGTGATTTGACACCGTTGGACTTCTTTCTTTAGGGTTATTTGAAAGAAAAGGTGTACGTCGATAAGCCAGCAACAATTCAAGAGCTAAAGGATGAGATAATTCGGCACATTAACGGCATAGAACCTCAATTATGCCTAAGCGTCATTGAAAATTTGGACCATCGGATGGAGGTGTGCCGCCGAGGTCGCGGCGGCCATTTGGCCGATATTTTGTTCCATACATAATTAAACCATACCATATTATCATAATAAAAAGAATTGACAATAATTTCCTAAATAATTTGTGTTTTATTCAAAATCAACATCGGCCCTTAAAATTTAACCACCCTTTATATGTATTCAATAAAAATCTTTATTCAACGTAAATCTGAATTTTAACGATTTACCCCGTGAGATATTTTGACGATCCTGCCAGGATAGTAAATCCACGATTACGATCAAAAGATGGCTATCTTGTGACGAATCCAGGAACGCCATGGACTTCTGTAAAAATACACGGAAATAATAATTAGAAGAAAAGAAACTTCGAAAAATCCTACACGGTGAATTTAGTAACTGTTATTACGAAAGGATTTTAAAAAATCCTTTAACGTTATATCGAATTACATTCCGATCCCTGAACGTAATTATCTTCTAAAAGAATAAAGAAGCAGACGTCACCAAGCAGAGCTTGCACCACTGACATCTCGACTTCAATCATCGCAGCAGCCGCCCGCGACGACTCCGAAGCACCACGATGCACCACGACATCACCCGGCGAGCCGCACTGCACAATCTCAGCGTTCACGTACGAATTCGACCCGTAGAACTGGATCCGCGAATCCATATCCCCCGTTAATAAAAATCGAAACTCTACTCTGAATTATTGAGCAAGCTTGTAGGAACTCGCTTCCCAATAACAGAGCTAAAACAAAAGGCCGGAGACAAGGCTATCTCCAACCACGGTCCAACATTACAATTCCTACGGTCAACCGCGTCGCGAATCTACACCCAATACACCCGTGCGATAGTATAAGCACACAAATAATTCACGATTACAATAATAGTTACGGTATTTTATGACTTAAAAGTTAAACGATTACGCTGGCATTTTACGAGTATAGAACTGAAAAGCCGCATTTTTATGGCGAGCATAGCGACGACGATACTGACAAAGACGCCACTAAAATTAGACAAACCCCTCCTGATATCATTCCTACAATGATGAAGTCACGAGCTAATTCTCGATCTGCAACATCAAACAACGAGTCATCTCTTGTTAAAATTATGGATGCAATCAAGGCTCAAGAAGCTCTTGCCGACGAAAGATACCAACGAAGCTCCGAAAAATTGGCATTAACCGAAAAATGCTTTAAAGTAGCAAATCAAGGAAACCAAAAATGATTAAACGACATAAGAAGCCATGCAAAACACATGAAGGTTTTTGCCACCGAGGACGAGGAACAAAGCGATGATGAGATTGATAAAACTCCGGTCCCGCGAACATCGCCACATAGACGACATTCAAATTTTTCTGACTCCTTATCACCAGAACGCAATAGACACAACAACTTGCTCGTGACTCAACTGTGACTCACGACCGAACCGAAGGGCCGCATGGTGTAGACAATTTCACATTCCCAGCCAAGGAACTGATATGTACTATCGAAAGTCTTCGAGGAAAAGACGACGTGGGAACAAAAGACTTTATCCGTAGCGTTCGTCAAGCGAGAGACCGCTGTTCTCAACCCGAATTATTATTCGATTTTATCTTGGCTGACAAAATTCAGAATTGCTAAGCAAGCGATCCGATATATTCGGATTGAATCATTTGAAGAGCTATACGATGCTCTGAAAAAAAATGTATCAGTAACAACTTCTGTTGAGACTACTCGTTCACGTCTCGACAACATTCGACAACAACCAACTGAAAATGTGCAGGGCTATACACTACGTTTTCATCAATTATTGAATGAGTTAAAATACTGTAACGGTATTTTACGTTATCATTTCCCTTGAAGGGTTTTGAGTTCGGACTCGAGCAGGGAGGAAATTAATTCAGACTTCAGTATCGGGTAAAAGTAGGTTTTATTGACAATTATTATTATTTATCCATATGAAAATATTGATTATTAATATTACTTAATTAGACTCCTTTTCTTTGTTAATCCTGAGGATTATGCACTGTACAAAACTTTACCCGGGCTCTCGCACGCCTATATAATCGTGTCTGTTGTGTCCTCAAGCGAGGACCGGTGTACATACACGTATTGATTGTAATGAGTAAATAGAGGCCACACAGTGTTAATATAGATTCTTTATTCTTCGTATAACTGCACGAAAATAAGTTGTCACACTACATGTCTTCGACACTGCGCGCTCAAGACTACTAAATGGAGACTCACTTCCGCGCCATCTCGTAGCTAATGGCGCCTTGGGAAAGTTGACCATAGTACATAACCGCGTGACATATGAAAGACAAATCGGAAGAAAAAAAAGACTAATTATTAACATACCGCGCGCCTTGATAACCTCTGATTATCAACTTCGCAATTACCGGGCACGACGTGACATATAAAAAATTTGTAAAATACTATTAATTATTCAATGTGCTCTAGAATGAATTAATGCAATAAGGGACTAAAATGTAAATAATGATAACTATGCGAATGCCAAGATTATGCATTCGCGTCAATACTTTAATGAGCTAGAACATTATCGAGGCTACTCTAATGTATCAAGTCATGCTCGCGTCGTCCTAATCAGCCTCCAACGGTAAAATAACGAGTTTTGCTGCTGGTCTCTTGAAGCTGCCCTTTGCTGTTTTTATTACAGCCGCTCTGACTATTTCATCCTTCCCGGGACAGACTTCCTGGATTCGTCCGAGTACCCATTTCAAGGGCGGTAGTCCTTGCTCTCGGCAGAGGACTAATTGTCCGACTTGGAGTTGAACACCCTTATTCGTGTGCCACTTAGTGCGTCTTTGAAGCTGAATCAAATATTCCGATGACCATCTTTTCCAAAAGTGTTGACGCATTTGCTCCAATCGTTGCCATCTTGACAGACGATTTAGATGCCTTTTAGATGAGTTATGTTCGGCTCTGGATAAGAGATCAACGAGCTGCCAATAAGAAAATGTCCAGTCGTTAGATAATTCAGATCGTTTGGGTCCAATGATAGTGCCGTCAACGGCCTCGAATTAAGGATAGCTTCGATTTGAATTACGAACATTGACGCTTCTTCAAATGTCAACGCTGCGTCTGAGGTTACCTTGTGGAAATGACTTTTGAACGACTTTACCGCCGCTTCCCATAATCCGCCAAAGTGCGGGGCTCGGGGCGGTATAAAATGCCAATTTATCCGTTCTGCTGAAGTGCAATTGCGAATCTTGTTCTGCTGTTCTTCTTGATTGAAAATCTTTCGAAGTTCTTCCAACTCGCGGCTGGCACCCACGAAATTAGTTCCGTTATCCGAGAAAACATTGGCTGGTTTTCCTCTGCGGCCGACGAACCGTTTGAACGCGTTAAAAAATGCGTCAGTTGTCATTTCTGACACCACCTCTAAATGTACTGCCTTGGTGGCCAGGCAGACGAATACTGCTACGTAAGATTTAATGTGCCTGCTACTTTTTCGCTTTCCTTCAAGGACGTATATAGGTCCGCAGACGTCGACACCCGTGCTTGTTAACGGCCGAGAAGGCGTCACTCGCTGAGCCGGTAGATTTCCCATCATCTGTTGAGAGATACGAGGTCTTGACCTGAAGCAAGTGACGCATCGATGAATCAATCTCTTGACAGTGCCGCGCGCCCTAATAGGCCAAAAAGACAATCGAACAGCAGCAAGAGTTACGTCTGCTCCCGCATGCATCATCCTTTCGTGCTCGTGCCTTATGACTAGCGTACGGAACTTTGAGTCATGTGGAAGTAAGATGGGATGTTTTGCATCCTGCTGAAGCTCCGAGTTTTGTAACCTGCCACCGACACGCAATAGGCCTTCTTCATCGAGATACGGACTCATGAGCTTCAAACAGCTCTTATTTGAGATGTTTTCATTAGACAGTTCCTTGCATGTTCTAATTCATCGACGGACAGCGGACCCTTCGACTTATGAGCGTATTTCTTCTTGTAAATACGCGTGAAGCGTATGCACGTCGCTGTAACACGAATGAGTTTATTGAGAGTCGAGAATTTGTCCAGTTCATCAACCTCTCTTTGCACTGACGTAGCAACCACCCTGGTGTCGCCCTCTTCGCTCAGCTGATCCTCGTCCACCTCATGTGCTGCCGCGGCTTCCACTACAATTTCGTTCTCGTGTAGCCATAGAGGTCCGTGCCATCAAAATTGCGAGCTCATTAACTCCTTTGGCGAAACGCCACGTGACACCTAATCCGCGGGATTTTCCTTTGTACCTACGTGGTTCCATTCTTCGATGGCAGTTGCTTCCTGGATCTCACCAATCCTATGAGCCACAAATACCGGCAATTTTTTATTCGCTGCTTTAATCCAATAAATAACAATCGAGGAATCAGTCCAGTAATAGGTCATTGAAATGGTGAGCTCGACAGCGCTCTTGACTTTGCTCATTAGTTGCGTTAACAGCTGAGCGCCACACAACTCCGCTCTTGGAATCGATATCGTCTTGACTGGCGTGACGCGCGATTTGGCGCACAACAATTGGACTTGACAATCTCCCTTCGAGCTGGTGCTGCGCACGTAGATGCAGGCACCGTATGCAAGTTCGCTAGCGTCGCAAAATTCGTGAAGTTCGATTTTCGAGCTCGAGTCCTTGCTGATGGTTGCACGCTTTATTGCGAATCCGTTAAACTCGTGAATCTTATTGGCGTAGTTTGTCTACTCCGTATACATTTCCGACAACAACGATTCATCCAGCCGAGCTTGAGCTTCCATAACTTCTGAATCATGATTTTGGCTGATATTATCGTCGGAGCCAAGAGCCTAAGTGGATCAAATATGGATGAGATGCTCGATAGGATAGTTCTCTTTGAGCATCAACTCCAAATGGATTTCATACTGGAATACGTCCTTTGTAGGATTCCACTTGATTCCTAGAGTTTTCGTCATTCCGTCTTTGTCCAATGCGATCGCGTGCTTGGATGTTGACGATGCTGTTAAGCCAACTAACAGTCTTTCGTCGTTCGATGCCCACTTTCGCAAACTGAATCCACCCTTTTGGAGTAAAGCAGTTGTCTTATCGCGAATGACCATCGCCTCTTCTTTTGTGCTGGCACCCGTGATTAGATCATCGACATAAAAATCTCTACGTACTATAAATGCTCCTTTAGGATACTGGTTTTTTTCCAGCTGAGCTAGCTGATGGATAGCTCAGGTGGCCAGGAATGAGGCAGGAGCCGTGCCGTATGTAAGCGCCAGCAATTCGTATGTTTTGATCTCGTCTGACGGAGAATCGCGCCAGACAATTCGCTGCAAACGCACTTGAGTCTCGTCGACGATTACCTGCCGATACATCTTGGCTATGTCAGCCGTTAAAACGTATATTAGACTACGGAATCGAAGGAGTATTGACAATAAGTCTTGCTGGACCACTGGCCCAATCATTAAGGCATCATTCAGTGCAATGCCACTCGTTGTTTTGCATGATGCATCGAACACGACCCTCAGTCTAATGGTGACGCTTGTCTCTTTAACTACACAATGATGCGGTAGATAGAAGTTTTGCCATGCCTCCCATGCCGAACTGTTCTTCGAGAGCTCTCTCATATGCCCTAAATTGAGATATTCTTGGATGAAGCCCGAATATTCCCTTTTAAGGCTTGGTTTACGCTCTAGGCTACGCTCCAATTTCTTAAATCGTCGAATTACGATCTCTCTTGATTGTCCTAATTTCTGAAGTTGTTTGTCCCTTGTGGGCAGAAAGACGACAAATCGACCCTGCTTGTTGCGCTTGTATGTATTTACAAAATGCCTCTCACAGTTTCGTTCCTCCGGAGTTCGTGTATTTTGCCGAATGCTATGCTCGAGTTGCCAAAACCATTTAATATTTTCATTTAGTTGCTCCTCTATTGCTAGGTTGCACCTCGTGCCCTTTAATGTCTGCTTTCCCATCCTGAAGTTGCCAGAAACTATCCATCCAAAGAGTGTTTTTTGCCAGATTGGTTGATCATCTGCGAGCCTGATCTTTCCTATGCACAACACGTCCAAGAATATTTCTGCTCCCAACAGCAAATCCACCCTGGATGGTTGATTAAATTCGGGGTCAGCCAGAGTGATGCCCTCCGGAACTAGCAGCTCGTCAATATTGATCTGATTAGGTGGAAGAAGCTGAGCTATCTTATCGATTACTAGACAGTCGAGCTTACCGTGAAATCCGTTTATTCTTGACTGTAGCGTTATCTTTGCCATTCTGCGAGTTTGCGTTGAAAGTTCGCCTATTCCTGAGATTGAAATGTGCGTCGGAATTTGTTTTAATCCAAGAACTTTTATGCACTCGGTTGTGATGAAACAAGACTGCGATCCGCTGCCCAATAGCGCTCGGCACGGCTGTGGTACCCCTTGAGCGTCCAAGATATTGACGATTGCCGTTGCGAGGAATACCTGTCGTTCCTGACTTACTGCGGAGTGGTTCACACTCATGGTCGGTACTCTCTCGTCGCACTTGGAGCCACCCTCCTCCACTGCAGGATCTGAATGACGCTTCGGAGTTTGTTCCAAATGCAATAGAGTATTATGACGCTTTCCGACTTTTCGACACGATCCTGAACTGCACTGCTTAGCCCGATGCGATGTCGACTTCAAGCAATTTAAGCATAATTTGCGTGCTCTTGTTTCCTTTATCCATTGATCAACGTCAAGTTGGGCAAACTCGCCGCATCGGTAAATGGCGTGATCTTCTTTTCCACAATGGGCGCACAGGATACTCGTCGTGGCTACGTGTACAGAGGTACTCTTGCTGTACTCAGACTTTCCTTGACTCGCCGAAGTCCCCGTGGATCGCTGGGTGCGCGACGAGGCTTCTAATGCTCTACAGCGTTGAGTCATGAAATCGTTTAACTGAGCAAATGTCGGTGTCACTCCTCTTTTTATTGACGTTTCCCACTCTTTACTCGTTATTGAATCTAGTCGGCTTGTTACGAGATGAATCACTAGGTCATCCCAATGTTCTGTAGGTCTTTTTAGAGCTTTCAACGCTCGCAAATGTTTCAATACGTTGTCCAGCAATTTTCTAAGTGCCACATAATTCCCCTTGGTTATGACGGGTTGCTCGAATAGCGCTCTGATATGCTTTTGAATGATCAGGCTGTCCTCGTCATATCTCTCTTTCAGAGTTTTCCAGGCTTCTTCATAATTATCCTCCGATGTCGCGAACGAGCTTATGACGTCCTTAGCTTCGCCTTTTAAAGCCGCGATCAGATATTGCATTTTTTGAACCTTTGGAAGTGTAGAGTGATCATGAAACATTGTAGTGAAAATATTCTTGAACGGTACCCATTCATCGTACTTGCCTGCAAACTCTGGTAGACTTATGCGGGGTAACTTCAAATAGTCATTTGTGACGCTACTTCCATGAAAGCCATCGATTCCATTCGACGTGTTTTGCAAATTACCAGCTGTCAACCTCTGGGTAGGCCTCATTTCCTCTAGCTTTCTTTCGATCAACGTTTCTAAATCAACAGTGATAGAAAAATACCTTGTTTCGAAGTGGGCTCTCTCTTCTTGATGATCATCTAAATTGGCCTCATCTGCCTCGATTTCTTCAATGCGCGATTGCACGTGATCGAAGCCCTGCCAATTTTCGATGAATTTTTGTTGACGTTGGCGCAATTCTATTAAAGACGTCTCCGGCACGTTTATGTCTCTTAAGTACGCACGAAATCGCGTACATTGTGATTTAATTTGCGCACGCTTCGCTTTTAAACCTTTGAGCTGCGCAACAACTGCAGCATCCTCTGCCATCTTTCTTAACCAGACCCACGTTGATGCCAACCGGCGATTCAGCGCCACTCGCGTCTCTCACCACAAGCTTCGACGCGCGTGACTGAGTGCGGCTTTATAGCGTAGCTGCCGCACTCCCAATGCTTGCCGAAGCAACAGCACTATAGCTGCCCGCGCGTGGGCGATACTATCTTCTGTGACGCGCCACTGATCGACGCCAAACAATGCCGATCGATATTCGTGTTCTTGTAATGGCGGACACTTATGCTGTGATGCGCTACGAATGCTTAAGCGTTCGATTGACTCACCTTCTAATGCTTTTACACTATTATTATAATATTATTTTAATAGTTCAGGTAGTCTTCACTGTTATTGTTAATTGTTTGCGTATGTTGCTGATACGGCCTTTTATGTTCAATAGATTGAATAGCCGTGCGCACTGCACTGCCTGGGCGTCCCACGTAGAGAAGCTTGCGTGACAATGATGAAAATTATCCGGCTCGAAGGACCAAATTTATGTTGTGTCCTCAAGCGAGGACCGGTGTACATACACGTATTGATTGTAACGAGTAAATAAAATGTGAGGCCACACAGTGTTAATATAGATTCTTTATTCTTCGTATAACTGCACGAAAATAAGTTGTCACACTACATGTCTTCGACACTGCGCACTCAAGGCTACTAAATGGAGACTCACTTCCGCGCCATCTCGTAGCTAATGGCGCCTTGAGAAAGTTGAACATAGTACATAACCGCGTGACATATGAAAGACAAATCAAAAGAAAAAAGGACTTACACTAATTATTAACAGTGTCCGCAAGAATAGGAGTTTTTATATGAATTTAAATATTTCCCTAGATGATATCGCAGTTTCTCTATTTTCTACGCCAGGCATGAGGGAGTGTTTAGCCTACTGGGCTTGCCATCTATGTTGGCTCGGTTATTACTCCTCGCCTACCCTATATCTATATCTATTTGATTGTGGTGGGGACGTAGCTCGCGCTTTGGCTATCCTGGCTATACTACTTATTCGCTGCCCCCGTTGCTGCTACGGTGGAGCCGTCCTCGAGATGCATTTTATGTGCATCGGTGCATTTAAACGATGACAGGAGCGTCCCTTCCTAGTTTTTAGAGGGGGGTCCTATTGATTTCATATATTTTTTTATGAAACCATTATGTTTTTTTCCATTTGTGAGCTCTTGGTGACTCTGATGTTGGACGTCTTGAAGATGTGTTTCTAGACGGCCTAAGTGGTTGGATGCCGAAAAGGTTCGTCTTCGTAGGCTTCAGAAGTGTCTGGGCCTGGTCCTTGGAGTGCTGCTGTTGGTAGGCTCCTCCTTTGGTTGGCTTCGTGGTCGTTCTTTGGCTGGTTTGCAGGTCTTCCTTCTATTCGCTGGCTGGTCCTTGATGTCTGGTTGGAATCTGTGAACAAAATGCTTCCTGATCGTCGCATTTCGCGTTCTTTTATACTGGCTTTTCCCACTCTTCTTCCATGTTCTCGGTATATCTATATTTGGTAGTCGTCCTGTAGCCCATCTCCTGTAGACCATTTCTTGTTAATCCATACTTCTGATGATCGTATTTAACGTATCCCTGGTGAATTTCTTTTTGTACATATTTTGATACTATAGTCGTTCGTGTGATTGCCGTTGGTTTTCCTGGAATTTCTATCTTTCGTAGTGTTGGTTGTATGTACTACAGGTCCCTCTGGCTGTGTGTGTGGGGCGTACTACGGTTTGCTACTCTATGTTTATGATTTATTGTGTGTGATCCCTCGCTGTGTGTGTAGGTGTGTGGTGTTCTGGTATTGTGTGTATGAGACGTACTAGTCGTCTCAATACGCCGTTCAAAGCGAACACTCCAGCATACGACACCGTGCTGTAGCTATGCAGATCGAGGAAAAATCGGCGACTAAACACTACGTGATGAATTTACGAGAAGAGATTGGTTCACAAGTACGCACCCGACGCACAGTGGGGCCGATTCCCGAAAAGCTGGTCAAAAGTCGAAAAATGAAGTTTCATTTTATAGGATTTAGAGTACATAGGTGGATAGAGTAATGTTTAAAGAATATAATGGAACATTTTATAAGGGCTAGTGAAGTATACTTGGCAAGTATAAGCCAGTACAAAAGAGACCTTCGCGCAAGTAATAGCTCGATCGTTCGAGCTCATATTCAAGCGTCATATAAAAAAATTCGTAGAAAATCGTAAAATTGGTGTTTCGTAATTCTGCAAAATGGAGGTTTCAGGTTGAAGAAAGTAGTTTATTATCATATGCGTCGAAAATTATAACAGATACATATAAATTAATAGCTAAACAATGTCGAAAGTAGAAAAAAATGAAAAATTATCTGTAATCATTTGAGAAAAACAGGGAAAAAGTTCAAAGTTCCGCAGTGTTCCGCAACGAAACAAGTTTTAAATTAAAGTTTGTACTGTTATGTAACAAAATTAGTAAAAATCAGCTGCAGCTAGCTGCAACTTTGTTTTTAGTGCACATTTGAATATAAAAAATTACAAATTCACATTAACCACTTGTGGCACGTTTTTTTCAAATGAATATAATTTTGTGAAACTTGTCACTCGAGGGTTTTTGGGGTCGCTGAATACGAATCCGGTGTCAAAAAAACTAAATTCAAAATGGCGGATCCAATATGGCGGACGCAATTTTTGAAATTGATTGGATTCGCTTGAAACTTGTTACTCGGGGGTTTTGGGGGTCGTTGAATACGAATCCGGTGTCAAAAAACCAAAATTCAAGATGGCGGATCCAATATGGCGGGCGCAATTTTTGAAATCAGTCGGATTCGCTTGAAACTTGTTACTCGGTGGTTTTTGGGGTCGCTGAATATGAATCTGGTGTCAAAAAAACAAAATTCAAAATGGCGGGTCCAATATGGCGGACGCAATTTTCGAAATCGGTCGGATTCGCTTGAAACTTGTTATTCGGGGTTTTTTGGGATCGCTGAATACGAATCCGGTGTCAAAAAAACAAAATTCAAAATGGCGGATCCAATACGGCGAACATAACTTTCGAAATAAAACCACCATTTTTAATTTTGTTTTTTCTTGGCTATGCAACGTGAATAGTTCCGTAGCGTAGTAGCTTACACGCTGGACTCGTACATTATTGTTCTCGGTTCAAATCTCGTGTAGGTGATTTTTTTTAATTTTCCATAATAATTATTTAATAAAATTGTAGTTAAATTAATTCAGCAATTTTCATAATTTTAATGATTATTTTAATGTTATAAATAACTTATTTCGTTTTAGAGTATATATTGTTGGATTCTAACATTTATAGAGGATAACGGAACATTTGAAAAGAGTCGACTGTATACATAGACCTACCTGCAATATATAGGTCTACCTATACATAGTGGAACAGATAGACTTTTTGCGAGGGTAATGGAATATTTGAAAAGGGTCGATCACGTCACAAAGGGTCGATAGGCCTACCTGTGGGCCTGTGGAAGTTGCCCATTCAGTTTGGCATCCACGTGTTCATCAGTGAAGTACTTAGTTCAACTATTTAAAGGTATATATAGCCCTTATTTTGAAAGAGAGATGGTATTTTTATAGAAATTTAATACCGGCTATGATAAATCAACTAATAATAAATTACTGTCGCTCAATAATTTATTACTGCTTAATTTATCACAAGTTGCGTTAAATTTTTATAAGGGTAGTTATTTGTTGGAAAATATATGGGTTCCTTATTGCTATATACATGCCTGGAAATTCTTTCGCATGCACTGCGCATGCCTGAAAAGGGCACGCATCTGGCAAGGGGATATGCTTGATGCAACTCTGGTTACGAGTTACGAGGCAGTGGCGAAGTGATCTTTCTTGGAGTAGGAGCTGTTGTGTTGGATCGTACAAGGTTAAAGAATATTCAAAAATTTGCCAAACATCGTGAAGTGGATCGTTTTGCAAAATGGACGCTTCAAGTGCAAGTAAGTGCATTATTTTTACATGTTTAACGAACAATAATAAAGATATACTGTTATTGTTTATTTTATTCATATTTACACAATGCTTAAAGATTACCAGTGAAAAATAAAGTGTAAACGTTTCAGTTAACATACAAAAAAAGTCATGTTTTGTAAACATTTATTCACAAAATTATTGTAAACTATAGTTTATATAAATTTTTAGCAAAAGTTTTTGCTTTCACTTCAACGTGTTATAAATTTAAAACTTTCTTTTTTGTTTCAGGTGCTGATAGTACCAAACAAATTTCTGATTTGTCAAGGGAAGAAATTTTTAGATCACTGAAAGACAACTTAAATGACAGTGCTACAATAGCTTATGAAAAAATTGAAAATAATTTGTCTACAAAATTACAGCGATCTTTTACGTTATCAGACAATGCGAAATCTGTCGTTCGTATACTATTACATAAATTTAAAGCAAAGTGGCACGAAGTTTGGCGGATGGAACAAAAATGTTTGGAGAAGTATCAGCAATGGCTAAATGGCATCGTTTATTTCGATGAAAAGAAAGAAGATGGATCACCACCACAAACCACGTCAGATGAAACACATATGGGCCGCCCAAAACAGCAATTTGCACAATCCAGTGAAAGAACGAAGCGAAGGAGAACCGAAGACATTCGATCGGGATCAAGTACTGAAGAGCTCTCCTACGCAACACAGATGAATTTACGAATCGAAGGAAACGTGGAAGCTGCTAAAATTGTTAAAGATATAACTTCGAGTAGTCCATCTAAAGCTCGAAAGTATAGAAAATCTTTGGAGTTTATTCCTGAAGTCACTCTTTCTGCTGATGAAGCTCTTTCACTTGTAATCGAGCAAAAACTATCGCGAAGTCAATACCAGGGATTAAAGAGTATAAGTCAAAAAAAGAAATGTATATTATATCCATCTTATAAATTAGTACAGAAAGCTAAGTGTAAATGTTATCCTGAAAAAGGTAGTATTAGTATATGTGAAACCAATGCAGAAGTTAAACTAAAGGGTGGTTAAATTGTAAGGGCCGATGTTGAATGTGAACGACACCTAAACGTCAAGTTTTTTTCTGCATTTCATTTGACATTTCTCAATTTCAGACTAACTCAATTTGAACCATGGAACGATACACAATCGAGCAACGCGTTAAAGTTATTCAGGCTTATTATGAAAATGGGCGTTCAAATTAAAATGCATATCGTGCACTTCGTGATTTTTTCGGTCAATTTAATCGTCCAAATGTGCGTACAATCGGAAAAATCGTGCAAAAATTTGAGCAAACCGGGTCTGTAGGAGATATTAAAACACCAGTGCATGCTCGTACAGCTCGTACTGCAGAAAATATTGCTGCTGTTCGCGATAGTGTGGCTGAAGAGCCGTCCACCTCAACTCGTCGTCGTGCCCAACAATTGCACCTCTCACGCTCGTTGTTGATGAACATTATGCATAAAGACTTGCATTTACACGCTTATAAGGTGCAATTGACTCAAGAACTAAAGCCTCTTGATCATTCCAAACGTCGTCAATGGTCAGAATGGTGGCAAGAAATGGTAACAGTGGATGATCAATTTTCGAAGAAAATCATCTTCAGTGATGAGGCACATTTTCACCTCAGTGGATTCGTCAATAAGCAGAATTGCCGCATTTGGGCGAATCATAATCCAAGAGTGATTGTCGAAAAACCAATCCAACCACAAAGAGTGACTGTTTGGTGCGGTTTATGGGCTGGCGGCATCATCGGGCCGTATTTTTTCCAAAATGAGGCCGGTCAGGCAGTTACTGTGAATGGTGTTCGCTATCGTGAGATGATAACGAACTTTTTATGGCCCGAATTGGAAGATATGGATGTGGACGATATGTGGTTTCAACAGGACGGTGCCACTTGCCACACAGCTAACGAAACAATGGCTCTTTTGCGCGACAAATTCAATGGCCGTGTTATCTCACGTGGTGGCGATGTCAATTGGCCGCCAAGATCATGTGATTTGACACCGTTGGACTTCTTTCTTTAGGGTTATTTGAAAGAAAAGGTGTACGTCGATAAGCCAGCAACAATTCAAGAGCTAAAGGATGAGATAATTCGGCACATTAACGGCATAGAACCTCAATTATGCCTAAGCGTCATCGAAAATTTGGACCATCGGATGGAGGTGTGCCGCCGAGGTCGCGGCGGCCATTTGGCCGATATTTTGTTCCATACATAATTGAACCATACCATATTATCATAATAAAAAGAATTGACAATAATTTCCTAAATAATTTGTGTTTTATTCAAAATCAACATCGTCCCTTAAAATTTAACCACCCTTTACAAGCTTTATTAGACCATACAATCAGCCGACTGTTGACGACTCAAATGGATGTCGTAAAAAGTTTGCCGGATGAACAACTTTCTAATTTTTATTTAATTTGTAAGTGGGGTTGTGATGGCAGTTCTGGCCAAAGTATGTACAAGCAAAAATTTAGTGATGATGATGGAAGTAAATCAGATGCTAGTATCTTTTTCACTTCGCTTGTTCCAGTGCAACTAATATCGATCGATAAAAATACATCTGCAAAAATCATTGTATGGAAAAATCCGAGACCATCATCACCACGCTTTTGTAGACCAATAAAAATTGAATTTTTGCATGAAACTACTGAGGCCACTGTTGAACAAACAGAGTATATAAAAGAACAAGCGGACAAACTTATGCCTTTAAAAACTGTAATAAATGGAAAAGAGATCATTGTTACTTACGAACTTGCTTCAACTATGATTAATGGTAAAGTTTATAACGCAATTACTGCAACTGCTTCTACTCAACGTTGCTATTTATGTAATGCTACTAGTAAAGATTTCAATAAGATCGATGTACTTTTGAAAAGAGAAATTAATACAGATAATTTAACTTTTGGCTTATCTACATTACATATGTGGATTCGATTATTTGAATGTTGTTTGCATGTTTCGTATGAATTGGATATTAAAAAATGGCAAGCGCGAACAAGTGAAGATAAGAAAGCGACAGAAAATAGAAAAAAAAAAATTCAAACAGGTTTTCGCCAACAGTTAGGACTTATTGTGGATCAACCAAAGCCTGGATATGGTAGTACGAATGATGGGAACACTGCTCGACGATTTTTCGAAAATGCATCGATTTCCGCTGCTATAACGGGCGTTGACGAAGATGTTATTAAAAGGTTCCATGTTTTTTTACAAGCTATTTCAAGTGGTCATGAAATCAATGTACCACATTTCCAAGAATACACAATAGAAACAGCTCGAAAATTGGTCGACTTATATCCCTGGTTCTACATGCCTACTTCTGTTCACAAACTTTTAATTCACGGCTCTGAAATAATACAATCTGTTTTATTGCCAATCGGACAAATGTCTGAAGATGCACAGGAGTCTTGTAATAAATATATTAAAAGATACCGTGAAGATTTTGCACGAAAATGCAGCAGAACAAAATCGATGGAAGATCTTTTCTTGCGCTTGCTAGTGGCATCAGATCCGTATATTATATCAAGCTTAAAGAAATTGCCACATAAGAAATAAAAATTCTTATTTCCGGAAACAATTGCTTTGCTTACTTCACCAACTGTTTATGCGTCTACTGATGATTCTATCTCTTCTTTTTCGATGTCGTCAGCTTCTTCAGATTTTTATACAGACAATTCGACTGATGATGAAGACTAATTTTTATGTTAATATTAGAACAATATTCTTGTTAATATAAATTTATTTTTTGAATTTGGCTTTGTACCTTATTTCTCAAATAAATATGTTAGTATTTAAAAAATCGTGTTCCTTATTACAATTTCTTATATATTTGAATTATACATTTTTCAATATTTTTATAAATGATTAAAAATGTAATTACTTATCTGAAATATGTACAAAATATTTCTTTTAAACAAGAAAATCATTACTCTGTAATCCAAATACATTTATTTTAAAACTGTAAATCAAATTATTATACAGTAATCTTAAAAAATGTTTACTTAAACTAAAATAATTATAAATAAACTGTTTGAACATGTTAATTTTATTTCACAAAATCTATTTTGTTTCAGAAAATGATTATAAAAAATATGTGCTTCAAAGAAAAAATTACTTGCATGTAATTGAAGTACATTCACTTCAATAAAAAAAGGAAATGTAACTTGTAAATAGTGCAAAATAAGTCTTTCAAAAGTGATTTTAATTAATACAATTATAGATGTAAAAGTAGATGTGTTATTACTTTTTATCAAATATATAATTTACTTACAGATTTATAAAAAGTTAATAAATTTTTATAATCGCTATTTTGGATCTGCCATTTTGAATTTTGTCTTTTTCACATCGGATTCATGTTCAGCGACCTCAAAAACCCCCGAGTGACAAGTTTCAAGCAAATCCGGTTGATTTCAAAAATTGCGTCCGCCATATTGGATCCACCATTTTGAATTTTGTTTGTTTCACACCGGATTCGTATTTAGCGACCTTGAAAACCCCCAAATAACAAGTTTCAAGCGAATCCGGCCGATTACGAAAATTGCGTCCGCCATATTGGATCCGCCATTTTGAATTTCGTTTTTTTCACACCGGATTCGTATTTAGCGACCTCGAAAACTTACAGAAACCAAGTTTCATACAAATTCGATAAACATTCCGTATTATAACTGAGTATTTTCGGTTTACTATCGCCATTTTGAACCCGCCATTTTGTTTTTTTACAATTTTGACTTCAGATTCGTAATCGGCGACCCCAAAAACCCTTATATATTATATCTCAAACAGAATGAACTACGTTTTCGACTTTTGACCAGCTTTTCGGGAATCGGCCCCACTGTGCGACGCCCCGATGTCCACGCAGCTTACCAAGAAGCACTCGAAGCTGAATGCTGGATCAGAGACAAACAAAGTAAAGGACGCACTATTCAGACCTTCGATAAACAACGAGCTACAGTGAATAGTCGAACCGCTTCTACTGGCTCGCGCACGCCTCATCATTCTATGCCTTGGGCTGATCGAATGAAACTATTGGGTCGTTCGGAAAGTAATTTCGTTTTTTCCCAACAGAGGACTTAATTGTATTTTTTCACAACCAACTTCACACTTAAGCCGCATAATCATATGTATTTCGACAGCTGATATAGCAAGGCTTGCTTGTGAAAAAATTCAATTGATTCTGCACAGTAGTTTTTGGTTGATACCCTTTTAAATATGGAACGTGGAAAACAGCATTTTTGGCATATTTTACTTTTTTACTATAGAAAAGGTAAAAATTCTGTTTAAGCAAGAAAAAAATTATCCGATGTGTATGGGGAAGATGTGTTAAGTGAGCACTAGTGCCAAAACTGGTTTGCAAAATTTCGATCCGGCAATTTTGATCTCGATGGTGCACCACGTTCTGGAAGGCCAGTTGAAGCTGATGAAGACACGATAAAGGCATTAATTGATGCAAACCGGCGAATAACAACTCGTGAGATCGCTAAGAGATTAAATTTATCGAATTCGACCGTTCATGATCATTTGAAACGGCTAGGTTTAACCTCAAAGCTCGACATATGGGTTCCTCATTTTCTTACGGAAAAAAATTTCTAACGTCGCATTGACGTTTGTGATGTGCTTCTCAAACGCCAAGAAAATGATCCATTTTTGAAGCGTATCTTCACTGGGGACGATAAATGGGTTGTCTACAACAATGTTAAGCGCAAAAGATCCTGGAGTAGAAAAGATGAACCGGCTCAAAGTACTTCGAAAGCCAATATTCATCAAAAAAAGGTTACGCTATCTGTTTGGTGGGATTTCAAAGGAATCGTTTATTTTGAGCTTCTACCGAGCAACAGAACGATCAATTCTGAAGTGTACTGTCATCAATTGGACAAATTGAATGATTCACTTAAAGAAAAAAGGCCAGAATTGGTCAATAGGAAAGGTATAGTGTTCCAACAAGATAATGCGAGACAAGTTTGACCACTCGGAAAAAAATTTTAGAGGTTGGATGGGATATACTGCCACACCCACCATACACTCCAGACCTGGCACCTTCAGATTATCATCTGTTCCGGTCTCTACAAAATTTTTTAGACGGTAAAACGTTTAATTCAAATGAGCAGGTCAAAAGTCACTTGGATCAGTTTTTTGCCAGCAAAGAACAAAAATTTTATGAGCGTGGAATCATGCTACTGTCAGAAAGATGGCAAAAGGTATTGGATCAGAATGGACAATATTGGATTGAATAAAATATTAATTCACTATAAGAAAATCGTCTTTCATTTTTATAAAAAAAAAACGAAATTACTTTCCGAACAACCCAATATTTTGCAACGTCTGCAAGCGAAACATCATACGGACGAAACATGTTATGCGAAAAATAAGCAGATTCAAAATTTTCAGCAGCACAACTAAAAGAGACCGCCGCAAAACAATCAGGTGCGAATGACGACCACCAATCTAAGCGAAGACAGAACCAACGAACAAGAGAAAGACCAACCGATCGAGCAAAGAAGAGACAGAGTATCAACAGTATCTGGAAGATTGCAATCAGTGGCAATCCGATTATGGGGGACAATAAGAACAGGACAATTATTAAGAGATAGTGGATCTTCGATAAATCTCATTAAAAAAGGACTCGTTTCCCCAGAACATCGAGTACGAAGAGAAGCAGAAACTTTTACGATGGGAAGAGATAAACATGAGACCGAAGAAATGACAAATTTATATTTTCAATGAAATCGACATTCATTTCATATATTTCCGGACAACTTTCCCATGACTGACGATGGACTAAATGGTCTGCTCTTTCTACACGCATACAAATATTGTTTAACGAACGACGCACTGCAGCTTGATGAAAAAAAAAATCCTCTTTAAACTAACGAAATTTATTTACCGGCTAATAGCGTCACTAAAATTACGGTATCTGTAGCGCAACAGTCAGGCAATTTCCTTATTGAAAATATTTAAAAAATACCCAACGCTATATACAAGATAGACAAAGGGAAATAAAGATTCCTATTCACAACGAGAAAGCAACTCCAATCAAAATAACAATTGGCCAAGTGCAAGGAACACCTGTGAGTATTCCGAAAAAAAACGAATATTCACAATCATAGCTAGCGAACTAACTAAACGTTTAGAAATCTTGAAGAATCACACAAGATTGGGACATATCTAACACGCACATAAAGAGCCGATCGTTCGAATTATTCAAGCGTATCACGAAATCTTCACTTTCGAAGGAGATCCTCTCCCATGCACAAATCTCGCACACCATCAAATTCTTCTCGCCGACAAAAAACCTATAAACAACGTGTCCTACCGACCACCAGAGTGTCATAAGACAGAAATCTCTCGGCAAATAACAGAGATGCTTAATAAACGAGTGATCACATACTCGAAATTACCATGTAACTCGCCAATTTGGGTGGTTCCAAAGAAGGATGATGCATTTGGAACAAAAAAATGGAGAATTGTAGTTGATTATCTAAAACTTAATGAAAAAACGGATCACAATGCTTACCCGTTATCAATGATCGACGACATCTTGGATCAGTTAGGAAAAGCTAAGTTTTTCTCAGCTTTAGATCTGAGCTCCGGATTCCATCACGTTCCTATGGAAGAATCATCAAAGAAGTACACAGATTTTTACACGCCCGAGGGACATTTTGAGTAAGAGCGAATGCCCTTCGGACTGAAGAATGCTCCAGCTACTTTCCAGCGAATGATGAACATGACTCTCAGGGGGTTAGTCGGAAGAATCTGCTTCGTTTACCGCGATGATATAATTGTCTTCGGATCAACACTAACAGAGCATAATGAAAATTTAGTGATTTGGTTTGAACGACTTAAACAAACTGGACTGAAACTGCAGCCAGACAAGTGTGAATTTCTAAGACCTGAACTGGAATAGCTTGGGCATGTTATCACTGTGGAGGGCGTGAAACCTAATACAGGTAAATTAGATGGGCCTTGCTGGATATTACAGGAATTTCTGTTACTGATTTCATAAAAAAAAGATCATATTTTTAACTGGACTTCGAACTGCCAAAAATCGTTTGTCACTTTGAAGGACATGTTGTGTTCTGCACCAGTGTTAAGATATCCGGACTATAGTAAGGAATTTACACTAACTACCGACGCATCAAACGCAGGACTCGGTGCTGTGCTGTCACAGAAAGGACATCCATGTTCTTACATATCCAGAACACTTAATAATCCTGAGGTTAACTACAATACATCCGAAAAGGAGTTATTGGCGGTTGTTTGGGCCTGTAAAAGACTCCAACAATATTTATTGGGACAAAAATTTACAATTCAAACAGATCATAAAGCTCTTCAATGGCTCGTTAACGTAAAGGATCAATCATCGAAACTGTTACCATGGAGACTATGCTTAGAGAAAAGGAAATTGAGGACGATTCAAGCACCGCTTTACTGGGACGTTATAAACAATAGATTTCCAATAACCAACTGCCTGCTAAGTATGTGGTCAAGCCGAATGCCATTGGAAAACACTGGAAAAAGATAATTAAAACGCCAGAGCGATTAACTAATAACGAAACGCTTTTGCCAGATTACGACGAACAACAATGGTTGAGAATTCTAACAAATCTCGCAATGAATACTCTCTCACAAAAGATTACTACTCGTATAATACGATTCCATTTCTGCGATCCACAATTCACAAAAACAGAAGAACTACGCATACGTCAGATACGAGGTAACCCCAGATTACAAATTAATGATTTAACGATACAGACAAAACCGAACTAACTCAAGAGGAACAGGATAACATCATTAGAGAAGCTCAGGACTCACCAGCTAGTCAACATTTCGGCGAAAATAAAACCCTCGATAGAATTTAAAAAATCGGACAGTGGATAGGATTTTAAGAGGACATCATAAAATTTGTCAAGAGCTGTGACATTTGCCAACGACAGAAATTGACGCGTATACGACCACGCTCGGAAGCAGTGATCCCTGATACTGCGTTTGAACCCAACGACAAAATAGCGATCGATATTTTTGGACCGCTGCCTCTATCTAGCAAAAACAACAAGTATATCTTGAGTATTCAAGGTAGACTTACAAAGTATCTGACACTGACACCTCCAGCTACAACAGATAGGGAAACCATCACCGATTAATTATTTCAGCACTTCATCTATATATTTGGCTCACCGAAAAGTATACTCACAGACCAAAGTGCAAATTTTAAATCGAATCTTATTCAAGATTTTGAAAACCTGTTTCACATTAATCACGTGAAAACAACAGCGTTCCACCCACAAGGAAATATATCCCACGAAAGAGCACACGCTGTCGTAAAATATCTTATTAAAACAACCATGGACAAGAACGCTACTGATTAGGATGAAAACTTAAAATTTATAACTCTGGCTTCACAATGATCATAAACTAAATAAGCTCTTTCCGGAATGGGATGGACCCTTTGAAATAGCCTCGGAATTATTGAACAACATCTACAAAATGTTAACGAAAGACAAAGAAGTTAACGTACAGGCAAATCGATCAAAGCCCTATTTTAAACGTCTATTTTAAAAAATCGAGGAAATTTTGTTAAACAATGTAATATCTCACCATCACCGGTACCGCGTAATTTGATTATTCGGTATTCCGTGTAATCTTAAAAAGTTATTATTTTTTGGGGTCGTTTGCCGATTAAGGGATGGATCTCGAATAATTAGTGAAAACGCGAATTTATATAAATGGAAGTATTTATTATAGACAACGGCAACTTTCCGCTGTCTATTTAAAAGTCAATAAAAGAATGTACAATAATTCTGTTGTTTCGAGTAATTGACGAGGAACCAACCCGTTCTCTTTGAGTCTACTTTTAGAACTGATTTTCGTAAAGCAGTTGTTAATTGTATTTGCGAAAATTCTTTTGTTAGCAGTTTTTGCTTTAGCCTATCGTCGATCGCCGAGCAAGTCGCCTCATGCTGCGTCGACGTCTACCTCGTTTCCTGTCTTGAACGAATTCATAGTCTTAGCTGTGTCAGCTAAGGAATATTCCAGAAAATACCGTGAAGTGGAAGATTCCGCGGCACAACACCCTCCCCCCTGAAAAGGAAATATTTTTTCTTTAAAAAATTTTTTTCTTCGGTTGGTTTCCCGTACCTTTACAATTTTATACAATGTTACAGTTTGATGTTTTAATTGTAGTTTGACGATTCTATTTTCCTTTATTGTCGTTCGAACCGAGCGAGTCGTTCTTGGTTGGGGGGACGGGTGCATACCCTGGCCAGCTCTGATCGCAGTCGCTCCTCTGGCTGTTGTCGTCCGAGTGGCTCGAGGTTGATATTTACCTCGGAGGCTGCCGGGGTCGTTGCCTCGCGTGTCCTTGTTGATGTTCGGTTTCGGTGGTACCTGTAATATTTAAACAGAATGTAGCCAACCAAGACTATTGGTGCCACTGCACCCAGTGAGTAGAAACTCAGGTTGTGGATGTGCTGCATCCCGTCTCCGGCAGTATTGAGGGTGACCATGATTTGGTCGGCTCGAGCTCCAAGCTTTCGAAGCTCTTCTGGGTTTCGCAGCATGCTCTATAGCGGAAGGGTCCTCTCGGTCTGCGTCGGGGGCGCCTGAGCTTCAATCTCCGTTAATTTCAAATTGAACGACGGAAGGTAGTTTTGCCGAATTACCTGCGACGTTCGCCCGATGGTTTTGATACTGAAATCTCGGGCGGTTACTATTACATACGCCTACCAATGCCAGTATTCCCGAATTGTTTAGTATTTCGTGCTGAGTAGGATTTTTCCCACAATTTATTCCTACAGGTTCTGGGGTTGGCGCGACGTATAACCATCGCCCTTGCTGTCGTATTGGGACGATGAGGGGATGGGTTAGTTGGATAACCCTTTTCGCGCATTTCTCACCGTTATCTGTGTCGATTTTCGATGTAGGCCTTTAGGTCAGTCAGTCGCATAAGTGCTGAATGGCTGGATGCTTGGCTGTGCTCTATTCATCTTTGGGACTAGATTGTTTACGCGTACCTTCTTCCTCACTCTGAGGCTTAACCAATGTAATATGATATTTTTTTCATTAATATTATCTTGAAATATGGAAATATTTTGGCATATTTCACTGTCATTTGCGGAAATCGAATTACCAATTAACATGTGCATATCGACCGAATAGAGTGTGCACATTGACTTATTTTTTCCAAAATTAAATATGCTCTTAGAGGCTTCATTTCTTCAATTTACTCTATACATTCTTTTTACACTCTACGCCGAACACTATCTTGCGTCAGCATTAATATTCTATACATTTTTTGAGGTGGTTTTGAAGTATGGTAGCAGTATTCCGTCCCCTCTGGATTGCGTATTTAAAGTGCAATTTCTTCTAAATTGTTTCGTTCAATATATTTTTTTTCATGTGTAGATTTATCATGTATTTTCATCTCGGAATGACCCTCTATTTTCTGTTGATAAAATTAGGTCTCCTAAGACCTCTTTTACTTTATTGGAGCTCCCTACCCTGCGTCCCGAGGGGCTTCTTCCCACATTTTTTTTCTAGCTAATATTTAGTTTTAACTAGCTATATGGTAAGTATTCGAATTCCTTAATTCTTGAGCTATTAGTGCTCTATAAAGAGCTTCAGGTGGTTTGTATGCACCGCCTGGGTTTTACGTCCCTTCCGGACTACGTAATTGACGGGGGGCTTCTTCTCTACTATTTCGTGAGGTCCCGTCAACTTCGGGGTTAGCTTGGCCGACCGTCCCCTGCGCACGGTCTCGTCACGCAGGAGAACGCGTTCGCCGACGTGGTACTCCTGTACCTTCGGGCCGTGGTTATACGTATTCTTCGACCGTCTTTTCGCGCTTTCCAGGTTGTCGCGTGCTACAGTCCATGCGCCGCGTAATCGCTCGCGTGGCTCGTGGACAAAGTCGTCATAAGCATAGGTGCTGCGGGGCTCCTGTTTTACGGCGGTCGGCAATTCAGCCTCGCGTCCGTACACCAACACGTGGGGAGACAATCCGGTCCCCGTATGTGGAGTGGTGTTGTACGTAACCACCGCACATGGCAACCACTCGTTCGAATTTCCTTGATCCCCGTCTATGAAACTTTTTAGATATTCAGTGAGGGTGCGATGCGTCCTCTCTTAATGCGCCGTTCGATTCTGGATGGTAGGCCGTTGTTTGTTTTTTTTTAATTCTCAACAATCGACACATCTCCTTGAAGGTCAGGCTGAGGAAGTTGGTGCCCTGATTCGACAATATTATTTCTGGGGTTCCGTGCAGGCAAATTAATTCTTCTACTAGTGCTCTAGCAACTGTCGAAGCCTCTTGGTTCGAGAGAGATATCGCTGTATTGTATTTCGTGAGCGCGTCCTGGATAGTAAGTATATATTTTTTTCCAGATGCGCTTACAGGTAGCGTTCCTACAATATCGACCGCTACTTTTTCGAATGACCGCGATGGGGTATCTGTTACCACAATCGGCACTCGTTCCCTTTTCCTGATTTTGTTCCTTTGACAGGACTCGCAAAACAATATGTATTCTTCCAAATCCCTTCTTATGCTGGACCAGTCGTACTTGGTCCGGATCCGATGTAGGGTACGCCGTATACCATGATGCCCTCCTATGGGGTGTCATGATATTCCTTTATCATTTTAAGGCGATCATCGGTGGAGGGACTGGCTACGCCACTGCGGCAGTCACTGTTCGCTTTTATAATGCTGTCCTCGTATATGCTGTTGGAGGTTTGCGGGCTGCGGCCCCCGCCGTGTCTCGCTTCCTCAGCAGGCTTGTGCGGTGCTCTGTCCGCAGTTTTTCACTCGGTGTGCCCACCGGTAGCTCTGCCGTTGCGTCGCTCTCTGTCTCGAACGGCCTTGCAACGTTTTCTTTTCGCGGCCTTCCGCGCCTCGCGGGTCCGTCATGCTGTGCTGTACTCACTCTGTCTTTTTCGGTGATGCTCGCAGGCTTATTAGTACTTTTCGTTGCTAGCTCGCGTGGTCTGCCCTTTCCCCGACCGCACGGCTTCGTGGCGGGGGTATGGGGATCAGTTAAGCAACCTGCATGCACGCTGCGAATCTCTTGATCTTCTTCTGAAGCATTGGCAGGCGCTGCCTCTCGCTCTACCGCATCGCTAAGCTGGCTGGGGGTATTCTCGGCTCTCCGCTTTTTGCGGCTGTCCGTACCCGGGTGCATGCTGTCCTTTTATTTCTCGTGGGCGAGCTCGATCTCTCGCTCCGACGAGCTGCTACGGCTGTAATGGGTATCTTCGGCCCTCCGCTTTGTGCGGTCATTCGCTGTGCCAAGTTGCCCGGTCGTGATGTCCTCTTCCGACCCACAGACTACGTTCTTTGCTTTCGCTTGGCCCCTCGTAGTAAGGAATATACGGCTTACCGCATCTGCTTTTGTATTACGCTTTCCTGCCTTATATTCGACGTTAAACTCATGTTCCGCCAATTTTATTTTCCAACGCATTAGTCTCGAACCTGGGTCCTTTAATCCGAACAGCCAGGTGAGCGGTTGGTGGTGTGTTACGACTGTGAAGCGAGTACCATAAATATATGGCCGGAATTGAGCAAGAGCCCTGTCAGAGTTGTTGTTTTTAAATTGTGTTTTATGGATATCCCTTGCTGTTTATTCCCTAGATGGCAGCAATATTCAGTTTATGGTTTTTTCAAGTACACATGACTATCTATGAATCAATCGATCTATCAAAAGCGAGCTAAGAACATGTGTTTTGTTTTATTACTTTGTCATTAATAATAAATCTTTTTGTTAATTAAACATCTGAAATTATTTACCCATAATTCCACATATAAACGACAAGCCCAAATTATCTCGAGTAGCTCTTACTCCGTGTGCTACTACGTCGTCGAGGTACACATAGCATTTGACGCCCTGTAGTCCTGCTAACGTGGAGTTCATTAGCCGCTGGAAAGTTGGTGGCGCGTTCTTCAGTCCGAATGGCATGCGGTCATACTCAAAATGACCCTGCGGAGTGGAAAATGCCGTTTTTCCATGTCTTGCTGCGCCATCGGGATTTGGTGAAATCCAGAGGGGAGGTCTAACATCGTGTAATATCGGGCTCGTCCCAACAGGTTCAATATTTCTGTTATATTGGGCAGTGGGCACGAGTCTTCGATGGTGGCTTTGTTTAACTTCCGAAAGTCTACGACTACGCGCATTTTCCTCACTCCGGCAGCTTCTTAGGTAGGGGTTTCTTAGCCACGACCATCAGCGGCGCGTTCCATTGACTCCTGCTGGGCTGGACTATTCCTTCCACTAGCATTTTGTTTCGCCTCTCGCTTCGACGAGTAATCGTGGTTGCCTTGGATATCTTCGACTCTCCGCTTTGTGCGGCTGTTCGTATACCCGATTGCGCTATCTTTCTCTTTCTTTTGGAACTTTCTTTCCTGTCCTACTTGGGCTCGTGTGGTCGCGTATATGCTACTCAGAGCGTCTGCAATAGTATGCATTTTACCGAACCCATGCCCCGATTTTACCGAACCCATGCCCCGATTTTACTTAAAGGGTGCGCCATGCGGCACCTCGTGCGTGCGCTGTCGCTTGTTCCCTCGTAGATGGAATACACCCTTGTATTCGCGCATTATTTCAACTTTCCGTTGTCTAATCAAAAGTCAATAAAAGACTATTACAATAAATCGTTGTTCCGAGCCCGTACGAGGAACCAACCTCTCGCGTTTGAATCTACTATAGAATCTGATATTTCGAGCGAGTCCGACCCGTGATTAACCGTTCAGGTTGATGTTAAACATTTGACTGATTTCGGCAAAGCATTTATTCACTCCTTTGATCGAAATCGAATGTCGCAATGAATTTCACAATAAACATCGCTTGCAAATTCCAGCAAGTCATAGTTCGAGCTCGTAGCGGTCGTTGCTCGCAGCTCGTCGCTTACGTTTGCACATTTTTTCTACTTCGGTGAGTGGCCTCACGCGAAAATGGAACAATGGCGAAATAATGTACAATTAATTAATTCGCGACACAACAAGTCCAACAGTACACAAATATTCATCTGAACTGTCTATGCCAATGTTACAAGGAAATTTGATAAAACAGTTACTGAAAACGAAAATTAAAAAAAGCAACGATGAGAAATAGAACCTTGCTCATTGCTCCTTTTTCATTTTTCATTTTTCACAAAGCCAAGTCTATGAGCTAGTATATTTATGTTGGCTTTCACATAGAGAAAGCTGTGTGAAAAATTGAAAGTAATTCATGTTTAAAAAAATGGTAGAAGTTGACGTACAACAAAATTTAAGTGACCAAGAAATAAAGATAAGTGATTGTCAAATTTGACATTACATTCGGTTATAAGAATCACAGTCTTTCAAAAGTTATAAAAACTGCATGTATACGAAATTTTTTTTAGTCACAACACGAAAATCTTATTCATTACAAATATTTAGACGAATTGTAACTAATAATAAGATTTTACAGTGTAATTCGTGCGAGAAAGTTTAGATCAATTGCTCAAGCCATAAGGTGATGTGGTATACTGACTGAGCCGCCATGAGCGCGAGTGAGATACCACCATTAGCAATCTCGTGAAGGAGTAAGAAAACGACAGAAACGTCGAACACATCACGTTAAAAAGAATTGTTAATTCCGTTTTATGTTGTTTTATGTTTATATTATATCAGGAGTACAAATTGAAAATGCGGGAATTTTTTCTATTTTTGAACGTTTATTCTGAAAAAATGGTAACAAATGAATTATTCAAAGTATTGTCCATCGCTAGCCACAACTTTTTCCCATCTTTCTGGCAATTTACGGATACCGTCGCGAAAAAATTCGGCCGGCTTGGCTGCTATCCAGTCATCGACCCATTTTTGGGCTTCTTCGTAAGAATGGAAGCGCTGGTCAGCTAGGCCATGTGTCATCGATCGGAAAAGGTGGTAATCGGAAGGAGCAATATCTGGGCTATACGGCGGGTGGGGTAAGACTTCCCATTTCAGCGTTTGTAGGTATGTTTTGACCGGCGCTGCAACATGTGGCCGAGCGTTGTCATGTTGCAAAATTACTTTGTCGTGTCTTTGCTCGTATTGTGGCCGTTTTTCTTTGAGTGCGCGGCTCAAACGCATCAATTGAGTTCGGTATAGTGCTCCTGTGATGGTTTCGTTCGATTTCAATAGCTCATAATACACCACACCCAGCTGGTCCCACCAAATACAGAGCATGAGCTTGGCGCCGTGAATATTTGGTTTGGCCGTCGATGATGATGCATGGCCGGGGTAACCATATGATTTTTTGCGCTTCGGGTTATCGTAATGGATCCACTTTTCATCACCAGTGACAAAGCGATGCAAAAAACCCTTCCGTTTTTGCCGTTCGAGCAGCAGTTCGCATGCAAAAAAACGGCGCTCGACGTCTTTCGGCTTCAGCTCATACGGCACCCAATGTCCTTGCTTTTGGATCATTCCGAGGGCTTTTATACGATGGGAAATGGCTTGTTGTGTCACTCCCAATGAATCTGCGAGCTCTTGTTGAGTTTGACACGAGTCTTCATTGAGTATTGCCTCCAATTCAGCATTCTCAAACTTTTTCACTTGGCCCGGCCGCTCTTTGTCCTCAACGTCAAAATCACCACTTCTAAACCGCACAAACCATCTCTCGCACGTTGAAACCGATGGAACATGACTCGGATAAGCCTCGGAGACCAATCGATGTGCTTCAGCAGCACTTTTCTTCAAATTAAAGAAGTAAATTAAAACTTCCCGCAAATGCTGTTTTGTTGGCACGAAACTCGACATATTGAGAGCTCAAAAAAACTATGAATTTGACACTGCGACAAATTGACACATACTGAAAATTAAAGCTATAAGACGTAGCTTTGACATGAACATAGTCACAGTACTGCCTGATGCGTATAGCGTTAGTAACGCCATCTGTTATCAAACCCGCATTTTCAATTTGTACCCCTGATATAATATATTCAGGCACTTCTTTCATACATTTTTAATCCTTATTGCTTAACTTGAAATTTTTATTTAAGTGCTCTGAAGTTATAGGAGATTGGAGTTTCAACACCCTGCATATACACCCTCACACATCCAGACAATTTTTTCTAAATCCATGCACTCCACGTTCTACACAATGTAAAGTATCTTGACATAAAAATCCCGAAAAGAAATTATGTTATTCAAATTATTTTATTAAATGCAAATGTCACTTTTAGTTATTTTACCTCTATAATTTTTCTTACTATCGGAAATTTAGAATTATTGAGCTAAGATACACAATATTTAATTAAGTTTACAAAGAAAAACCTTGCAAATTGCTTCCTCATTACTTTCCACCTTTTACAAAGCTTCATTTATGAAAAAGCCAAAATCGATCAACGTACTTCCGCATTGAGATGGCTCTGTAAAAGTTGTAATGTAATGAGTATGTAATTTGCGACTCTACTTTGCAGACTTTTTTCTTAATTTGTTCAAAATGCAAATTGGCGATTATGTGAAGCCTAAGAAAACAATGTGCATTTTGCATATGCAAACTATTTCATGTCCACGTTTGAATAATTTACATTTGAAAAAAAAATCTATTTGGTTTATGTAACTTATTAGATCCAGAAGAGACCTCGACCGATCGTCAACAAAATCCTTGAACGCTATTCTTTATGCAAAGTTTTAGCGCGGTATCTCAAGCGCTTCAATAATATCAGATTCCTTCCACGGAATTCAGTCATATTCAATAATAAACGTCCTCGATTGTTTTGCGATTTATGGAGGCCAATTTGCCTCTGTAGCAGAATATTTAAAAATATCTTTTTAATGTTGCAATGTTTTAAAATAGGTAGAAGAGACGGCTATATTCTGCCGAAACAGGACAACTTATTGATGCAGTCAACGTACACACCGGACATACGATGTTGTATCAGCGACGCTTCTTTTACCTGGACTCTCAAGTCCTTCTTGTCGAAAGGAAATTTGTGGCTTACCAGACTCTGAAGGAAGAAGCAGTCCTGCAAGGAGGCCTGTATTCTTGATTTGAGGGGCTACCTGGATTAACAAGTCCAAAGGGAGAGTTTGGCTAACCAGGCTCTAAGGGAAATTTGTTCTGAGCAATGATGTAAAGTGGAACCTCGACCATTGTTTCCTCGTTATTTTTCATATTTCGCATAGCTTCCTCTAAGAGGAAGCGAAAACTGATGTACATCATTCCTGTTCGATGTGACTTTATGAAGAATGGAAAATAATGAGAAAGCAATTGTAACATAGTTACACACACTAGCAGGATATATTCTATTCCGCCCATCCAATAAGAAAGAGTCGGTGCGAACGCACTGTGAAATGCGAGCACGAGTCATCGAACCAGAGTACAGTTCGGTGTAAACAACCGACGTCACACCTAAGAAATTCACTCGCTGCCGAAAACAGCAGGTCAGCGATAAGCTGGCCTCGCTTGGCAGCGAGGGGAAGACGGGTGGCGCGACAGTGACAACATAAATAATTACGAAGCCGTTACGTTGTAAAATTTTAACAAAAAATGATATAGAGGGGTATGCGGCAGAGGGGCAGGCTATAAAGGCGACTGCGGAAGCGGAAACGCTCTCTTACGTCCGCAACTCTTATGCTCGAACAAGTAAAGAAATTTACAGTAAAAGACAAGCCATTAAAACGATCAAACATAGGATCAGCGAATACAAGTAAAAGGAGAGAAGGCAGGCGAGTGGGTTTAATAAATCAAAGGATTTGAATGAAAACCAATTAGGCAGGTGTGATATAAGAAACAATTTATAGAAATAAGTAAATCAAGAATTAGATTTAAATTAGGCCTCATCGATGAAATAAAAGTAGTACGTAAGCGAGTAGTATGTAAGAGAGTAGTGCGTAAGCGAGTAATATATAAGCGAGATAATCAGGAGTTAAAGAGAAATCTAGAAATAAGCAAGATACTATAGGGAATATATCATAAGAAAGCGATTCGCGACGCATTAAAGCGGAACGCTCGTATGAGAACTTGTATAAATAATACGACTCCTGAACGAAGTTGGGAGAATAAGTAGGCACGCGAAGCAAAATTAAACCGTCCTGCAGGCTCATAGATCGAACAGCTCATAATAGTATAGAAAGTCGGGTTCTGTATTCCGAAACGGTTGAATAAATTTCACTACACCATAAAGGCAAAAGGAAAACGAAAAATCGAGGCACTGAGAGTTAGGGACAAGAGAACGATCCACAAAAACAGCAGGAGTACCGGTGGGTGGAAGCCTCATAGGAAACGGACGGGAAACAACCGAATAAACATATTTTTCTTCTAAATCGAATTCACGTACGTGGATCTAGCGTGCATGCACGGTGGCAGGCACGGTAGCGAGGCTTTATACTAATAGTAGACGACGCTGCTTTGAATAAAGGTAAGCTTGTCGGTCGAAATACCTGAAGGTTCGACATATTTTTTGAACCTACAGTATAATAATTTTAAGGACACAGTGATGATTTTCGATTAACGAGCAGTCTCTGGCTAAGTCAGAGACATTCTCTTGCTGCAACTGGCCTTGAGCAAGATTCAGCTTGTCGATGATAAGGCTCAAAGGTTTAAAAATATTATTTAATGTGTGGTCAATTCATATTTCACAATCGATTTTTGATTGATAAATGGTTTATGTCGCAGTCAAAGATATTATTTTATTGAAACTTGCCTCACACAAAAAAAGCTTGTCCCTTAAAAAAAAATGTAGTTCAAAAACTGAGGTTTTACTACCATATAAGTTTGGTTTAAAAGTGTAGGCATTATTTTTCGATCGACGAATAATCTTTGGCTAAACCACAGATTTTCAGTTGCGTAAGCTCACTTCCCTTCAAAGGAAGTTCGTCCGTCGAAACACCCACATTTTTCTTGGTGCATGCTCAAGACTAAATGATGCACTACACATGATGTTACATTTTTTATCATAAAATAACGAGCCTCAGCTTTATAAATAATTACTCTGTCTCATCTATAAATACATACATCTCATAATTAACTAATTAATGCTTCGCGGTAGCCTACTTATAGTAGCTAATATAATAAATAGACAAATGTTGTATGCATTTGTTAGAGCAAAGTATGATAACAGAGAAAGGTTCAATAAGTACGAGAAATGATTGTCTATCTCAAATGATACTGAGGCTTTTTTTTATTCGTACGTGAAGTGTATATCGCGTTGTACACGTTGTAACTACATACATATATAAGTAGTATGTGTACACTTTTTCTCCATCCCACTCCTATCCCCACTCCTTCCCGCACCATGCGGCTACCCCCAGAACCCTACTTTAATGTCGCCGCGCTACCCACTCTGCTTCAACAGTGTCGGTAACGTGAAGATGGTAAAGTGGGGTGGTGTGGGTACTCTGGCGAACAAAGATGAGTAGTGATAAAAGCAGAATGCAGCAAACGCGTACGCGTACTTGGAAAAACGAATAAAATTATGGACTTACCACCTTCGCTGTTGTTGGCTTTCACCTTCAGCTGTGATTTTAAACTATTGCTTCTCGAACTCGCTTGCTCACTCACTTACTCACTGTGGGGGTCGCTTTCACACGTTGCTGCCTTGTGCCCCTTCTTGCCGCATTTTCTGCACCGTTTACTTCTGTCCGGCCCTTTGCAGTTAGCCGCGTAGTGACCAAAGCCCTGGCAGTGGCAGCAGCGGGTTGGTTGAACCCTCAGCCTCACCCTGCAGTTTACCCACCTTATTCTCAGGTGCGTGGCCTGCATGAGTTTCTGGGCTGCGGTGTCGTTGAGCTCCACTATGGCCATCTTGGACCCTCTGACTGCCTTTTTCGTCAGGAATATCCTTGCCTCCGCGCAGTTCTCTTCTTGTATGAGACCCTGGAGAGCGTGCCTCACCTCCTCCTTATCCGTGACCGTGTCAATGTCCCGAATCTCGATCGTCGTCCTCGGGACCAGCTGCCTGACTTTTCCTCTTCCTCCGATAGCTTTCTGCAGCGCCTCGCCAATCTTTTCCTCATCTTCAAAGGCTGCGCCCAGCTCAACCAGAACGTCTCCTGCCCTTGTTTCCCGGATGGCCTTTATCTCGACCCTCATGTCTCCAGGATTGACGTTTGTACGTATGTCCTTCAACACGTCTGCATACTTCTTCCCCGCGGCAGGTTGGATCAATACTGCCTCAGATCGGGTCCTGCGTGACTGCGTGACAACGGTTTTATACATAATAAATCAATAATTCTTTTCTTTTTAACGAATTATACACAGTAAATACGATACATGAAATTGAAGATAAAAAGATTATTTTAAAGTACCGCGAATTCACCCATAAAACTATATACTTTTTGCGTTATACTAATTAGTGTATTTCACAATAGCCATACGATACAGTAGAGTACTTCCCCTGCCGCTTTCGCTTCCCGTTAACAGGTTCGCATGGTTTCGTTTCTTTACGTTACTACCTGATGAAATTCCGTTCGTCAAATAGCGTCGAATTAAAAATAATGGGTAAGCTCCTAGTTCCTGTCACGAAGGATTGTAATGCGTCATAATTTACGTGACAGCTATTCTCAAAATTTAGCGTGATACCTTTTACTTTACATTTTTCAATAATCGTAACGTCGGGTTTACGAACAAGTTATGCGTAAAATTGTGGTCCTCCCGAAACGAACGAAGTTATATAACTACCAGGCCCGTATTCGCTTAATTCATCCGTGAGATCTCCCAGAAATTGTCCGATTGGCGGCTCATACTCGTTGCCACTGGGGCGGCTCACATAAATATAGGAGTCCGTATCGCAGTACAATATTCGCTGCCCTAGCCCCTCAAGATAACTGTATAGATTTAGGCGAGCCTGTGCTGACGTGTAGGCTGCAATCACGGCGTTTGTTATCGGGGATGGTTGGATAGCATCGTGGTTGCTTACATAGTTCACATACATGATCTTGTGATTAACCGGTAGCATTCCCGTCACCTCAATCTCCGGACTCGTTAGTAAATTCATTAGCTCCGAGCGCGTGAAAACAATAACGGTTTTCGTGAGATTCTCGCGTTGACCAAATTTTCCCCAGAATCAATGAAGTGCCAATTTTCCGAGCGAACGTAAGCACGGATTTGACTGCAAAGCACTTTGCTCGAGATATACAACCTCAGACTCCTCGTACAACGCTATGAAACGCTCTATTGCTATCTCGCCATCGTTACACTCTGCTGGTGGTCCACTCGCCTCCTGTTTTATTTTTAGGGATGTATCGATGTACTCGACAAAATGACCGCCGCGTCGCATTGTCGAGTCATACTGCGTAACAACGAATTACCAAATTTCTTCGATACGCGTTACCTTATATCCGAGCGACACAACTTTTCTCATCTCGTCCACGACCCATATGCCGTCAAATGCTCACTCAGTCGTGTCATCGTGTGTGCAGCCCTCGGATATGTCCATGTCTGTACACTACATTCTACTCAGGGGGAACAGTAGTTTCCGATGCATGCGAACAGGCAATACTGGCATATAAAACCGCGTGGTGCTACTACGGTGCACTTCACGAGACCTTCGACGACACCTAGATCGTTTTCAAGTTCTACGAGTTCTCGACACTCGTCACCTACGTACAATTTTAGATGTCCAATGGGATATTTTCCATTCCTACACACCCATGGATACAGCGAGCACACATCCACATAGCGTATCTGGTCCCTATTCGCGACATCGTACAAACTTACAAAATTTTCCGTTCGACCACCAAAAAATGCATCGCATGGTTCGAGGGGCACCTGCTTGACCATAGCGGGGTTTCCTACGTATAACGACATTTCCTCGTTATTCTCGAGTAATCTGTCAAAATCGCATTCCCATATTTGACTTAGGGTGTACCCTTTCGATCTGATTCACTCGGAAATTAGAACGGTACGCTCGTATCGCTCATCCATAGTATCACCGAATTTCGTTCGAGCATCTCTATTCTCGCGATAACATCGCAGACATCCATGCCAAAAGCAGCCTTGAAATTAAAGAACGTGATGGACCCTACCTCCACGTAGTCTTCGTCGATCGTCGTTAGGCCGGTCGGAGGGCGATACTCTCTCGTGCGTCCAGCATGAGCGATAACGTAGTAGCGCTCACGCTCGAGCTACACGAGATATACGACGGTCTTGCGCGACTCCTTATCATCCCAGCGGTACCCGCCGTGGTGGTAATACCGCAATACGATCCTTCTGCAGAAAACTCTTTCGAAATACTCTCATACATGCTGATGGTATCGTCCATGCTTCTGTAAATGGGCACACGCTTTGGCGACGTATAAGTAACTCTCGAAAAGCTAGACACGCGTATTTCAAAACCGTAACATCTGTTCGACAATATTACACAAACTCCGTCGCAAAATCAAATTTATAATCGACGCGCCTCGATTCTTCCTCATACCATTTTAACCATTTTAACCATTTAAAAAATCGCTCGCTATCCTATCGCTCGCTATCGCACGCTAGGGTGAGTAAAAATGCATAGCCGGCAGAGAATCTGTGTAATTCCGATATTCTCGTGTGTTGAATAAATGCGGAAATGTACCTTTTGCCACCTCATCCGCGAAACCGAAGGCCTCAGGTAAAGCGCCAAGAGCCATGGGTATATATGGTAGCTGAGACTATCGAGAAAAACGACATTACCAATCTTCATCGAGACAATGTTCATACCACTTATAATCAGAGTGGGCAACTGTGTTTTTTGCACTGCGATTAAATACCGTAGAATAAACTGCGCGTCGAAACCTCTTGGTTTATGAGCAATACAGATGGTCTTTTCAAATTTTTCCGATAATGCCAATTTCACGAGTTCCCCAACAGGATCATCGATAAACACGAATTCATGTTTACCACAGTCAGCATAATCGGTCTCTACATCTGTGATATCTCGACATGTCATACATACGCATTCTGTAATATAAATTCGGCTCGTGAATTCGTGTCGATTCATGTTCATGCCGTTGTTCGTGTTGTTGCATCTCAAAATCATAACACGAAAATCTCGTGGAACGCTTGTCTTTTTTCATCTCCTTTGGCGCCTCTAGTTTCTTAAGAGGTGCTATAAAACACGCATGCGTAGTCGGTCTAGTTTGCCTGCATGTAATACAAGACGATATACTACATACATGCATCTTTTTATTTGTGGTTTTAATCATACACAAGCAGCCTCTACAGATTTTCAATGTTTTACAGATGCTGTATCGTCTATATTTACGAGATGTAATAACCGCGGAGCCCTCACCCTTGTAATGAGCAAGGCAAAAGTACCAAAGAACGAACGATAACAGTCTGTGCAATACTCAGGCTGAGCGTTTCTATTACTGTTGCAATAATTGGATTTACATCGAGCACTTCGATAGCCACAGCGATGCTCGAGTACTCGATTATACTTGGAATTACACTGTGTGCAGAACCCCAGACTACTTAGCGCACCAGCGAGATTGAATATACGCTGGTAGTGATGAGAACGTTCATAATAGAGAATAAAGAGTGTATATTGCTGTATATTGCGCTCCACGAAGCCTGTTCCGAATTTGACACCATCGTCCGTTTAGTTCGCCCGTACGAATTTGACCGCGTTAGGCATGCGCTCGGGCTGTGACAAGGGATCGTTGTAGACACAAATGATCGCTATCGCTTATGCGCAAAATTGCCTTTTTTGCTATAGACTCGTGTGTAATCCTGGTGCCCATACTGGCGACTTAGACGCCTCGTACTATACATGTCGTCATTCTAGATGTACCAGCGTCTATTCGAAATTCATGCGCACTCTGAGCTACACTATTAATTAGTCGCCATATATCGTCAGGAACGATGTTACGAGCTGGTCGAAATGATAACCATACAGGTCCTTATGCGAAAGACGGCACGCTCAGAGTCATACCTACATAATCATGTCCTTCGTATGATTTTGTAAGACGTGTGAGAACATCTCGTACACCGGCCTCGAACCAAGTCAGATGATCAATACCGTCCGGTGGCTGACGAAAATAAAAATCTGTCTCACGACCCTGCATCCTAAAGCGTGGAAAATATCGGCTCTGCTCATTGTCGATACAGAAGCGTTCACGAGGAGGCAAAATATGACCTCCCCGTATAGCAGTCCTTCCATCGCCAGTCTGTCCACCTGCAGGCATAATTAAACGATTTATTAGAATTATTTATTTCATTAAATTAATTTTTTTGTTTGTCGCTAGCTATATACTTTGTATATAAATTGTGTAACGTAAGAATTACGATCTTATATTTGCTTCTAGCCCTCGAATCTTTTTTTCATTTTTACTGTTATTATCCCCGTATTTTTTTTATTTTTGGCGGCGTAATTGTAAAGGGTGTCCCAAAATTAACGCAAGATTTGAATTCGCCGCCATTTGTGCAGTAAAGTGTTGGCAACCCCAAAAAAAAAAATAATTTGACAGCTGAGAGGTTAGGGTTAGTAAAGATGTAAGCAAGATGGTGCCACATGCCAAACGGCCCGTGAAACAATTCAATTACTGCATGAGACATTTCCTAGTCGTGTGCTCGTACTCTCTCGTTTCGGTGATCTGAATTGGCCTCCTAGATCTTGTGATTTAACACCATTAGATTTCTTTTTATGGGGTCATTTGAAGTCAAAGGTCTATGTCAACAAGCCAATGACCCCATAAAAAGAAATCCAGCACAGAGCAATCTCCATTGGTAAAATAAGCAGTAGTGCTAATGAGCAATACGAGAATCAAGAAGAATCTGGAGAAACGAAACGGAAACGAACACGAAAATACTCTCCAAATATTGTTCTGCAGTGGCCGACATTTGATATGCTCGAGGAAAAAAGTAGAAGAATTGATATTCATATGCAGGCTCTAGAGAGCAAAAGTGAAACGATTCAGCGGTGTATGAACGAGGTGGTATCATATGCCCGTGAAAAGATAGGTGTCAGTAAAACGCCTCGTGCAGCAGCGTATGAGATCATCGGCCCCGAGGAATTCTTTGCAGAAGCGCTCGAGCACATCACGACCTTGCTAGCGCCGGAGGATATATAGCTTATGAAAATTATTGTGTTCGAAATAATTGCGCTGTACCGTGGTCATATCGCTGATCACGCATCGGGTGTTGCGTTGCGAACGCAATAATTCTCCGTATGTGTAGCTATTTGTGATAAAGACACAGTTGTAAGCAATTTTTTATAGTGCATTTCGCTCGAAATATTATACAGTATACACTGAGAGAGAGAAAGAGAGAGAGAGAGAGAGAGATTGATTGATTGATTGATTGATAGTTTATTTATGCCTTGGTAAACCTTTGGCAACATGTGTATAATAACAATGAAATTATAATTAAATATAATTAATATATGCTATTAATTATAGTAAAATTAGAAAATAACTAAATAATAAATCAAACATAATTAAGAAATAACAAAGAATCCAAATTCAAATTATAATCTAAGTAACAGAATATTAGAATCAAAATGAAATCGAATAACAATGTATAAAAATATATAAAAATTAAAAATAGAATAAAATATAATAACAAAATATAATAAACATAAGAAATCTTAATTTAACCGAGAAATGATAAAATAACAAAATATCGCGAGTCAAATCAAAATAAGTACTATTTAAGTATAATAAACTAATAAACTAATAATAAAATTTAAGTATACAAAATTCTAGAATTCACAATGTAACAAACAAAAAAAAAATATATATATATATATTAAACCAAGTCTACATGGTCTAACAGGTGAGCATATAGACGTATCTTAAAGATATCTAAGCTAGACGATGAAGTAACAGTTGTCGGTAAAGAATTCCACAGAGAGATTCCTGAGATGGAATACGCTTGTTGATAAGTCGTTGTGCGATACGAAGGTGTAATAAATATGGACCTTGGTCTCCTCTCAGAGCGCTGAGACATTATACCCTGACTTTGGAACAACTCTAGAATATAGGCTGGTGCTTTTTTACCGATAACATTGTACATAGAAATACCGAGAAAATAGATGCGTCGTGATTTAACAGTAAGCTAGCCAAGTCTACGCCTATAAGGTGTGATATGCGTATCAAGTCGGAGATCAAAAATAAAGCGAATGCAAGTATTTATGAGCCGTTCGAGTGTTGTGTTCAGTTCTTCAGTTAGGCCATGATAGACTAGACAACAATAATCTAAAAGAGGGAAAACAAGAGAAGTAATCAGCAATGTTCTTAATTCATGCGAAAGCGCAGTTCGATGGAATTTTAATCTGTAGCTGGTGAAGTGAACTTTTTGTGAGATATTCTTGACTTGAGTTCGCCACGATAGGTTGCTATGTAGCATCACTCCTAAGTTTCGCACCTCATTAACAAAAGGGATAGTCGTATCATTTAAAGAGATGGGCGATACTGCACTGAAGTCGAATTGCCGAGAATAGGAATTGCTGCCCAGTACAATAACTTTCGATTTGGCTATATTAAGTTTCAAACCATTACTAGCTGCGAAGTCAGCAATGGCATATACATCTTCGAATATTAATTTCAAGCCTTCGGCTAGTTGGGATGGTAGGCAGCTGAGGTAAATCTGTGTATCATCAGCGAAAATTATGTGTTGAGAATGATGAAGAACACAACCTATGTCGTTGATGAAAAGCGAGAAAAGTAGGGGACCAAGGACCGAACCTTGAGGCACTCCCGAGGTAAAAGATAACCAGGAAGAGTAACTACCATGCTCATCTACCACCGCTTGTGTCCTCCCTGTCAGATAAGAAAAAATCCAGTCAAGTACTGGTTTCGCAAACCCTATTTTCTTGAGTTTCAAGATGTGCCAGATGGGGGACAGTATCAAACGCCTTACTAAAATCAAATAGGATTAGGATGGTAATATGCCTTTTATCTATATTTTGCCTGACATCTTCACATATGCGCAGTAGTGCAGATTGTGTACTATGACCGCTTCGATACCCTGTTTGACGTGGGTCGAATATATTATTCTCCTCAATCCAATCCGTAATCTGCCTGTGCGCTAGTCGCTCAAGTACTTTCGACAGCTCACTAAGATTCGCTATCGGTCACGTATCAGACGGAGAGAGGAGTGTTTTAATCTTGGATAATGGGCGAAGATAAGCTTTCTTCCAGCACTTCGGAAACTCGGACAATTGTAGTGACATATTAAAGACATTCGTCAGTAATTGACATGAAGCCTGGATTGATTTAATTACTGAGAATAGCGAAATTTTATCAGGACCAAACGTAAAAGACTTAGAACTACAGCAAGATGTGATAACGGAGCAAACTTGGTCTGTGATAATTTCAGCAAAATGGAATACATTTTGTGGTGACTGAACAACTGAACACAGAGTACTAAACTCACTATAAGAACATGGCGGTACTTGACTGGACACAGTTGAATAAAAAGCATTAAGTTCATTCGGTTCAAAGAAGTTGAGCGGAGATGGACGTGAAGACTTAGCTAGACCCAGTTTTGCTAGCGTCTTCCATACCTTATTCGGTTCAGTAATATCAGTCAATTTCAGAATATAATACTGATTTTTGGCTTGTTTTAGATCATTTTTAAGTTGGTCTCTATGTTCTTTGAAAATAGATAGATCTAGAAGGTTGTTTGATCTTCGTGCTCTAGTATATAATCTATTTTTTAAAGATATGCGGTCTCTCAAGTTTTGTGAGAGCCAAGGCGCAGGCGGTTGACATACACGAAGAGTTTGTAATGGTGCATAATTATCTAAAGATCTTAAAAATATCTCTGAGAACGTATCAACAATCATATTAATACTGTTTGGTGATGTATGTCTTCTTAAATTATCAATAGAATTTAAATTTGGATTGCAGTCGCGAAGAATGGGAATATTAAAACTATTTGACAATGAGTCACAAAAACCTGTGACATCTAGATTTTTATAAGCACGGCGAGTGATAGTGCGATTGATTATGGGTTTAGTATCAAACTTGTAACGCAGTTCTAACAGGTCATGACCTATTATGTACGGTGATTTTGACTTGACAAACGATTGTATCTTATCTTCGCTATCGATAATGAACACATCAATCCACGAGTCTGAGGTCGGAGTATGATGAGTCGGTAGTGAATCAACAATGTGAAGCGACTGTGAGAAAGCTAAATGACGCAGATATTTCGACTCACAATTATTACTAGTTAGATCACAGTTGAGATCGCCAGCAATAATAATATTGTTATAAGCATGAGAAAAACGAGATAAGGATTGCATGAAATCTCCAAGCATTCGACCTTTCGGTCGTCTATACACAGATGCGAACAACAGTTTCTCTGAATTTGACCCTGTAATTTCAATAATTTAATATTCTGGTCCATTCGAAAACTCTATCGGCGAAGATGTTAAAACTTTAGCTTTTAGGGATGAATGAACATAGCATGCGACACCACCTCCTTCGCTACCTTCACGATCGTTGCGTATAAGAAAGTAATCATTTATTCGTACTAAGTCATCTGAAACATACGAATGAAGCCACGTTTCACACACAGAAATAATGTGGAAAGCGCGCTCGGCAATAGTCGATTGAATGAGTTCCATATGTGCTCGCAGTGAATTAGCATTGAATTGAGCGATCTTTAAACATAGAGACGACAATAAAGGAGATGCAACCGATCGACATATAGGTAGTCAAATTAGTTTTTCTAAATCTGGAGGCGTAACAATGCTGATCGATGGTTGACCCTCGCTTTTTCTAACATAAATTACTCCCGAGCGTGTCCACACAAATTTGTATTTTTTTCAACCGCTCGTGTTTTTGTGAGAGAGAGAGAGAAAGAGAGAAAGAGAGAGAGAGAGATTTTTGATTGATTGATTGATTGATGTTTATTAGCTTTCTCAGCTATTTTATACACAGTGTTACATATTTTTCTTACATCTACATACATCTTACTTTACAGTTGACACAACATACTCCTTTAACATTCGTTTAAACTGTTTTACTTTTTCGCAACCTTTCAGTTCAGTTGGCAATGCATTATATATTTTCACTCCTTCATAGTACATACTCATTTGTGCACTTCTCGTTCTTCTAAATTGTATTACTATATTTTCCGCTTGCCTTGTTTCCCTACCACTCTTCGTTCCTACGATTTGTAGCCGATTTTTAAATTCTTTTGGCAGTAGATTCTTGACGGCTTTAAAGACAAATGTACAAACGTTATAGTACAATCTTTGCCTTATGGACATAAATTGTACCGCGCTCAGCATATCTTCTACCTTCGTATAGCGGTTGCATTGTAATATAACCCTCATTGCTCTGTTCTGCGTGATCTGCAGTTTCTTCAACTCTGTTTCACCCATAGCTACTAACAGTGTTGCACAATACTCAAAGTGAGGTGCTATGATTGCTTTATATAAAGGGTATTTAAATTTTAAGGGCCGATGTTGATTTTGAATAAAACACAAATTATTTAGGAAATTATTATCAATTCTTTTTATTATGATAATATGGTATGGTTCAATTATGTATGGAACAAAATATCGGCCAAATGGCCGCCGCGACCTCGGCGGCACACCTCCATCCGATGGTCCAAATTTTCGATGACGCTTAGGCATAATTGAGGTTCTATGCCGTTAATGTGCCGAATTATCTCATCCTTTAGCTCTTGAATTGTTGCTGGCTTATCGACGTAAACCTTTCCTTTCAAATAACCCCAAAGAAAGAAGTCCAACGGTGTCAAATCACATGATCTTGGCGGCCAATTGACATCGCCACCACGTGAGATAACACGGCCATTGAATTTGTCGCGCAAAAGAGCCATTGTTTCGTTAGCTGTGTGGCAAGTGGCATCGTCCTGTTGAAACCACATATCGCCCACATCCATATCTTCCAATTCGGGCCATAAAAAGTTCGTTATCATCTCACGATAGCGAACACCATTCACAGTAACTGCCTGACCGGCCTCATTTTGGAAAAAATACGGCCCGATGATGCCGCCAGCCCATAAACCGCACCAAACAGTCACTCTTTGTGGGTGCATTGGTTTTTCGACAATCACTCTTGGATTATGATTCGCCCAAATGCGGCAATTCTGCTTATTGACGAATCCACTGAGGTGAAAATGTGCCTCATCACTGAAGATGATTTTCTTCGAAAATTGATCATCCACTGTTGCCATTTCTTGCCACCATTCTGACCATTGACGACGCTTGGAATTGTCAAGAGGCTTTAGTTCTTGAGTCAATTGCACCTTATAAGCGTGTAAATGCAAGTCTTTATGCATAATGTTCATCAACGACGAGCGTGAGAGGTGCAATTGTTGGGCACGACGACGAGTTGAGGTGGACGGCTCTTCAGCCACACTATCGCGAACAGCAGCAATATTTTCTGCAGTACGAGCTGTACGAGCATGCACTTGTGTTTTAATTTCTCCTACAGACCCGGTCTGCTCAAATTTTTGCACGATTTTTCCGATTGTACGCACATTTGGACGATTAAATTGACCGAAAAAACCACGAAGTGCACGATATGCATTTTGATTTGAACGCCCATTTTCATAATAAGCTGAGTAACTTTAACGCGTTGCTCGATTGTGTTACAAACGCCGTTTCTCGAGCTCGAGCGACGTCGACCGAGCACGTCGAGAAAGGCGACGCGAGCAACAACGAAGAACGCACGGCGCAGGCGTGAGCCCGCGCACCCGCAGCCAGTGGCCTGGCAACGCAGTAGCTGTCGAGCGTTACGAGCGACGTGAGCTAAAACGCGAAGACGAGAACGTACGACGAAGACAAAGAGACGCCACGCGGGCCGACACGGTCTTATTACGAGTTTCATTTTATTACGAATCCTATACCGAGTGCGGTTACGAACTTTCATTATTCAGATATCATTTACCTTTATATTCTTTTATTCATTATCTAATTATTACCTGCTCAATAAATACAAGAGTTTTCATTGTTAACAACGACGATCACCTACGATACTTACCTCTCCCGCTATATCTCTATAATCATCTCCGAGGATCGAGCACACGTGCACGACGGCGGTAAGTTTCCCGCACCAGTTCAAAAGGACGCCCTGACACACGCTACGTCGAGGAAGACGACGAGAGTTCGTTCGAACACGACATTAAGCGAAGTTAAAAACCAAACAAAATACAACGTTTGTAACATCAGAAGTGGGATACTTGGGGATAACGAGGAGATACGTGATAAAGCAGGAACGAACGAGACATCGACGCACGAAGGGCGCGTGTCAAACGAAAACGGTTATTCGAAAAACAACGAACGAGACATCGACGCACGACGGGCGCGTGTCAAACGAAAACGATTATTCGAAGAACAACGAACGAGGCATCGACGCACGACGGGCGCGTGTCAAACGACAACGTTTATTCGAAAAACAACGAACGAGGCATCGACGCACGACGGGCGCGTGTCAAACGACAACGTTTATTCGAAAAACAACGAACGAGGCATCGACGCACAACGGGCGCGTGTCAAACGGAAACGTCTATTCGCAAAATCAACGAAAACGAATAAAAAGTGAAAAATCAACGAAAACGGACAAAAAGTGAAAAATTAACGAGAACGAATAAAAAGTGAAAAATCGACGGAAACGGACAAAAAGTGAAAAACTAACGAGAACGAATCAAAAGTGAAAATTAACGAGAACGAATAAAAGTGAAAAATTAACGAAAACGAACAAAGTGTGACATTGTAACGACGTGCAGTGTAAAATTCTTTGTAAGACGAACAAAGGCAGAGGTCACGAAGGTAAACAACGCCGACCTCGACACGTGCCGAAACGCGCGCGAAGGCACACGCGGTTACCCCAACAAGTACGAGTGAGAAAAGAGAGACGACGCTCTCTCCCTCACATCATGGCGAACGTCGAAAACTTCGAACAGTTCCAGCGTGAAAACATGGAGCGGTTCACGACGCCAACGGGGAGTCTGCCTGACGACAGCATGGACGTCGACAGAGACGAAACCATCCGGGAGTACCCGAATTCCCCCGAACGCACAACGAAGAGAGACGTCAGAATAAGAGGGAGAAGCTTTTCGCCTCAAGAACGAGTAAGTACAAAATCTTTATCGATCGAAGAAGTGAAGAGTGGTGGCGGGGCCGCTAGCAGCCCGACAACGGGAACAGTGGGGAGGGATGCCGTGCAAAGGCCACGCCCACGAGACACTGCCGGGGCAGCCGGCCTGTGGGAAGGCCTGCCTGCCACCACCAACACGGACAATCGCGACACACCTCGATACCCTATACGCGGCGCGCGCGAGGAGTGCGGGCACGCGGACGCGGAGTACGATGCTGTAGTGCGCGAACGGCGGGAACAGTCATCCGCGAATCCGCCGGTTACAGATTTTAACACACGAAGTGACAGGTCGAAACAAACGCGCGGTGAAGAAGGCCAATCGGGCGACGAAGCGCGACAAGTACAATTAATTGTTCGCGTGCTTGACAGTTTAGGCCTAAAAACAACCGCGAAGTCAAATAAAAATCGCGTAAAAGTGTACAAGGACGATAGTAACGACAGTGACCGCGAAGAGCGCGAGCGACGAAAATGCTGGCGAGCGAGACACGCAGACACTAGTTCGGATAAGAAATACGAAAGACACGATCGACGAAAACCGCGCGCGAGAGAGACAAGCGCGAGTGATAGTGAAGCGATCAATCACAACGAACGCGAGCATCGACGGTCGCGACACGCGAAAAATCGGACGAACAGTGAGCGCGACAACGGCAAACGGCATGACGGTCGAGTAAAACATTACGCGAAAAATTCCGAAAGTCGCGGGAGGCATAAACCACGTGACAGGGACACGAGTGAGAGTGGGAGCGACACGAGCGAGCACAGTGATGCGAGCCGCGAGTCAACCGGTGCGCGACAGCGACGCCACGGCTGGACGAGCGACGAAGAGGACGACACATCGAAAGGGCACACTTACCATATGGTACCAGAATTAGCAAAAAATCTGGAAACCTTCACTGGTGAGAGGGGAACCATACCACCCAAGGAATGGTTACGCAACATCGAGCGTATGGCCAAAATTCAACGTTGGCCGAAAAACTATTTGTTGGAAGTCGCTCGCATGCAGCTGTCTGGCGCGGCGAAGGAGTGGCTCCACTACGGCGCAAAGAAAGTCTACAGCTGGAACATCTTCAAAGAAAGATTTATCGAGAATTTCGCGACAACCAGCACATATGGAGAAAAATGGAAAAAAATGACCGATCGGAGGCAAACTGCCACGGAAACCATCGAAAAATATTTCCACTCTAAAGTAAGGTTGTGTGACGGACTGAAGCTGACCGTACGTGAGATCAAGAAAGAGGTGATCGCTGGACTTAGACACCACGAGGACGGCATGGGCGTGGCCGCAGCCCACCACCGTACGACCGGCGACGTGTGTCGGGCGTTGATGGAGAACGCGAGCTCTCGTGAAGCTCGCACGACATGGGCCACGGGAAACAAGGAACCGCCCCCAGGGCGACCACAACGACCAGCAACAACCACGACGACAGAAGTAACCGACGTGAAGAAGGAGGAAAACGCAGAAAAACGAGCGGATCGAAAGAACCAACCGAACCAAAACGCCGAGGGACAGTTTAAGTGCTTTAATTGCAACCGTTATGGGCACCTATCCAGAGACTGTCCCGAACCAAAAAAGCCAATACGATGCCGACGATGCAACCGAGTCGGACACCTAGAGAAGGACTGCAGAACGAACTCGCCAAAGGAGCCAAGCATAATTAATGCAGTAAACGACAAAACGGACGACGAAAATAACATGCACATCAAAACGATAGCGGTCAACGGACGGGAAATATCGGCACTAATCGACACGGGGAGTGCAGTATGTACGATCAAGGCATCGACCGTCATCGACGAGAGGTTACCCTACACACCGGCTGTCACGAGACTGCAAGGGTGGGGCTCCGACGCCGCAGTGCAAGTCTCAAACGGGCTGGTGATCGCCGACGTGGCAGTGGACGGAGTTTTGGTTCCAAAATTGCCGTTGTGCATAGTTCGGGACGACACTCAACTGCACAAGGTGATAATCGGACGTACTTTCACGGAAAAGCCCTGGGTCGGCTACACGAAACGAGAGAGGACCCTAACGTTCCACACGAATGAGGAACACGAATTGTTCAAAATCGAGGCGCCCGTGACGACAACAACAACGCGCTTAAGCGGGGAGAAATCTTTGGTCCTGCCAGCGAACGCAATCAACCGTATTTCGGTCAACATGGATGGTCAAGACATTCATCTACCGGTGGCCAACACGAGTAACCAAGAACGTCGAATTGACACTCACAAATATGCACCAAGAGGGGTGCTCTCGTACTTGCCGCAAACACCGATCCCCCTGAAGAAAGCACAACTTACAACGGATCAGATCAACGTCGAGGAGGGACTACCGGATTCCACCACCGAAGAAATACTAGACCTCCTGAACAATTATCGAGATTGTGTAGCTCTCACGTTAGCAGAGCTTGGGAAGGTCAAGGGATTCACCATGGACATCGTGGAAAAGCCGGGCAGCCAGCCAATAAAAACGAAGCCATATAGAGCCACGCCGAAGGAACGCACCGAGATGAGGAGAATTATCGAAGAATGGAGGCAGGCTGGTATCGTGAAGGACACGGAGTCGCCATACGCGAGCCCGGTACTCTTAGTGAAAAAGAGCAACGGAGAATCGAGGCTGGTAGCCGACTTCAGAAAGCTCAACGCTCAAACGGAACGAATCCATTTTCCACTTCCGAATATCGACGACCACCTCGCCCTGCTGAGAGGGGCCACCGTGTTCACGGTATTGGATTTGGCGCATGGATACCTTCAAATACCACTTGCAGAACAGGCTCAAGCAAAAACCGCAGTAATAACGCCCGACGAAGCAATTCAATTCACACGAATGATTTTTGGATTAACCAACGGCCCAGCGTATTTCTCCAAAATCATGCATAAAACGTTAGGACCACTGAAGGACGAAGTCGTCCTATATTACCTGGACGATATTTTGATTCCAGCGCGATCCTGGACCGAAACCAAGACGAAACTGATTCTAGTTTTGGAAGCACTGCGGAAGGCAGGACTGACGTTGAATTTGAAAAAGTGCAAATTCCTACATCGCGAGGTCGCTTACTTAGGCTTCCGGATCGGAGCAGACGGAGTACGACCGGGGGTAAGCAAAACAAGAGCAATCATGGATTTCCCACAACCCACGAATCAGACTGAAGTACGTCGATTCCTGGGAATGGCCGGATTTTTTCGGCGATTTATCATACGATTTGCGCACAAAGCGACGCCATTGTTCGATCTGCTGAGCAAAGGAGCAAAATTCGAGTGGAACGAACCGCAAGAGCAAGCCTTCAAGGATATCAAGGAAGCCCTCACCAAGCAGCCTGTGCTGCAAACATTTGACCCAACCAAAGAAACGGAACTCCACACGGACGCGAGCGCAGCGGGACTCGGCGCCATGTTGCTTCAAAAGAACGATAAGGGACTGTGGCAATTGGTGCACGCCCTGAGCAGACGAACCAGTGGGGTAGAAAAGAATTATCACAGCAGCAAATTAGAGCTACTGGCGATGATTTGGGCGGTGGCCCGATTACGACCAATGATCGCAAACATTCAGTTTACGCTAGTCACGGATTGCCAGGCACTTCTGTATATCTGCACGCAGAAAACCCTCAATCCTCAACTGATACGATGGACGAACCTCTTAAGTGAGTACACCTTTCATGTGGTGCACCGCGCAGGCGAGAAAATGCCTCATGTGGACGCACTGAGCCGAGCTCCCCTGGACGAGATAACTAACGCAACTTCGAGCCTCGGGATCGAGATGGTGTACAGCATCACCACCCTAGAGGACGAAGTGGCTGCCTTCCAAGCATCGGACGAACTTCTGTCAAGGAAAAAGGCGCTAATGGACAAACCGGCGGCGGAGTGTCGCGGCAGTCAGCAAAGCGAGGTAAAAGATTACGAATTACACGCGGGTTTACTCTATAAAAATTTGGACGGTCGACTACTGCTCGTGGCACCAAGGGCCATGAGGAAAACGCTAGCCGTGCGATATCATGACCTGCAAGGGCATCCAGGAGCAGACCGAGCCTACGCCAAACTAACGAAACACCTGTATTTCCCGGGCGCGCGGAAATATCTACGCAACCATATCGGCGCGTGTTTTGCGTGCCTAATGACGAAAGCGAAACGAGGAGTTCCAGAAGGGGCCTTGCGACCAATACCCCCCGGGGAGCGCCCCTTCGAGACCTTACACATGGACCACGTGGGGCCCCTCGTATCCACAAAACGAGGTCGGAAACACATCCTGGTAATAGTGGATAATCTGACAAAGTACGTGTATCTTCACGCCGTCAAGGACGTCGGAACAAGTGCAGTGATAAAGGCGATACAAGAGTTGGTAAACCTACACGGACCCCCGAGGAAAATAATCACGGATCGAGGTACAGGCTTCACCAGTCACACGTTCGAGAAATGGTGTACCGAAATGGGAATACAGCACTCATTAACCTCACCGAGGCATCCGCAGGCGAACGGACAAGTGGAACGCATCAACGGCGAACTGGTGCCCATGCTCAGACGAGCACTGGACGAGGACGATGGCAAGAGCTGGGATCACCACCTCGGAGACGTGCAACGCTATTTGAACGAGAATAAAAACACGACTACGGGAGAGTCCGCCTTCAGGGCTTTGTATGGGTACGACCCGGATCGGACATCAGGGCACGAAAGAATACTCACGAACGGTACGACAAACTTCGAAGACCCAACAGAGATCCAACGAAAAATTAAAACCAGAATAGCGGAGCAGCACGATAAATGGCAGAAGAATTGGCATTCCAGACCGGCAAACAGCGACCTACGGGCCGGGGCCATAGTGGTCATGAAGACGGTGCCCACGCAGACGGGTGAAAGCACCAAGCTACAGCTGAAGTGGCGAGGTCCGATGACGGTCATCAAGGAGATGAGCCCGGGGACATATCTGGTCACGGACCTACGACCCGGCTCTAACAAAACCTACTGCACGACGGCCCACGCTAGCCAGCTGAAAATTTGGAAACCACACGCGGAAGACGACGACATCGACGAGCTGAACACGCAAGACGAAGAGGAAGAAGACGTTACCACAACGAACCCGAAAACCACGATAAAGAACCGCGAGGCGAGAACTCTGGCGAACGAAAGCGATAACTCGGACGCAAGGGACTCGAACACCGAAGACCACCACGGTACTACCAAGGAGTACGACAGCGACAACGGGGTGACGTCGGCGCTACCGACGGCGACGAGCATAGTCCGTCCACTAGCAGGCAAACGTTATCCCCAACGAGCACACCGAGTTCCAGCGAGATTCAAAGACTTCCACACGGGCTTCCTCGAGGACGAGGAAGTAGAGGATGGCCGAGCTGTTACAAACGCCGTTTCTCGAGCTCGAGCGACGTCGACCGAGCACGTCGAGAAAGGCGACGCGAGCAACAACGAAGAACGCACGGCGCAGGCGTGAGCCCGCGCACCCGCAGCCAGTGGCCTGGCAACGCAGTAGCTGTCGAGCGTTACGAGCGACGTGAGCTAAAACGCGAAGACGAGAACGTACGACGAAGACAAAGAGACGCCACGCGGGCCGACACGGTCTTATTACGAGTTTCATTTTATTACGAATCCTATACCGAGTGCGGTTACGAACTTTCATTATTCAGATATCATTTACCTTTATATTCTTTTATTCATTATCTAATTATTACCTGCTCAATAAATACAAGAGTTTTCATTGTTAACAACGACGATCACCTACGATACTTACCTCTCCCGCTATATCTCTATAATCATCTCCGAGCATCGAGCACACGTGCACAACGGCGGTAAGTTTCCCGCACCTGTTAAAAAGGACGCCCTGACACACGAAACACCGAGGAAGACGTCACAAAGAATATTCAAAGCAAAGTCCAAAACCGAACGAATTATTATTTTGAGAACGTTTGTAACAATTGTGTATCTTTCCATGGTTCAAATTGAGTTAGTCTGAAATTGAGAAATGTCAAATGAAATGCAGAAAAAACTTGACGTTTAGGTGTGGTTCACATTCAACATCGGCCCTTACAATTTAACCACCCTTTATCACACATCGCGTATACGCAGATACATAATTCCCCATTCTGTTTAGAAAGCTCGTTTTTTTCCCTATTTTTTTTAACATATACTCACAGTGGTCTTTAAATCGTAGCTTGTCATCAATAATGATACCCGAATATTTTATTGACTATACTTTCTCAAGTTTCTTTCCATCCAAACACTTCAGTACAATATTCCTACTCACGACTTTCCTTACACTGCTGACAATCATATATTTTGTTTTCTCTACATTCATTTTTAATTTATTTCTTTCCATCCACTTTTCTACTATACTCAATAACATATTCATCTTTCTCTCCACTTCCGCGTTGCTTTTTCCAGGTACATATATCACGGTGTCATCAGCAAACGGTTTTATTGCACATTCCTCTGGACACAAATTAACTATATCATTTATATATATAATAAACAGCAACGGCCCTAGTACTGACCCCTGCGGTACCCTATATTCGTTGGGAATAACTTCAGACCATTTATCATTGAATCGAACTTGCTGTGTTCTATTTCTTAAGTACGTTCTGAACCACTCTAATACCCTGTCTCTAATTCCATATTGGTATAATTTGTCTAATAATATATCCCTGTCGATTGTCTCAAACGCTCTTTTTAAATCCATGAATATTACTCCTACCATTTTTCCTTCACTAATGTACACTTTCCATTCATCTACAACAGTTTGAATCGCCGTTTTACACGAATATTGCTTTCTAAATCCTGACTGATGCTCCGTTATGATGTCATTGGTTTCTAAATATTTTTCAATTTGATTTTTTACTACTAATTCGAGCACTTTTTCGTATAATGGCAACATATTAATTGGTCTGTAATGACTTGCTTTTATGGCTTTGTTTATTTTTGGGATCGGTATAATTGTAGAAGTTTTCCAGCTGTCCGGGCAACATCCCTCCCGTAGGGATCCATTTATTATTTCCACAAATTCCTCTTTTATTGTACTGAATGCCATTTTTAGTATATCACTTGATATTCCTTCTTCCGTTCCCTTCTTTTTCGGGAGTCCCATCACTATCTTCTCCAGATCCTTTATTTCAATATGATTGAAGTTTTCCATTATGCTTTTATTGTTCATCCTTATCCCTGTTATAATTCTTCTTCGGTTTGGACTTCCAGACGTATCCCGTTGTATTGAATTAACTATATTCTTTACACTTTGCACATAGAACACATTAAATTTATCAGCTATACTACCTGCCATCATGTCATTCAATATCTCAAAATCTATATTCTCTACTTCTCTAGTACCCATTGATTCTCCTCTAATTACTTCTTTTAACGTTTTCCACATTTTTGTCGGATCCTTCTTATTATCGTCTATCATCTTTTCATAATATTCCTTCTTCTTTTCTCTTATTAATTTAACTACCGCATTCCTTTCTACTTTAAATTGCTGCCAATGCTCCTCCAAACCAGTAGTAATTGCTACTCCGTATGCCTTATCTCTTCTTCTTGCAGCTACTATTATGTCTTCTGAATACCATTTTTTTCCTTCCCATACGCTTGGAATCTTCACTATTTTTCTGGGTGCAAACCTATCTAGAGCACCCACTATATTATCAACGAGCATCCTTGCTCTTTGGCTTACTTCTACCTCTTGAACTTGTCTTGTGGTAATGCTTAACATCCGTGTAAATTCCTTCACATCAATTTCAATATAGTTTCTTGTTTTATATTCTCTATACTCATTCCTTTCCTTCCTGTTACCTAATATGACTTTTATCCATGCATGATCCGTTATCTTTGGCTCATGTTCCACCTGCACTTGTGCACACCTATTAGCAAATAATAAATCGATAGTAGTTCGACTGTCTTGCGTTATTCTTGTTGGTTTATTAACGTATTGCTTCATTCATAGACTCAGCTTGCCTGTTATCAACCTCTTTTTGTAGAACGTTTCTACCGTGACATCTATATTAAAATCACCTATTATCAAACAGTCTCCTTTTATTGTTAGTTCCTCAGTTATGTTTTCTATGTGTCTTATAAATTCAGCATCCGACGCACTTGGCGAATGATACACAATTACTATCACTCCTTTATAATGTTCGTCCTTGACCTCTATTCCAGCACACCAGCAGTTTGATTCTATTTTATTTATTGGTATCATATCATATTTAATATCATCTCTTATGTATAAGATTGCACCACCTGTATTTCTATTCTCCGCATCACATCTGACTGCATTATAGCCCGGCATATACACTTCTCTGTCACCAATTTCAGCTGTCACTCTGGTCTCTGATAACGTTATGAATGCGGGTTTCATTTTATCCACTATTTGGTATCGTATTTCATCCTTATGTGCTATCAGACTTTGTGCATTTGTATACCATAGCATTTCCTCCTTCAGTAATAGCTAATCGTCCCATCCTGCTCTCCTCTTCTTTTCCTGGATTGCTCTTTTGTACGTTGGGCATTCCCGATCTAATGCATCATGTTCCATGTTTATCTCTAAGTTGTATGCTTGGTTTTTAAACATGCAGTTTATGCATTTGTTTTTCGTCGCTGTACATTTACTCGTTTCGTGATTTCCCGCACATTTATGGCATGTTTCCTCTCTTGTGCAGTTTTTGGCTATATGATAGTAGCCCCAACATTTGTAGCATCGCTTCACATTGACGTGGTTGTAAACCGGACATTTTCTCCATCCCACGCTGATCTTACCTTTGTTCAGTATCTCTTGGTGGGTTTCTTTGTTTATTCTTTTGACAATTTTCATCTCCCTTCCTTCCTTTTCTTCCATTGCATTCTGTTTCTTTTTTGTTTCAACCAGCTCATCATCCGCCAGCTCTATATCTCTATATCTAGTCCGTCCACTTCCATGTTAACGATCTTAATTTTTGGTTTTTGTTGCTTTGTTTCCATAACTTTAAATCCCTCGCCCATTTTCTCTTGTACTATGGTCTTTAGCTTTTCTATTTCTTCTGTCGTTTCACAGCCCAAAATCACAGTTCCATTACTGCCTTTCTTTAACCTTGTTACTCCCACAGCCATGTTTTTTATGTCTATCTTTTCTTTGATCTTCTTTTTCGTGGCCTCACTTTCTTGTTGTTCGTTAGGCTTAATAATTATAACCGTCTCCTTTTTCTTTTCTTTGACTGCTCCACTATAGGTTCTTGTTACTTCCCTTGGTGTACCTAGAACTCCTCCTTGTATCATTTTTTTTATTTCTTCCATTTCGATCTTTATGCCCTTCAATTCTTCTTGTACTATTTCCTTAATTATCACCCTAACTTCATTCTTGCATGCAACTTCGTCCTTTATTTCTTTCACATTTTTCACCAACCAGTCTATTTTTCCTTCGATATTTGCCATCGTGCTAATACCTCTGCTTCCAGTAAATGATCCAGTCGAACCCGATCGATCTCTGTTGTTACCTGCACCAGGTGTCAACGTCTTTTGGCTTTCGTCAACTACGAATTTATCGAATGGACCGTTACATGGCACTAGTTCTCTGTTTTTATCGTACACCTTATGTTTAAACACACATCCCGGATGATAAAACAGTTTCGGGCACGTCTTGGATCCCACTACCTGACTTTTTATAGCTTTTTTGCACGCTGAACAACGATATTCATCGTACTCAGTCGTGCTATCCATTTCGTCCGTGTTCGCACAAATGCTGTGGTACACGCTATTGTCGTGTCACCGTGGCAGCGCGAATGGTCGCCGTCACCACTTTCACACGAACTTCAATATCTAAAATTGTTCACAATACCGCGATCTCGATAGCTATCAGAATCATCTATCGTTCTAAATGCTCATTACACAAAACCGCACATTTCGTAATAGTCTTATCCTTATTATAGACTTATATTTCACAAAAAATTGGCTCAAAGACGGAGCACATTTGACACACGTCTCAACGTCTCTATAAGAGAGAGAGAGAGAGAGAGATTTATTAGCTTCTCAGCTATTTTTATCTTACATAAAGTATCTTATAAACTAGTTAACTAATTATATTATAATTTTATAACATATTCTTTTAACATACGCTTAAATGTTGTAAGTCTATCACTCTGCTTCAGTTCCAACGGAACATCCCTTCGTAAAATATACTTTTTTGCGCACTACTTGTTTTTCGAAATTGTATCACAATATTTCCCGCTTGTCTCGTACTCCTTTCATTCTCACCCCCTACTAACACTATCTTCTTTCCTAGTTGCTCAGGCAACATACCTTTTACAAGTTTAAAAACAAATGTACAAACATTATAATGTAGTCTCTGCCTTATGGACATAAACTGCAGTGCGTGCAGCATTCTTTCAATCTTGGTATACCTATCACATTGCAAAATGACTCGCATGGCCCGGTTTTGCGCAACTTGCAGTTTCGTCAGCTGAGTCTCACCTACACCTGCTAGTATCGTAGCATAATACTCAAAGTGTGGTGCTATAATTGATTTATAAACCATGCATCTAGTATAACCCGATATGTCGCTACCAATTCTATTTAAAAAACTGATTTTTTCCCCTATTTTCTTTAACATATAATCACAGTGTTCTTCAAATCTGAGCTTACTATCAATAATTACTCCAAGGTATTTGGTACTTTCCACACTTTCTAACATAGTGCCTTCTAAACATTTTAGTGTAATATTTTTTTTCAATTCTTTTCTTATACTTCTAATTACCATAAACTTAGTTTTTGCAGCGTTCATTTTTAACTTATTTCTATTCATCCAATTTTCTACTATAGGTAATACCCTGTTTAATTTATTTTCTACCTCTTCGCTGTTTCCTCCTTTCACATATATTATTGTGTCGTCCGCAAACATTTCAATGTTACACTCTTCTGGACAGATTTGCACAATATCATTGATGTATATCGTGAATAGCAAAGGTCCTAATACTGATCCCTGAGGAACCCCATACTTTGTCATAATTCGTTTTGACCACTGATCGTTAAATCTAACTTGTTGTGTTCTGTTACCTAAATATGACCTTAACCATTCTAGTACCATTCCTCTTATTCCGTATTGATATAATTTATCCAATAGTCTATCCCTATCTACTGTTTCGAATGCCCTTTTTAAATCCAAAAATATTACTCCTACATGGTTTCCTTCACTGACTATCATCTTCCATTCATCAATGACAGTTTGAATTGCTGTCTCACAGGAATGATTTTTCCTAAAACTTGATTGGTGTTCTGTAATAATGTCATTATTTTGTAAATACATTTCAATTTGCTCTTTTACTACTAACTCTAGTACTTTCTCATATATTGGCAATATATTTATTGGTCTGTATTCACTTGCTTTCTTAGGTTTTTCTATTTTGGGAATTGGTATTATTGTGGATGTTTTCCACCCCTCCGGACTTGTACCTTTATTTAGTGAATCATTTATTACTGTTGGAAAATCAGCTGGCGCACGGCGATCGATAATCGTCGTGCGCCTACCTGTTGCGCTGCTCTACCACGCGTTGTTCGGTTGAGTCGAAGATAGCCGAGGCATGGGCTTCGCGAAGCCGAGGATGCGCCTCGTTGGCAAGCCGCGTCGAGCGAGAGGATGTCTCTCTCGCTTGACTTCGGTTTCGCTCACCGGCTATCTCGCTCAACTGACTCCAGCGCTCAACGTAAAGTTCATACTCGCAGCCATCTTGAGAATTTGGCACTTTTTCGCACACACCGGCATGAACAGCACGCATCTCCACTTTTCGGACGGTTTTCTCGGCTTTTTGGTACATCGGACTCGCTCAACTTTGCACACTAGGACTCATTTGCTCAAGGTAAGAGTACACTGGCATAATTTGGTAAAAATTCACTGTCAGTGAGGAGAGAAATACGGTGCATCACCACTTTGGCTCACTCGTGGCATGCGCTGCAGCACATGCAGCATCATGCTCTCATCACTTGCTTTAGCTGGTATAATTAATACAATTATACCGGTGTGGTCTATTCACTGTACTTCCCTCCAGAAATTCTGCTAGGAAAGTACAGTGACTATACGCGGTTCACTGGTACAGCCTCAATATCTGTTTGCATTGTGCTACGCAGTCCTGACTGCGTAGCTAAGTACACATAAGAAAAGCACTCCTGCAATATACACTGAGAGTGCTCTCATTATTAATTCATTGCAACTACTCTGCAATACACTGCTGAGTGTTTGCAGTGAGTTACGCACACACATTTTTGCACTCAATGGCATCGGCGTGTCGTGCTGCGTAGCTATTACTACGTTGCACGCACCGCTGTCTCAAGTTTATATTCAGCACACAATTAATATAATTGTGTGCTGCTCACATTATAATGCCAAATTCTAATTACTAGCTCATTTATGTTTTTGCACTCACCAGTCTGAGCGTGTCGTGCAGCGTAGCTATCACTACGTTGCATGTACCGCTTTCTCATGTCTACACTCAGCGCACAATTAATATAATTGTGTGCTGCTCGCATTATGGCATGTTACAACTCAATTCGTTGATCTATTTTATAATTTGTATTTGTTTTTCTAAATTGATATTTTTGACTGATTTTCTAAATTAAATTATTTTGGCATTAATTTTCAATTTTAGTGTCCACGCATTTTGTATTAAAATTGTACTTTGTACCACGTTTTTGGAAGGTAGAATAAACTACTTCCTCACGATAACATCTACTTGGTCTGGTTTATTTTCCTCTTGCCTCGAGTGAGTTCTCACATTTTTTCAATATATCCACAGATCAGTCAAGCTTCATCCGGACGGATTCTCAACAATTACCTTTAATAATTCTTCCCCTATTGCGTAAAAGCATGCTTTCAATAGTTCACTAGTTATTCCTTCATCTGTTCCTTTTTTACATGGCAAACCCATAACATTTCGTTCCAATTTATATATATCTACAGGGTGCGCCATCTCAATCTGGTCGATAGAAGTATTGAATAACTTAGAGAATTTTCAACAGATTTCACAAAGTCGTATTTTTATATTAAATTTGATTCAATACAATTTATTTTGATTAGTTTCCAAAAACCACATCGATCAAATGTCCGCCTTTATAACTGAGACAAAAACGAGCTCTTTTTTCGGCATTTTCCATTGTATTTGCCAGCGTCTCGGGCGATATCGCTGCGATTTCGGCTCGAATGTTGTTTTTTAGCTCCTCTATGGTCTTCGGCTTGTTGGCATAGACTTTACTTTTCAAAAATCCCCACAAGAAGAAGTCCGGTGCAGTCAAATCCGGCGATCTTGGTGGCCAGTCAATATCACCTTTCTTTGATATCACACGTCCTGGGAACTTCCGACGCAAATAGTCCATTGTTGAGCGCGCAGTGTGACATGTCGCACCATCTTGTTGGAACCAAAATTCCTTAAGACCTTTTTCACGCATTTGTGGTAAAACAAAGTGTGCCAACATCCACCGATATCGATCCCCATTGACAGTTTCACCAGTTCTGAAGAAAAATGGTCCAATGGTGGTTTTTGAGCAAACACCGGCCCAAACTGTCACTTTCTCATCGTGCAATGGAGTTTCGTGAATAATATGAGTATTATCGGTGCCCCACATGCGACAGTTTTGTTTGTTGACAGCGCCAGAGAGGGTGAAATGAGCCTCCTCGGTCATCAGAATTCGCTCCCAAAAATCCGGCTCAGCTTCCTTCATTCGACTAACGTTATTAGCGTAAGCCAAGCGTCGCGGCTTGTCAGTTTCCAATAATCTTTGAGTCAACTGCACTTTGTACGGAAACATGTGAAGATCTTGCTTTAAAATCCTTCTCAAAGTGGTTCCACTGATGTTTAATTGCTGAGACCGGCGGCGGTATGAGACATTTGGATTTTCTGCAACACTCTGTCGAACAGCTTCGATATTTTCATTTGAACGACCTGGACGCGGTCAAGCTTGATGTTGGAGATTCGCTACAGACCCATGCTCCATGAAATTTGAAGCTAAATGACGGATAGTGTCGCCTTTGGGCGCAGAACGTCCGCGATATTTTTTACGATACGCACGCTGAGTTGACACAACTGAACGATTATTTTCAATGTAAAGCGAAACTATTTCGGCGCGTTCTTTCGGCGTATAGCGATACATGGTTGAAATTGTACTGAAATAACCTATACGAAACATGTTGTACGACGCTGGTCGGTTAAAATCTGTCAGAGTTATTCAATACTTCCATCAACCAGATTGAGATGGCGCACCCTGTATCAATTAAAAATTCTCTATTGTATCCCTACTTTTTATATCAGGGGTACAAATTGAAAATGCGGGTTTGATAACAGATGGCGTTACTAACGCTATACGCATCAGGCAGTACTGTGACTATGTTCATGTCAAAGCTACGTCTTATAGCTTTAATTTTCAGTATGTGTCAATTTGTCGCAGTGTCCAATTCATAGTTTTTTTGAGCTCTCAATATGTCGAGTTTCGTGCCAACAAAACAGCATTTGCGGGAAGTTTTAATTTACTTCTTTAATTTGAAGAAAAGTGCTGCTGAAGCACATCGATTGGTCTCCGAGGCTTATCCGAGTCATGTTCCATCGGTTTCAACGTGCGAGAGATGGTTTGTGCGGTTTAGAAGTGGTGATTTTGACGTTGAGGACAAAGAGCGGCCGGGCCAAGTGAAAAAGTTTGAGAATGCTGAATTGGAGGCAATACTCAATGAAGACTCGTGTCAAACTCAACAAGAGCTCGCAGATTCATTGGGAGTGACACAACAAGCCATTTCCCATCGTATAAAAGCCCTCGGAATGATCCAAAAGCAAGGACATTGGGTGCCGTATGAGCTGAAGCCGAGAGACGTCGAGCGCCGTTTTTTTGCATGCGAACTGCTGCTCGAACGGCAAAAACGGAAGGGTTTTTTGCATCGCATTGTCACTGGTGATGAAAAGTGGATCCATTACGATAACCCGAAGCGCAAAAAATCATATGGTTACCCCGGCCATGCATCATCATCGACGGCCAAACCAAATATTCACGGCGCCAAGCTCATGCTCTGTATTTGGTGGGACCAGCTGGGTGTGGTGTATTATGAGCTATTGAAATCGAACGAAACCATCACAGGAGCACTATACCGAACTCAATTGATGCGTTTGAGCCGCGCACTCAAAGAAAAACGGCCACAATACGAGCAAAGACACGACAAAGTAATTTTGCAACATGACAACGCTCGGCCACATGTTGCAGCGCCGGTCAAAACATACCTACAAACGCTGAAATGGGAAGTCTTACCCCACCCGCCGTATAGCCCAGATATTGCTCCTTCCGATTACCACCTTTTCCGATCGATGACACATGGCCTAGCTGACCAGCGCTTCCATTCTTACGAAGAAGCCCAAAAATGGGTCGATGACTGGATAGCAGCCAAGCCGGCCGAATTTTTTCGCGACGGTATCCGTAAATTGCCAGAAAGATGGGAAAAAGTTGTGGCTAGCGATGGACAATACTTTGAATAATTCATTTGTTACCATTTTTTCAGAATAAACGTTCAAAAATAGAAAAAAATCCCGCATTTTCAATTTGTACTCCTGATAGTTGAAGATGTTGGTTGGAATTTGCAATATATTGAAAATTATGAGTTTTCACTCACGGCAGGGAAAAAGAAACCAGACACATAGATGTTTAAAAGGGAAAGTGTTTTTATTGTACCATCGACTCTTATGCTGTGAAATAATTTGGAAAATATATACAAAATATTACAAAATAAAATAAAAGTGAATTTAATGTGAATTCAAACTTGAAAGCACACAATTGTATTAATTGTCTGCCGACAGGTGAAGAGGTTAGTGTGATGCAGCCAGTGCTGCAGAGCACGACACAGAACGAGAGCTGCGAATGCACAAGCAGGTAGAATGAGTTCACAGCACTTTTCCAGAATGCTTAATTGTGGAAATGTGCTGGGAAAGAGAGCGTGCATGTACAGTTATACCAGTTGAGCAAAATCAGTATGAAATATAATGAGAAATAACGTGATGCAGTTAGTGCTGCAGAGCACGGCAAGTGAGAGTATGAGGATGCACAAATGAGTGGAATATACTCACTGTACTTTTCCAGCAAGCATAGTTGGAAAGCACAGTGAATAGTAAGCACACGGGCAATTATACGAGGGTCGATCAATAATCGGCCTTGCGTCATCTGTTGGTCGAGTAAAGAAATCAATAGCGACGTTTAGTAGTGCCATCCTTCACATGACTGTTGTCAAATTTTCAGCTCGCTGCGATGTTTAGTTTGCGTTTGACAGCGTCGAAAGACAAACAACTTTTGTGTTTTTACAAAAATGAAAAAAATTGAGTATCGTGCAGTGATTCGATTTTTGTTTTTGAAAAAGAAAACGAACAATGAAATCAAAGCAGAGCTAGACGAAGTTTATATGGACCTTGCACCTTCGTTATCAACCATTAAATATTGGACAGCTGAATTTAAACGCGGTCGTACGAGCATTGTTGACGATGAACGTCCAGATCGTCCAAATGAGGTCGTCATACCAGAAACAATTGAAGAAGTCCACGATATAGTGTTGAATGATCGGAGACTAAAAGTGCGTGAAGTTGCTGAGGCCACAGGCATATCATATGGCTCAGTGATTTCAATCCTGAGTGATCAGTTGGGTATGAAAAAGTTATCCGCAAGATGGGTGCCGCGTTTTCTCACTTTCGACCGTAAAAGAGAACGTGTAGCTGATGGCCAAAATTCATGAATTTAAATACGAATTACTTTCGCATCCACCGTATTCTTCAGATTTGGCCCCCTCCGACTACTTTCTGTTTCCAAACCTGAAAAAATGGCTTGGCGGAAAGAGATTTGGTTCCAGAGATGACCTCATCGCCGAAACAGAGACCTATTTTGAGGACCTTCCGAAATCGTATTATTCGGAGGGCATCAAAAAATTGGAAAATCGTTGAAATAAGTGTATCGAGCTAAAAGGAGATTATGTTGAGAAATAAAAAGATTTATGTCCAAAAAACGCGATTTTCTTTACCAAGCCGACTATTTATTGATCGACCCTCGTATTAATCGAGCAGGCAAATTATATTGAGGATAACGTGGTACAGCCCGCGCTGCAGAGCACGTCACAAAGTGAGACCTTTATGAGGATGTACCGATGAGTATTACACTCCTCACCGTCATTGAATTGCGATGAATTATAACGGTGTACCTTACCTTGTGTTTGAGTCCTGATGAGCACGAAAATGTTGAGAAGATCCGGTGAGATGGTGAAAAGTCTGAGCGAGTGTACCGAGGATGTGTGCGCTGTCCAAGCGGGTTTTCACAGAAGTCCGATTTTTCAACATGGCTGCGTTTTACAAACTCGTCGTTGAGCGCTGGAGTCAACTGAGTGAGATAGCCGGTGAGCGAAGCCGAAGTCAAGCGAGAGAGATAACCTCTCGTTTAACGCGGCACGCCTGCTAGGCACAGTCTCGGCTCTGCGAGGCCCTGCCTCGGCCATCTCCGGCATAGCCAAACGCAGCATGCTACACAGCAGCAACAGGTCGACGCACGGCGATGAACGATCGCCGTGCGCCAGCTAATTATCCAACAATAATAATAATATGTAATTATATTTTTATTTTATCAATTTTTTATTGAGGTCTCTTCCGGTGCGGTATCATATTCTGCGCCTTCCACTGCAAAGCAAGCGCTTCGCCAGAAACACCGCGCAAAGTGATACGCACGTGCAAAACTGCTGTCGTTACATTCAAAGTGCTGGATACCTAGTTATGATTCAGATGGATTTGTTATCTTCAAGCCGCATGGTACCTGCCAGCAGCATCCTGAGCATTCAGTTTGTCTTTAACTTCATAATTGTGCAGTCTGAAACGTATTCTTCGCTATGTATTTTCGTTACGACGCTAGCGTTCTGGGTGTGGCCTTTTGGTATAAAGTGCTGTATATAGATTTGGTTATGGTGGTTCACCTGCGTACGTTGGATATGTGGGACGCATATTAGGAGATTTGGAAAATTCTCCATGTTCTATGAATCGGACCGTGAGGGTTTCAGCATCGCCCTTGAGGACATTTATACTGGTATGACGTGCGTGGTTGTGCAGCATGGGCGTGCGGACCGTTGTGAGCTGGTCCATGCAGACGATAACGGATTCTCGGACGTACTCCTGATCGATCAGGGGTACTCCATATTCGTAAACTTGGATCGCCTCTATTATTCTGACACCCTCCGCGCAATGATACCAGCGTTGTGCATAGAGTGTCGTCGGCATGGACTCTAAAGTGTGGTCTCCGCTAGACTGACACCACTCCTCGAGTCGGTGTGTAGTTCCACCGTATCAATGCTCAGCGTGGTGGTGAGGAGCGAGAGCCGCACTTTAAGCGTTCGCTAATAGCTGAAGACCATGTGGATGTAGGAAGTCAAGGGTTCGAGGTCCTCGGCGCCGAAATAGACATTGCTTACGATGTCGGCGCCGTGAACTAGGGCTTCCAGGACCCGGAGCTTCCTGAAGCGGACGATGCTCGGCCGTGAATGTGTGCGCGCGCGTGTGTGTATGTATGTGTGTGTATGTGAGAGATCGAGTGGGTGCATTCGCGAGAGACAGGAGTTTAAAATCGCCGTGGAAGGAAGGTGGAAGTCAACAACAGCTGAGGTGGTATTTTCCTAATTTTATTCCTTTTTTCAAGTATGCGGACGCGTTTTCTCCATTCTGCTTTTATCTCTGCTATTCTTTGTTCACCAGAGTACCCATATCACCCCGCTTTACCATCTCCACGTTATCGACACTGCGTAAGCAGAGTGGGTAGCGCGGCGGTGGAAAAGTGGGGCGGTGGGGTATCCGCATGGTGGGGGAAGGAGTGGGATGAAGCAAAGGTGTCTACATACTAATTGTATGATCGTAATGAATTTGTTACTGGGCAGTTCGTACGTAACATCCCTTGACCTTGAAATTCGAATAGTGTTTTCGTGCTGATGTTGCAGGACGTTGTTCAAATTTTTCAAACATGAATATACTGTTTCTTTTGACGTTTTGTCATAATATGTTATCTTTGAAAGGTACGCCTATTGACTTAGCTTCGTTCTGCATAGACTTAGCAGGGGAGTCTGAGTTAACTACTACACGTATTTCTTTGGGACAATTAATACCCTGGTTGATAGCACTGGGCCTGATGGCCACCACTAGCGTTATTGCTGGGGGGTGGCCCGCAGCAGCCGAGGAGCCAGCTGTTAAAAGCCTCAGTCCTCGGTTCATCGCTCCTCCTTGTTCTTCGCGTATGCAAGATGAAGAAGGCAGTAGGGGGAGCCGAGTAGACCTAGCAATAGTGCGTTGACTCGGCGCAGGCAATGAGAGCCGCGAGTACTGAGGCCTAGCAAGCATTGTGCCAGCCAATTGTCACGCGCCACATCTCTAGCGCCATCTCTCTCTCGCTTATTAGCCTTGCTCAACTCACTCTCTGTGAAAACTGACATGCGCTCAGAGAGTCTACCGATGCGTCGTTCGAGCTCTGCATCGCCTTCTCTGTCGTTATATGTGTCCAAATCGATGTGTAAATCACGTGTGTTCTCATCGACTGTATCACCTTCCGACAATCTATTTATTAAATCCTTCTCGCACTCCTCATCTACTTGGAGCACTTTTCCCGTTCGGAAATTTTCTTCCAGCTCCCTAAGGGATCTTGCAAAATTTTGAAAAGTGTCCTGTAGGCAGCCAGGTACTGCTGGCCGATCACTGATAGGCTCCGCCTCGGACGAGTTTCGTCAGGGTTATTCGCCACAGGACTTGCCATTGTTACTGCGATGCCGCTCTCGTGAAGGAGCGGAGCAGGAGGCAATTCAGCAGATAACGCAGCGTCGGACTCAGCCTTTCGTGTATTAATTACTACAGGAACCTTTTCTGTTACAGGTTGCCGCTTGTACAGCTTTCTTGAGGGCTTTTTTTTATTAAAGACCCGGTTTGTTTTACTGCGGGCGCGCGTAGTGGGTCAAAAATTATTCTCAGCCGGCCCACGCTACGTGCGACTCGTCGCACGGTTCCCAAAACCTTAAGGCATTCCCCATCAGAATCAATTTTACTGGTACATGAAGAAGATTACCAGACTCTGTATCACTGCAAGCGGTATTCTCGTCTGTAACCACCGGGTTGCGTGAAAGAACATCGGCGTTAGTATTCAGATGACCAGGCTTGTACAGAAATTTGTAATTGTAATTTCAGAATTTTAGTCGCCAACGTATCAGCCTCTTACCCGGATCGTTTATCGAACCAATCCACTTAAAAGGCTCATCATCCGTGACCAATTTAAATTTTCACCCATGCGATTATGGTTAAACATTTTCTAGAGCTTTCACCACGGCCAAGCATTCTCTTCGTGGTGTCGTAGTTACAGTCGGCAGGACTGTGAATTTTTTAAAAAATAAGCAATGGATTGATCTTGCCCATCCTGTTCTGGATCAATCACAGCCCACACAGTAACGACAGAGGCATCGGTAGTGAGGATGAATGGATGATTCAAATCTGGATACTGCAGAACGGGTTCTCTGCAGAGGAGCTTCCGAAGATATCGGAAGCTCCCGCACGTTAGTCTAGTCCACTTGAAGGGTTTTTCTTTGTCAAATCTGATAAAAGTTCCGCGATCTTCGAAAAATCGGAGATAAAACGTCGATAATAACCAATGAGGTCTAGAAATTGTTGTTTATATTACAGGGTGCGCCATCTCAATCTGGTCGATGGAAGTATTGAATAACTCTGACAGATTTTAACCGACCAGCGTCGTACAACACGTTTCGTATAGGTTATTTCAGTACAATTTCAACCATGTATCGCTATACGCCGAAAGAACGCGCCGAAATAGTTTCGCTTCACATTGAAAATAATCGTTCGGTTGTGTCAACTCAGCGTGCGTATCGTAAACAATATCGCGGACGTTCTGCGCCCAAAGGCGACACTATCCGTCATTTAGCTTCAAATTTCATGGAGCACGGGTCTGTAGCGAATCTCCAACATCAAGCTCGACCGCGTCCAGGTCGTTCAAATGAAAATATCGAAGCTGTTCGACAGAGTATTGCAGAAAATCCAAATGTCTCATACCGCCGCCGGTCTCAGCAATTAAACATCAGTGGAACCACTTTGAGAAGGATTTTAAAGCAAGATCTTCACATGTTTCCGTACAAAGTGCAGTTGACTCAAAGATTATTGGAAACTGACAAGCCGCGACGCTTGGCTTACGCTAATAACGTTAGTCGAATGAAGGAAGCTGAGCCGGATTTTTGGGAGCGAATTCTGATGACCGACGAGGCTCATTTCACCCTCTCTGGCGCTGTCAACAAACAAAACTGTCGCATGTGGGGCACCGATAATCCTCATATTATTCACGAAACTCCATTGCACGATGAGAAAGTGACAGTTTGGGCCGGTGTTTGCTCAAAAACCACCATTGGACCATTTTTCTTCAGAGCTGGTGAAACTGTCAATGGGGATCGATATCGGTGGATGTTGGCACACTTTGTTTTACCACAAATGCGTGAAAAAGGTCTTAAGGAATTTTGGTTCCAACAAGATGGTGCGACATGTCACACTGCGCGCTCAACAATGGACTATTTGCGTCGGAAGTTCCCAGGACGTGTGATATCGAAGAAAGGTGATATTGACTGGCCACCAAGATCGCCGGATTTGACTGCACCGGACTTCTTCTTGTGGGGATTTTTGAAAAGTAAAGTCTATGCCAACAAGCCGAAGACCATAGAGGAGCTAAAAAACAACATTCGAGCCGAAATCGCAGCGATATCGCCCGAGACGCTGGTAAATACAATGGAAAATGCCGAAAAAAGAGCTCATTTTTGTCTCAGTAATAAAGGCGGACATTTGATCGATGTGGTTTTTGGAAACTAATCAAAATAAATTGTAATGAATCAAATTTAATAAAAAAATACGACTTTGTGAAATCTGTTGAAAATTCTCTAAGTTATTCAATACTTCCATCGACCACATTGAGATGGCGCACCCTGTATTTTTCGGTGTTGGAAATTTTTGTACAGACACAAATTTCTTTGTATCGGGTCTCAACCCGTCACGGCCGATTATGAGACCCAAATAACCGACTTCTCTTCTCAAGAATTCGCAATTATCTCGCTCAAGTACGAGGTTCACATCCTCCAATATACCCTGGAGACGCCGCAGTACATTATCCATAAAACACTGGAACGATGCTGGTGCATTCTTCAGGCTTTCTGGCATACGAACATATTCGTAGTGACCATTAGGCGTGGAGAATGCGGTTTTCTTGCGATCCTCTGGGTGCATAGGGATCTGCTAGTAGCCGCTTGCCAAATCAAATGTTGAGAAGTACTGGGCTTCTCCCAGCTGATTAAGAATATCCGTTATATTCGGTAAAGCTTATCTGTCGGAGAGTGCCTTCTCATTGAGTTTGCGAAAATCAATGACCATACGCATACGACGTTGACCTTGAGAATGTGCCTTCTTCGGATCTATCCATACAGGAGAAGTATATCTGTAGAGACGTGGACTGATTTTTCGAGCAGCCATCGAAGTCTTCTGTCGCGTCAACAGAAGTGTGCTGATTTTTATACCTACCGAGTCAAAGTCAGAGCTATCTGTAGAAACGTATGCTGATTTTCCGAACAGTAGTCGCAGACTGTCATGTCAACAGAAGTGTGCTGAGTTTGATAACTACTGAGTCAAAAACATAGTTATCTGTAGGGACATGTGCTGATGTTTCAAGCAGCAGTCGCAGTCTTTCATGTCAACGTAAGTGCGCAGACTACGACAACTAGCTAGTCAAATCTAGAGTCATCTATAAAGACAAGTGCTCATTTTCCGAGCAGCTGTCGCAATCTGTCATGTCGTCGAAAATGTGTTATTATGCCGGTATCGCGTAATTGGACTATTACGGTAATCGGTATAATATTAAAAGTTATTATTTTTTGGGATCGTTTGCCGATAAGGAGATAGATCTCCAGTAAATAGTAAACACGTGAATTTACGGCAAAATAATAGTGGAGTATTTATTATAGACAACGGCCACTTTCCGTTATCTATTTAAATGACAATAAAAGAATGTTACAATAATTTGCTCTTTCGAGCCTTTGACGATGAACCAACCTCTCTTGTTCGAATCTACTATTAGACTGTGTTGAGGATTCCCTGGTGATCTTCAATCTGTAATATATCGGAATGGGATTAGTTTTCACTCACGACAGGTGTGAAATAACCAGACCAAAGATTTAGGTAGAGAAAGTAGTCTTTTATTGTACCTCGACTCGCTTTACTACGAAGAAAATATATTTGAACATTACACGAATAAATTTTAAGTGAATTTAATGAGTTGCACATACAATTATATTAATTGTGTGTCGAAATATGTGAGGTGAAACGTGAGCCCGTGCTGCAAAGCACGCCACGACGTGAGACTTTTGAGGATGCACAAATTGAGATTTCCTCACCTCACCGACATTGAATTTAATTTATTAGGTGTACAAATAAGTTTCCGCTGTTTGACAAAAGATGGCGCCACCAGTAAGTTATTGTTAAAATTGTCAGATGTAAACGTCATTATCGTAATGTTGGACATCAGGCAACAACATAACCTTAAAATATTAGTGATTTTTCATCAGGATAATATATTATTTTGTGTGCGAAAATGTCGAGTTTTGAGCCGAATAAGCGTCATTTGCGGGAACTTTTGATTTACTTCTTCAATTTGAAGAAATCTGCAGCTGAGGCGTATCGATTGCTTGTAGAAGCATATGGTGAGGCTGCCTTAAGTGCGAGAAGTTGTCGTAAGTGGTTTCAAAAGTTTAAAAACGGTGAATTTGACATCGAAGACAAAGAACGTAGCAGAAGGCCGAAAGTGAACGAAGACGCGGAATTGGAAACATTATTGGATCAAGATTCGTGCCAAACGCAAGAAGAACTTGCACTTACATTAGGAGTGACTCAACAAGCAATTTCACATCGGTTGAAATCATTGGGAATGATTCAAAAACAAGGAAATTGGGTTCCATATGAACTGACGCCGAGAAACGTTGAACACCGATTTTTCACATGTGAAATGCTATTTGCCAGGCATAAACGAAAGGGTTTTCTGCACCGTATAGTCGCTGGTGATGAATAATGGATCCACTATGATAATCGAAAAAGGAAGAAATCATGGGAACCACCTGGCCATGCTTCAACATCTACAGCTAAGTCAAATATTCATGGAAAAAAACTCTTGTTGTTTATTTGTTGGGATGTATTATGCTTGGTGTCGTGTATTATGAGTTGCTCAAACCGAACGAAACCATTACTGGAGCTGTCTACCAAACACAATTGATGAGATTGAGTCGAGCACTCAAGGAAAAGCGAGCCCACTACTACTCCAGACACGACAATGTTATTCTCCTGCATGATAATGCTCGTCCACATGTTGCGGCGCCGGTCAAAACCTATTTGGAAACACTCAATTGGGAAGTTTTACCCCACCCTCCGTATTCACCAGACATTGCTCCTTCTGATTTCCACTTGTTTCGGTCGATGGCGCATGATCTATGTGAGCAACACTTCACATCGTATGAAGATACCAAAAATTGGGTCGATTCGTGGATAGCCTCAAAAGATAAAGCATTCTTCCGACGCGGTATCCGGATGCTACTAGAAAGATGGGAAAAAGTACTGGCAAGCGATGGACAATACTTCGGATAAAACATTAGGTACCGTCCTTTCACAATAAATTCCCAATTTTTTTATTAAAAACGGCAGAAACTTATTTGTACACCTAATAATTATGACGGTGCACGCTTACAGAGTATTTTGAGTCCTGTTGAGCACTTCTTGGTTGAGTAGATCCAAAAAAAAGCGATGAAAATGTCCGAGGTGAGAGCAGAGGTAGATGCTATCTATGCGGTTTTCACGAGAGTGTCAGCATTTTCAAGATGGCTGAGCTGTACGAAAGCGTTGTTGTGAGACGCTTAAGTCAAGCGAGAAATCGTGGTCTCTCGCTTGAGTAGCATGCCTACGAAGCGCTGCCTTGGCTCTTCGCACGACAGCCGAGCGCAGCATAACACTAGTAGCAACAGGTCAATACACGGCGATTATCGATTGCCGTGTGTCAGTTGATTTTCCAATAAACTGTAATATTTTCGGCGAGTCCGAACCGCGATCTACCGTTCAGGTTGATGTTAAATTTTAGACTGATTTCGGTAAAGTAGTTATTAACTACCTTTTCCGAAATCGATGAATTTGCAAAAATGTTTATGTTGCAAGTTGCAGTAAGTCGTAGCTCGAGCGGTCATTGGTCGCGGCTCGTTGCTTACATTTGCACATTTTTTCTACTTCGGGTGAGTGGCCTCACGCGAAGTTGGAATAATGGGGAAATAATTATAATCGAATAATTCGCGGCACGACATGCCTCCCAGACAGTCAGTACTCCCGTACTATTAAGTATTTCGTGCCGTGTGGGTTTCGTTCCATAGGTTATGCCAATGGGTTCTGGGTTCGGTGCGACGTATATCCATCGCCATTGTTGTTGGATGGGGTCGATGAGGGTGTAGGTCAGCTGGATAACGCTTTTTGCACATTTTTTGCAGTTATTTGTGTCCATTTTCGATTATATTAGAACTTCGCAAGGAGCGTCGTACGTAACCGAAATTGTAGGAAGTGTCGGTGGGTAAATGTATGATTTGCTCAGTACCTTGCAATTTTTTAGGTCTTCATTCGTCATTCGCAGGAAACTCCAATTGTCTGCGTCGCTTACTACAGGGTTCCCTGTTGCGGTCATTCTCTTTGTATACTGTACTGTTGCTGCCCGATTAGCGGTATGTCTAGCACGAGCACTACCGCGTTGCCTTCGCTATAAGCCTTTATGTGTGCCAGTCGCATAAGTGCTGACACTTGGTCATGCGCTATAGCGACTGGGAAGCTACCGCCCAGCGGTAGATGTAGTAGTGCGTCGACGAGATGACGTGTGAGTGTTCTCGGCGGCAGGTACGTTGCCCTTGCCTTACTACTAGATATGTTGTTTACCAGCCACACTATTGAGCAACGCCTCGACAGCGATACTTATAGCGTTGAGCGTCTCGTCTAAGTATTGACGCCTCGTTACTTAGTGCAGGTTGTCGTTGAGCGTGTGATTGATTCGCTGTATCTGGGCCAGCAGGGCCTGTTCGTTGGCCTGTATGTGATGCGCGCTTTTATTATATAGGCTGAGGGTGGTCCTAACCACTTGTATTTGGTTTTTCAAACCTTCCTGCAGGGTCTGCTGTGAGGTCTTTATTCTGACAATCTCTTCGTAGAGTTTTTGGATGTCAGCAGCGTCCATATTTCCTGTGATGACCTTGATACTTCCACGGCCGTCGACGATTATAAGCTTAATCGAAAAATGTCTTTTGTTTGTCTCAATTAGATTGTGTTATTCCTACTCTGCTTTTTTTATTGAAGTTCCACCTTGCGTCCTGAGGGGCTCCTTCCCACATTTATTTCGTAGTTTTTATTTAGTTTTTAGTGCTCTATAAAGATCTTCAAGCATTTTGCGTGCACCGCCTGAGTTTTCCGTCCCTTCTAGACTACATAGTTAACGGGGGGCCTCTTCTCAATTATCTCGTGAGATCCCGTCCACTTCGGGGTCAGCTTGGCTGACCTTCCCCTGCGCACTGTCTCGTCACGCAGGAGCACGCGTTCGCCGACGCGATACTTTTGTACCTGTGCACCGTGGTCGTACGCATGCTTCGATCTTCTTTTCGAGCCTTCTAGATTGTCATGTGCTACTGTCAATGTGGCGCGTAATCGCTCATGTAGCTCGTGGACGTAATCGTCGTAAGCATAGGTGCTGCGGGGTTCCTGTTTTACGGCGGTCGGCAGCTCAGCCTCGTATCCATACACCAGCACGTTACTTGATAATCCGGTCCCCGTTTGTGGAGTGGTGTTGTATGTGACCATCGCATACGGCAACCACTCGTCTTAATCGTCGTTCGACTCAAGACGTTAGGTTATTGTCTGGATCTTTTCAATTTTCAGTAGTCGGCATATCTCTCTGAAGGTTGAGCTTAGGAAATTCGTACCCTGGTCCGATAATATTGTTTCCGGAGTTCCGTGCCGGCAAATCAATTCTTCTACTAGCGCCCTCACTACTGCCGAACCTTCGAGGTTCGGCAGAGGGATCGCTGCGCTGTACTTGGTGAGTGCATCCTGGAATGTAAGTATATATTTTCTGAACCTACGATATAAACGAGAATCGCAAAATCGTATGAGTGAAAGAGAGAAAGAGTGAAAGTAATACGGGAAAGAAAGAGAAAAGAATTGTAAACAGAGTTTATACACTCTGTCCAAAGAGAGTCTGATGCATGTGGCTGGGTCTGTATGTGTGGTGAGAGTACCAAGAATTTAGGTGTCAATAAGTGGAAATAATAATAAAATAATCCAAGGAATTCCCGAATTTCGATGCAGAGCCGAGTATCGAATTAATAGTAGCTAGAGAGTAGATATAGGTAAAATTAGGTGTTTAGGATTAATTAATACGTTTAAGCAAGTAGTGTCTAAGGAAATAGAATTAAAGAGTATGCACTATAAATCATCCGTATGGACGGAAATCACCCAACTGTGTGAGTGGAAGTGAGATAGAGTGACAAGGAAACGAGAGTGAATGAGAAAGAATGGTAAACCGAGTTAATACACTCGGTAGAAGGAACGAGTGCGATGCGAGTGACTGATGGTATGAGTGTGTCGGTGTGTCGAGCGTACAGCAATACTGCTGTGCGAAGGGAATAATAAACTCTCGAGGATACCAAGAATAAGTGCATACAAAATAAAATTATAATCGTCGAAATAATCGCTGAGATATCGGAATTAACTGGACATCCTGTAGGATTCGGGTGACCGAAATTAAAAAGTGACGTTTTATGAATTATCTGCTGTCAAATAAAGCCTCACTGTCAACCACCACGAAGTCTCAATTAATTAGTCCTGTGTTCGAGCCCGGATTCCCACGATAAATAAAAATACATGATGACAAAAAAAAATACCGTTACAGTGTATTCTCAGCTGATATTTTTAAGATCTCTAGACGAATATGCGCCAATACAGTCATTCCATGTGCGACGACCGTCAGCCCCTTAGCTCTCTCAAAATTCAAGAGACAGAATAACTCAGAAAAATACTTTTATTCATTACAGTTACCAACTTTTCCTAAAAATTGGAAAAAAGATTATCTTCGGCCATTATGCAAAATCAAGACATCTCTCTCTCTCCGTCGGATACATGGCCGATAACGAACCTTAGTAAATTATCCAAGGTGCTTGAGCGACTGATTCACATGCAGATTACGAACTGGATGGATTAAAATGTATTGTTAGATCCACTCTAGTCAAGATATTGGAGTGGCCACAGTACGCGGTCACACTACTTCGAATATGCGATGATATTACACGTAATATTGAGGAACGACGTATTACCATCTTTATCCTCTTTGATTTTAGCAAGGCTTTTGACACAGTACCTCATTTGCGACTGCTTCTCAAACTCAAAAAAATCGGATTTTCAGATATAGTGCTCTACTGGATATTTTCGTATGGATTTCGTTTCGGATAAAACCCAAGCAGTTTTGAATAAGCTTGGTCAATGTTCGACCTGGTTAACCACGACGAGAGGTGTCTCTGAAGGTTCTGTCTTTGATCCATTACTTTTCTCTCTTTTTAGTAAAGATATAGGATTAACTCTAAATTTATCTAAGTTGTTTGCCATCTCAATTGAATGAAGGTTTACGACTAATTACTCAAAATGCACATGCCATTGCTAATTTTGCCGTCACTAATGGTCTGAAACTTAACCTAGCGAAATCCAAAGTGCTTGTGCTAGGCGGTAACTACTACACACGAGAACTTGATTAAATTTTTTAACACCTATCTTCTTGCATGGCGTAGTTATACACTTTGTCAGTGAAGCTAGAAACTTGTGTGTAATCATGCATTCGAACCTATCATGGAAATCTCCCCCGCCAGGGGAAGAAAAACCCCTACAACAAACCAATTATGAGTTACAGCAACAAAGCAAAACAGTTTACGGTGCAGGGGAGGATACCCCAGTACCGGCGTCGACAGGGAGTGGGCGAGCGGGCTCCCCGGCGTCGGAAACAAGCGACCGCAGTGCTACATTGGTATATAACTTGGCCAACGTAGCATACAAGGCAACAAGCGAGGAGAGCCCTAATCCTACGAGAACACGGAGAAACAAGGGTCAACAGAACAACATCGCACTGATGTTGAACTCCTCTCATAACAGGACGGATATCAGTGCGAATTAGGAGCAAGACGGCTCTATGGAGCAATACCGAGCAGCTCTACCGCAGAAGATCTCGGAAGCCGACCTTGTCGAGGAAGAGGAGGTACGGCGCCTTCAAAGCCTGGCGAAGAAAATGATCCAGGCAACCACCAAGCAGCAAAATCTCAGCATGAATATCAAACAAGGATTACAGAAGCTAGAAGAATCCTTGGAGGCCATTTCAGCATCCAGAGTAGAGAGGAAGAAGATTGAAGCAGAATTGCACAAAATAACAGCGGGAGGCAGACGACTAGCCTCACAATCTTCAAATAGAGGAATCGAAAGGTCACAACACCTAACCTGCCCAGGAGGAGGATCTCCTGTACAACGGGCAGATAAAAGACCCAAGCATGGAGAAACGGAAGGTAAGTGGCAAGAACCTCGCCGCAGAAAGGAGAAAGAAGGCGCGGTCAAGGCCAACAATAGGAAAGCCAGAAGGGCTGTAAGGAATGATGAGGAAACACCGGCAACGAGGATGAAAACAACTCCACCGAAACGCCAAAGAGAGCGGAACAAACGCATCCGGGTTAGGCCGCGCGGCGAAGCCGTTCTTATCAGGCCGGAAATAGGGGAAACCTACGCAGAGATACTGAAGGAGATCCGCGCCAAAGTGAACCCTGCAGACACGGAGACGGACATCAAAGCCATCCGGCAGACGCACAAGGGCGAAATTCTGCTGAAGCTAGGCGACAACCAGAAGAACAAGGATGTCTTCACTAAAGCCCTGAGAGATGCGCTGGGAAACACGGGCAAAGTCACTGAACTCATCCCGAAGATGACCCTCGAGATTAGGGACCTCGACGGAGCAACTGAAGTAGAAAATGTGCTCGACGCCTTGGCACGCGAGTATCCGGGAAAAGCAGATAATGATAAAAGCAGGGGCCAGCAAATCGCTCTTATCGAGATAGATAAAATAAAGGCAACAGAACTCATCCACAAAGGCAAGATCAAAGTTAGCTGGGTCAACTGTAGAATTAGGAAACGGATATCTGTAATGCGGTGCTTCAGGTGCTTAGGGTTGGGGCATCAAGCCAAAAACTGTAGTGGTCCGGATAGAAGTAAACTGTGTTATAAGTGTGGTGAAACCGGTCATAAAGGCGCTAAGTGCGATAGAGAAGCGCGGTGTGTTTTGTGCGCGGACAAAGCGCAATCGTCCCACGTGCCGGGAACAGGAAAATGTGCCGCTTTTCGGAGAGCGTTGGAAAGTGCTAAAAACAGGAACCCGAAATGACAAGGGTACTTCAAGGAAATCTGAACAGGAGCAGGACGGCCGACGACCTCCTGACACAACTGGTGCGCGAAAAAACATGTGATGTGATTATTATCAGTAAGCAATATTGTGATAAAGTGAATGCGAACTGGTACGCGGACAACCTGGGCACTGCAGCCATCTGAGTCCCAAACCCCGGAAAAGGCCGCGTAGAAGATCACGGAAGAGGAAACGGCTTTGTCTGGATTAAACAGAGAGACGTTTACTACGCGAGCTGCTACTTCACGCCGAATGAAGGCATCAGGCAATTTGAAGAGAAACTCAACAGCCTGGAAGACCAACTACGGGACATGGAAGGAAAAATCATCGTGGCTGGAGATTTTAATGCGCGAGCGATCGAATGGGGTATGCCGCATCCGGACAGCAGAGGCAGGCGAATAATGGAAATGGTTTCAAGACTAAGCCTCACAGTGCTCAACACCGGTTCGACTGCGACCTTCCGACGACCAGGCTACAGGGGAACGATACCGGACATTTCGTTTGCATCGGAACGCGCAGTGCCATGTGTGAGAAAATGGACGGTGATTGAAGACTTCACAAGCAGTGACCACCAATACATCACGTTCGAATTATTTGAAGGAGGAAACGCACCAAGGATCAACAGGGACCTACCACAAAGATGGAACGTAGCCAAAATGGACGAGAGGAAATTGCGTATAGCAATACTCAACGGACGGTGAATCTCAACGCACGTTGAAAACCCAAGTGCAGAAGAATTAGTGGACGAAGCGATGCAATTAGTACTGCAAGCGTGCAGAGCATCGATGCCGAGAAAGCAGCGACCAGCAAACAAGCAGGCAGCGTACTGGTGGACCGACGAGATCGCCAATCAGCGAAAACGATGCCTCCGACTGCGAAGGAAAGCAACCCGATTTCGAAGAAGGAATCCTGATGAGGCAGCAGTCATCGCGGCTCAATACAAAGGTGCCAAGAAGATCCTACAGCGTCAAGTTGGCCGCAGCAAGACGGAGCGCTGGAATTCCATTATACAGGACGTGAATAACGACCCGTGGGGATTGAGCTACAGGATAGTAACGCGGAAACTAGAAGCTTTCCCGGAAGGAGAGAGCATGGGCCTGAATAGGATGAAAAACATCGTAGATACCTTATTCCCGACTCACCCACCAGTAGGCGAGGAGGACCTCGACATCAGGATTGAGGACATTACGTCATTTAATGAGGAGGAGCTGAAGGACGCGGTTCAATTACTGCAGAACAGGAAGGTCCCACGACCCGACGGCGTACCGCCAGAAGTGTTGAAGGCGGTGGCAGGCGCCCGCCCGAAACTGCTTCTCGACATGTACAACTGCTGCCTGAAGAGCGGAGTTTTTCCCAAACGCTGGAAGACGCAGCGTCTGGTGTTAATCAGCAAAGGTAAAGGAGACCCTAACTCCCCGTCAGCCTACAGGCCACTGTGCATGCTGGACACGGCCGGGAAATTGCTGGAGAGGATGATCAAGCTGCGACTACATACAGCGATACGGGAAGCGGGTGAGCTGTCCGATAGACAATTCGGTTTCAGGAAAGGACAATCCACCGTAGACGCAGTTCAAGAGGTCACGAAGACGGTTGAGGCAACGCGGGAGAGCAACCATTACTCCCGAGAGATCGTGGTATTGGCTACGCTCGACGTGAAGAATGCTTTCAATCCAGCAAGATGGTGCGACATGATGCGGGCGCTAAAGGTACATTTCCAGGTACCAGCGTTCCTCCTCGCGATGGTGGACGACTACTTGAAGGACCGAGTACTGCTCTACGACACACAAAAAGGACAACAGAGAAAAGTCATCACCTCAGGCGAGCCCAGGGATCGATCCTCGGGCCAGATCTCTGGAACATCTCGTACGATGGAATTCTACGGATGGAAATACCAGACGACACGTACCTGATAGGATACGCCGACGACGTCGCCACGGTCATCACAGCAAGAGACCCCGGAGCGGCACAAAGGCGTCTTAACCAGGTCATGAGGCGGACGCACCAATGGATGGGGGACCACGGCCTCAGCCTAGCGACGCAGAAGACGGAGATATTAGTTCTCACTCGGAAGAGGATCCCGAACATACTGCACATGCGCGTCGGAAACGAAGAAGTGGAAACGAAGAGCGCAGTGAGGTATCTCGGCATCACCCTGGACACCAAACTAACCTTCTGGGAACACATCAGGAAAGCGACAGACAAAGCGGCGACTATGGTAGCAGCGCTGTATGGAGCAGAGATCTGGGCGGACGAACTGGAAGCGGAAAGCCGAAGGAAGCGTATAGCCGCGGTACAAAGAAGAGGAGCACTGAGAATGGCCTGTGCATACCGAACGGTATCAGGACCGGCGGCCCTGGTCATTGCTGGAGTGGTACCCATCGAGCTCCTCGCGAGAGAGAAGAAACAAGTCTACCTACGACGAGCTGAACACGATCGACAACAGATGAAGAAACAGGAGTGGAATCACACCATGGAGGTTTGGCAGGGCATGTGGAACAGTGACGCAAGAGGAAGATGGACAGCGAGACTCATCAAACATCTGGCCCTATGGACAGATCGTAAACATGGGGAAGTGACTTACTACCTGACCCAACTATTGAGCGGGAATGGCTACTTCAGCGCATACCTCCACAAGATGGGGAAAGTGGAAAATCTGCGATGTATCTACGGGGATTCTGAACGCGACAACGCTCATCACACCTTCTTTGAGTATAATCGGTGGAGAGATGAGAGGGAAAGGTTGGAGGAGTCACTAGGGCTTATCACCCCAGAGAACATAGTGGCATCGATGCTGATCAGCGCAGAGAAGTGGGATACGGTGACAAATTTTGCCGAAATAGTTCTACGCCAGAAGAAACAAGAAGAAAATAACAGAGTAATAGCCGGAGCAGACAACAACTAGTTGGACATCGTGAGCATAGTGAACAGTGCAGTACGAAAAAATAGTGCCAAGTCCAGTGCACCACAGTGAAATGACACAGTGAAAACAGTTAGCGCATTAGCGTGTCAGTTAATGGAATTGGGCAGAACATCACAGCTTGCGTCGGACCGCGGCCATAAGCGAGCAGGAAAGAGTGAAAGGGCCTGGAAGGCAAAGGAACAGAACGACCCTGACGAAATGCGGAAGCGGTTTCGGGGCCGTTACACAACATCTGGAAAAAGGGTTGGTGGTTTTTAGTGGGTACAAATCCCACACTTTGAGGAGTGCGGTCCCTCCTCTCTGTCTTTCTGAAGATTTTCCACCACCCCTCAGAAAAAAAAAAATTTCATCATCGTCATCATCATCATCATCATCATCATCATCATCATCATCATCATCATCATCATCATCATCATCATCATCATCATCATCATCAACATCATCATCATCATCATCATCATCATCATCATCATCATCATCATCATCATCATCATCATCATCATCATCATCATCATCATCATCATCATCATCATCATCATCATCATCATCATCATCATCATCATCATCATCATTATTATTATTATTATTATTATTATTATTATTATTATTATTATTATTATTATTATTATTATTATTATTATTATTATTATTATTATTATTATTATTATTATTATTATTATTATTATTATTATTATTATTATTATTATTATTATTATTATTATTATTATTATTATTATTATTATTATTATTATTATTATTATTATTATTATTATTATTATTATTATTATTATTATTATTATTATTATTATTATTATTATTATTATTATTATTATTATTATTATTATTATTATTATTATTATTATTATTATTATTATTATTATTATTATTATTATTATTATTATTATTATTATTATTATTATTATTATTATTATTATTATTATTATTATTATTATTATTATTATTATTATTATTATTATTATTATTATTATTATTATTATTATTATTATTATTATTATTATTATTATTATTATTATTATTATTATTATTATTATTATTATTATTATTATTATTATTATTATTATTATTATTATTATTATTATTATTATTATTATCCGGGGTACAAATTGAAAATGCGGGTTTGATAACAGATGGCGTTACTAACGCTATACGCATCAGGCAGTACTGTGACTATGTTCATGTCAAAGCTACGTCTTATAGCTTTAATTTTCAGTATGTGTCAATTTGTCGCAGTGTCAAATTCATAGTTTTTTTGAGCTCTCAATATGTCGAGTTTCGTGCCAACAAAACAGCATTTGCGGGAAGTTTTAATTTACTTCTTTAATTTGAAGAAAAGTGCTGCTGAAGCACATCGATTGGTCTCCGAGGCTTATCCGAGTCATGTTCCATCGGTTTCAACGTGCGAGAGATGGTTTGTGCGGTTTAGAAGTGGTGATTTTGACGTTGAGGACAAAGAGCGGCCGGGCCAAGTGAAAAAGTTTGAGAATGCTGAATTGGAGGCAATACTCAATGAAGACTCGTGTCAAACTCAACAAGAGCTCGCAGATTCATTGGGAGTGACACAACAAGCCATTTCCCATCGTATAAAAGCCCTCGGAATGATCCAAAAGCAAGGACATTGGGTGCCGTATGAGCTGAAGCCGAGAGACGTCGAGCGCCGTTTTTTTGCATGCGAACTGCTGCTCGAACGGCAAAAACGGAAGGGTTTTTTGCATCGCATTGTCACTGGTGATGAAAAGTGGATCCATTACGATAACCCGAAGCGCAAAAAATCATATGGTTACCCCGGCCATGCATCATCATCGACGGCCAAACCAAATATTCACGGCGCCAAGCTCATGCTCTGTATTTGGTGGGACCAGCTGGGTGTGGTGTATTATGAGCTATTGAAATCGAACGAAACCATCACAGGAGCACTATACCGAACTCAATTGATGCGTTTGAGCCGCGCACTCAAAGAAAAACGGCCACAATACGAGCAAAGACACGACAAAGTAATTTTGCAACATGACAACGCTCGGCCACATGTTGCAGCGCCGGTCAAAACATACCTACAAACGCTGAAATGGGAAGTCTTACCCCACCCGCCGTATAGCCCAGATATTGCTCCTTCCGATTACCACCTTTTCCGATCGATGACACATGGCCTAGCTGACCAGCGCTTCCATTCTTACGAAGAAGCCCAAAAATGGGTCGATGACTGGATAGCAGCCAAGCCGGCCGAATTTTTTCGCGACGGTATCCGTAAATTGCCAGAAAGATGGGAAAAAGTTGTGGCTAGCGATGGACAATACTTTGAATAATTCATTTGTTACCATTTTTTCAGAATAAACGTTCAAAAATAGAAAAAAATCCCGCATTTTCAATTTGTACTCCCGATATTATTATTATTATTATTATTATTATTATTATTATTATTTTTTTTTTTTTTTTTTTTTACAAGGAGTTGCGGAATCCTTTTTATGGATATCCCCCAGCCTTTCGAACTGGGGGGGTATGTGGGACTCCCAAAAAAGTAGGCCTACCCACTAAACCGCCCTCTCCTTGTTGCCCTCCCCCAGACCAGGAACTATTTCGATATTACTTCTGGCTGGGGGTTCTGTCCGTGTTCGTCCGTTCGTCTTGTTGTCTGTAACCTGTCGCGTCACGTCAGTCCGTCTGCTCAGTTAGGTGAGGCAGCCGTCTACGTTTTTTCGTCGCAGTATCGTCTCTGTATAGGTGGCAACTAGTTGCCACCATTCTGTTGAGTGGAGCATCACCTGGACAATGTTGTCCGGGGTGATGCTACCAACAATCGTCTCGAGTTCTAGTCGCAGTTCTGTCCAGTGGTCACACACAAAAAATGTGTGCTCCGCGTCGTCTCGTTCGTGTCCGCAGTACTTACAGTCTGGCGTCCGTACTCTGTTCATGTTGTAAAGGTACCTTCGGAAGTAGCCGTGTCCGGTCAGGAGCTGGGTAACGTAAAAATTCACGTCCCCAAACTCCCTTCCGATCCACGGTCTCAGGTCCTTTACAAGTCGTCTCGTCCAGTTGCCTGTGCGTTCTTCTGTCCATCGGTCTTGCCAAGTCTGTATTGTCCTGTTGCGCTCCGCAACTGCCGCATCCTCCCGTCTTATGTCCGCGCTTTTCCCGTAGATCCTCTTTCGCTTGAAAGCTAGGAGGTCCACGGGGATTACGCCGGCCACCACCAAAACTGCTTGTGCAGATACAGTTCGATAGGAGCAGGCGATCCTCAGCGCACCCCGTCTTTGTACCGTCGTCATCGCGTGGCAGTACTTCTTTGTCTTCAGGGCATCTGCCCAGATCTCCGCGCCGTAAAGGAGGATCGAGTGGGCCGTCGCCATTAAAAGTCGTCGTTTGCCCGGTCTCGGTCCAGTCGTGTTAGCCATCAGGCGGCTTAGGGATGCTATCCTCTCGGCCGCCCTCTGAGCTGTTTTCTGTATATGAGGCCAGAAGGTCATCTTCGTATCCAGAGTTACCCCTAGATACTTGACTTCCCCCCGGCCACGATTTTGTCCGTCCCGACCAACATAGGAAGTCTCGTCTGTATACGTCTTCTACTAAGGAACGTCAGTTCGGTCTTTTCTGTCGCGAGTTGTAGTCCGTGATCCGTCATCCATCGTCCCACTCGTCGCATCGTCTGGTTCAGTTTTAGCTGTGCCAGATCCGGAGACCGCTCGGTGATCACCGCCGCCACGTCGTCAGCGTAAGCGACGAGTAGTACGCCGAGCGGCATTTCCAGCCTGAGCAAGCCGTCGTAAAGTCCGTTCCAAAAGTCCGGTCCCAGTATGGACCCCTGTGCAACCCCGGCGGTGATTTGCCTCGTCACTGGTCCTTCAGTCGTCTCGTACGTAATCTGTCTGTTTTTCAGGTAGTCCTCCACCACCCGAGCCAAGTAAGCCGGAACCCCGAAGTTGCTTTCAAGCGCCTCCAGGATATCGACCCACCTGGCCGAGTTGAAGGCGTTCCTGACGTCCAAGGTTGCCAGCAGAACGACAGGTCGTGCTGCGTGGCAATGTCTTTCTAAGTCCAGGAAGGAGTCAACCACTTTTTGGATCGCTCCAATCGTCGATCGACCCTTCCTGAAGCCGAACTGCAGGTCTGAAAGGCCTCCACTGGTTTGTATCACGTCCGTCAGTCTCGGTCTCAGTAATTGTTCGTAGAGTTTACCCGTCGTGTCGAGTAAACTCAACGGCCGGTAGGCTGACGGCGTATTGGGGTCGCCCTTACCTTTGGGGATAAGAACTAGCCTTGCCGCCTTCCACCGGTCGCTAAACGTGCCCGTCGTCAAACATGTGTTATACAGGTCGAGAAATATCTCCGGCCTCAGATTGACCATCAGCCGGATAATCTCCGCCGGTACTCCGTCTGGTCCCGGTGCCTTACCAGTCTTCATTGCGTTGGATGCCCTAGTGAGCTCCTCCGCCGTGAAGATGGGGGCTGCCGGTGTGTCCGTATCGTCTGTAACGTCCGTCCGTATCAGGTGTGTTGGAAACAAGCCGTCGACGATCCGTCGTGCGGATTCGGCTTCTTTGATTTCTGGTGGTACCCGGGCCCCTAGTTTACCGGTCACGATTTTGTAACCAGTGCCCCAGGGATCCTGATCCACCTCCTCGCAGAGCCTCCTCCAGCAACGCGTCTTGCTGTCTCGTATCGCGCTCGTCAGTTTCTTCCGTGCTGTCTTATATGCGGCTTGGAGGTTTTCCCTTTCGGGTCTTCCCCCAGCCCTCGTTACGAGTCGTCGGCTCGCCAAGCAGACCCTGCGCAGCTCGGCTATTTCGTCCGTCCACCAGTATTGTGGCTGTCTGTTCTGTCGATGTCGTCGTTTCGGCATTGTGCTATTGCACAGCCGGTCCGTCAGTTTGGCCGTCTCGTCCGCGAGTCTTTCCGCCCTTCGCCGGCCAATCAGTTCAGGGGGGACTTTCGTCATTGGTGCTGGTGCTGCCGCCAGCTCCTCCGAAAATTTTCGTAAGTCGAGTTTGTTGAGGTTCCACCTCGGGGGGTACTGGGTCCTCGTCCGTCTCGTCGCCGTTTGTCCTGCCACTTCGAAGACAATGTACTGGTGATCGCTGGCCGTATAGCCGTCGAACACCCGCCACTGTCCTATCCGTGGCGATATTCTGTCCGATGTCATTGTGACGTCAGGGATGGAGTTTCCAAACCCTGGTCGTCTGTACGTCGGTACGTTTCCCGTATTTGCTACAACCAGGTCTGGCCTTGCGGCCATCTCCAGCAGCAGCCGTCCACGTTTGTTCGTTGTTGTCATTCCCCACTCGATCGCCCGCGCGTTGAGGTCTCCCCCGATGATAACGTCTCCAGGCAGATTCCTGATTCCGTCTTCAAGGAGCGCCACTTTCCTCTCGAAATCCACCGCGGTGCAGTTGGGTGTCAGGTAAACGCTGACGTAAGTGACAGCGCCGACCCTTGCCCAGACGTAATCGTCCCCGACACCGCAGTTAATTATTCGAGATTGGGCAGCGCCCCTTACCCAGATAGCTGTGGTCTCTGTCTCGTTCGTAATGTACGTTTGTGTCGTTCTTCTCCTGTACGGTTCGCACAGGATCAGAATGTCGGCGTCATGTTCGTCAGCTATCTGTGGTAGTAGCATGTCTGCTGTCCTACTCCTGTTCAGGTTTCCCTGAACTATTCTGTCCGTCTTCCGGCCTGCTTCCTGCACTCCTCCAGCGCAGCTCGGAACACCGCGCACCTCCCGGAACCCGCGAGGTGCGCCGCGTCCTTGTGCTTTGCCTCGGCGCACAAAGGACAGGCCGGTTTGTTTTTACAGTCCGTTGCGTAGTGTCCCGTTTCGCCGCATTTCCTGCAGCTTTTTGTCCGGTCCGTGTTCGTGCAGTTGACCTTGACGTGTCCATAGCCAAAGCACTTGTGGCATTTCGTCACTGTCAGTCGTTTTCGGACGCGGCAGTGCACCCATCCTATCCCGACCCGTCCCCGCCGAAGCAGCACCTCGGCTTCCCGCGACTCCACATCGCAGACCGCCATGTACTGCTCGGCGCGATTCGGGCCAAAGATGTGGACCCCGAAGTCGCCGTCTCGTCCCGTTTCTCGTCTCAGCGCCTGGATCACGTCATCCGCGGTGGTGACGCAGTCCAAGTCCATGATTTCCAGTTGCGCCCTGGAGGTCATGGTCCTGACGGTGCCTGTGTCTCCGACCGCGTCCTGAATTGCGCGCTGAAACTGTTCTCGTCCGTCCGTGTCTGTCTGTATCTTGATAAGACACCGTCCGTCTTTGGTCTTCCTTAGAGCCGTCACCTGCACGTGACTGCTCGTCGGGTCGACCGTCGTCCTAATCTTCCGCACCATGTCCGAGTACGTGTTGTCTTTCCCAGGCTTGACCAGCACAGCCGTTCCCCTATGTTTGGGGGCCGGTCTGCGCTTTTCAGCCCGGGTCGGTGCGTTCGTCTCGTCCGTCCTGTTTTTCGGTTCCGTCGTTTTTTTTTTTTTTTTTTTGTTTCGTCACGTTTGTCCAGGCTCCATCGTCCTCCGTCCTTGGGGGTCGCTTACGCGGGGCCTCCGGAGGGGTCTTTGTCGCCTCCCGTTTACGCTTTGACGGTCGCGTTGTCGGTTCGTGTGTCTCCGTTTCTGTTTCCGTCAAGTCGTCTGCCGCCATTTGTCCCTTTGAGTCTGTCCTGTTCTGTATGCTTAGTGCAGCGTCGGCGGCCTCGAGAACCGTCTTTATGCCGGTTTTCACTGCCATATTCATGTTTTTTTGTATTGCCGCTGCCTCGGCCATTTTCGTCGCTGTCCTCTGTATGAGCATTAGTAGCTCCGTCACGTCAGGTTCGTTCTGTCGTAGTGTTGTGGCGTCCGTTTTTGTATCTTTCATCTGTCCCGTCTGTGTGCGCGTACGTCTGTTGTCACTGTCGTGAGTAGAGGCCGCAGAGGTATAGCCTACCCCGCTCCCTGCACTCGACACGCTGTCCGTCCTGTCCCGTCTCGGAAGGTGCAGTGTTGCCCTGTCCGTATTTTTTGATAGTCGTACCCCTGACGGAGTACCACTATCGGTGTTTGTTTTTATTTGTTGAGTTTTGTCCATGTTGTTCCCACGAGTAGCCAGGAATGGGCGTCCGCCCCCACAGAGCCTGATTGTGGGGGTAAGGCTTCATACTATGAGGTTTCGCCCGGTTCCCCATAGGCATCGTGCGCGACACTGTACCCCAGTGCCATTCAGCCCTCGGCACGCTGGCTCCCACCTTGGCTTGGGCAGAGCTGGTCCGCGACGGGGTTTTTGTCCACCTGATCCGGTTTTCACGCCAGCCCGGTTTCCTTATGGCGCCCGTTAACCGGGGAGCGCCGTGGCCGTTCCTGGCGAGGTTAGAGTCGTCGGTAGACGATCCCCTTCCCCGATACGGTCGGGCCACTTTGCGCCCCGGCCCTATCACGGGCAGCTCCTAGATTTTCGTCCACCCCGAGAATTCTCGGTACCTTCCATATCTGGAAGGCGTCCCCCTATCCGCGACCTGGGGAGGCGCCCGATGCGGGATCATCAACCCGACACGGGCCCGATATTATTATTATTATTATTATTATTATTATTATTATTATTATTATTATTATTATTATTATTATTATTATTATTATTATTATTATTATTATTATTATTATTATTATTATTATTATTATTATTATTATTATTATTATTATTATTATTATTATTATTATTATTATTATTATTATTATTATTATTATTATTATTATTATTATTATTATTATTATTATTATTATTATTATTGTCGTTGTTGTTGTTATTGATTTGCGAGGATTTGCGGAATACTTCTTATGGATTCGCACTAGCCATGCGGACTAGTGCGGATGTGGGACTCCCATTGGCCTGCCCACTAAACCGCCACCTCCTATGTCTCCCCCACCCAGGAACTATTTAAGGTATTTCTTCTAGATGGAGGTCCGTGTCTGTCCCGTTGTTCTGTTTGATTTCTGTCCCGTCTGTCACGTCAGCTCCGTCATGTCAAGCAGCCGTCTGCGTTTTTTTGTCGTAAAATGTCCTCTGTCTATCTGGCGACTAGCAGCCACTGGTCCTTCCCCTGGAGCATTACCTCGGCAATGTTGTCGGGGGTGATGCTTCCAACGGTCGCTTTCAGTGTCTGTCGCAGTCCTATCCAATGGTCGCACTCGAAGAACGTATATTATGCGTCGTCTCGTCCGTATCCGCAGTATTTGCAGTCTGGTGTTCGTACTCTGTCCATGGTAAATAGGTACCGTCTAAAGTAACCGTGTCCCATCAGCAGTTGGGTGACGTAAAAATTAACGTCCCCAAATTCCCGTTCGGTTTACGGTTTCAGGTCCTTTATCAGTCATCTCGTCCAGTTGCTTGTAGTTTCTTCTGTCCAGCGTTGTTGCCATGCCTGGATCGTCCTGTCTCTTTTTGTCGTTACCACGTCCTGTCGTCTCGTGTCCGGGCTTCTCTCATAGATCCTCTTGCGTTCGAATACCAAAATATCTATGGGGATTACGCCCGCTACCACCAGAACGGCCTGCGCTGAGACCGACCGGTAGGAGCAGGCTATCCTCAGCGCGCTCCGTCTCTGCACTGTCATCATCGCGTGGGAGTATTTCTTTGTCTTGAGGGATTCTGCCCAGATATCCGCGCGTGTTTGCCATCAGGCGACTTAAGGACGCCACCCGTTCGGCCGCCTCTTAGGCTGTCTTTCGTATGTGAGGCCAGAAAGTAATCTCTCCTTTTCTCTCTCTCTTTCTCCCTCTTTTAGACGAGGCAGACGTGTTTGTCAGACGCTCCGTAATACTGATAATTATATAGTGGAATGAAGTGGTATAATAGTGTAAAAAATATATCAATGTGATCGGTTTTGTGTGGTGAATATTTTGATCTAATAAATAGCTTGGTAGCTATCGTATTAACGGATCTAGCAACATATTCGTGCACCAAAAATTCTCACTCGACGAATGTGGTGTGGGCGGCCATTATTGCTGCAACGGTGACCCTTGATAAATATTACGTGGAGTGATCCGGCAATCACGGTGATTATGATATAGTTATCGGTTGGTATGTACAGGTGTACGCGTCGGTAACTTATCAGCTACAGCATAACATGGACAATACTGGCGACTACGACGAGTATCGGTGCTCCGCTTGCAAAAAAGCAATTAAAAGCCAGGTAGTACGATGCAAAATTTGTCCGAAACTTTTTTACCACCCAGGGTGTGTGAATAAGCATAAAACAATGGAGAGGAATCGTGAACTAGTACAGTGCAAGGGTCCATTTGATACATTCAATGCAGAAGATGAACTTCTGAAGACAGTGACGACGACAAAAGGTGGTAGAAAAGATCGGTTGGCATCGACTGGAGCGATGGGAGGAACCAGAGGTATGAGTTCATCGATAACGATTGACGCAAAAATAGACTGGCTGATAAAATCAGTGAAAGCAATGAAGGACGAAATCGCTTGCAAGAATGAAATAAAGTAGATGATCTAAGAGATAATTGGTGCAAAAATGGAAGGTGTGAAACAACAGATAGAGGAACTGAAAATAATGATACAGGGAGAAGGTTCGAACGCCGCAAGGGTAACCTACATTTGGACATAGTAGCACCAAAAAAGGTAGTTAGGATTCCAAACGTATGGGATGGTAAAAAATGGTACTCTGATGAGATAATAAGGGCGGCAGGTAAAAGGGATAATGCTTACAGGGAAGCAATTCATAAGGGAAAGGATGATAACTTGGAACAGTTTAAATTAGAAAGAAATGCAGTAGTTAAATTGATAAGGTAAGAGAAAAAAAAACTTTACGAGAATATGATAGACTGCAATAAGACCGACCCTAAAAAAATGTGGAAAACCTTGAAAGAACTTATTAGAGGGGGACCAGCCAAAGAGAGAGAAATTGGAAATATAAATTTAGAAATATTGGACGATATGGCGGAGAGAAGGACGGTTGACAAATTTAATGTGTTTTACGTTGAAAGTATTAAAAACATAGTAAGCTCAATAGAGAGAGATGCATCTGGAAGGCCAGGTAGCAGAAGAATCTTGATGGGTGGTGGCGTGGGAAACGAAAGAAGCATAGAAAATTTCGAGAATATCGGAATGGAGGAACTCGATAAAATAGTTAAGGGACTACCGAAGAAGAAAGGTACAGACGCAGGAATATCAAGCGAAATATTGCAGTTTGCGTTCAATGCAATTGAACAGGAGTTTGTTGATATAATCAACGAATCCCTAAGGTAGGGCTGTTGTCCTAATAGTTGGAAAACGTCCATGATCATACCGATACCAAAGATAGTAACATATACTAGTGTATCATCAGCAAACATTTTTATTTCACAGTCTTCTGGATATATTTCGACTATATCATTTTGATATATAATGAACAACAGAAGCCCTAATACGGATCCTTGTGGTACCCCGTATTTCGTTGTAATAATTTCCGAAAATTCCTCATTAAAGCGTACTAATAAGTTCTTACAAGGTTTTCCACATTTTTTTAGGGTCGTTCTTATTGCAGTCTATCATATTCTCGTGATATATATTTTTCTCTTTTCTTATCAATTTAACTACTGCATTTCTTTCTACTTTAAACTGTTTCCAGTTATCATCCTTTCCCTCATGAATTGCTTCCCTGTGAGCATTATCCCTTTTACCTGCCGCCCTTCTTATCTCATCAGAGTACCATTTTTGACCTTCTCGTACGTTTGGAACCCTAACTACCTTTTTTGGTGCTACTATGTCCAAATTTAGGTTACCCTTGTGGTGTTCGAACCTTCTCCCTGTATCATTATTTTCAGTTCCTCTATCTGTTGTTTCACACCTTTCATTTTTGCACCAATTATCTCTTAGATCATCTACTTTATTTCATTCTTGCAAGCGATTTCGTCCTTCATTGCTTTCACTGATTTTATCAGCCAGTCTATTTTTGCGTCAACCGTTATCGATGAACTCATACCTCTGGTTCCTCCCATCGCTCCAGTCGATGCCAACCGATCTCTTCTACCACCTTTTGTCGTCGTCACTGTCTTCAGAAGTTCATCTTCTGCATTGAATGTATCAAATGGACCCTTGCACTGTACTAGTTCACGATTCCTATCCATTGTTTTATGCTTATTCACACACCCTGGGTGGTAAAAAAGTTTCGGACAAATTTTGCATCGTACTAAGGGTGATTTTTTAAGAGCTTGAGAACTTTTTTTTTAAAAAAAACGCATAAAATTTGCAAAATCTCATCGGTTCTTTATTTGAAACGTTAGATTGGTCCATGACATTTACTTTTTGAAGATAATTTCATTTAAATGTTGACCGCGAATGGGCCCTAGAAAAGTTGGCAGAAAATCCGCTTTTTTATCGACAAATTTTGTTCAGCGATGAGGCTCATTTCTGGTTGAATGGCTACGTAAATAGGCAAAATTGCCGCATTTGGAGTGAAGAGCAACCAGAAGCCGTTCAAGAACTGCCCATGCATCCCGAAAAATGCACTGTTTGGTGTGGTTTGTACGCTGGTGGAATCATTGGACCGTATTTTTTCAAAGATGCTGTTGGACGCAACGTTACGGTGAATGGCGATCGCTATCGTTCGATGCTAACAAACTTTTTGTTGCCAAAAATGGAA